>CM053769.1:381432584-381478124 GCA_028658325.1 Potorous gilbertii | reverse complement strand
GGTCAGTTGTTTTTCCCATGAGATATTTCACATTCTCTTCCATTTTTTTCATTCTTTTGGTTTTGTTTTGTGATTTCTTGGTTTCTTTAGCCTCCATCTGTTCCATTCTACTTTTGAGAGAACTATTTTCTTCAGTGAGCTTTTGCACCTCTTTTCCCACTTGGCTAATTCTGCTTTTGAAAGCATTCTTCTCCTCATTGGATTTTGAACCTCTTTTGCTGATTGAGTTAGCTTATTTTTCAAGGTGTTATTTTCTTCAGTATTTTTTGGGTCTCCTTTATTAAGGTATTGACCCGGTATTCATGCTTTTCTTGCATCTCTCTCATTTCTTTTGCCTGTTTTTCCTCCACCTGTCTAACTTGATTTTCAAAATCCTTTTTGAGCTCTTCCATGGCCTGAGCCCATGGGATATCTATTTCAGATGTTTGGGATACAGAGGCTTTGACTCCTATGTCTTTACCTGATGTTAAGCAGTTTTCTTCCTCGTCAGAGAGGAAGCTTGAATCATTTATTCACCAAGAAAATAACCTTCTATGGTCTTATTTTTTTTCCCTTTTCTTGGCATTTTCCCAGCCAGTTACTTGACTTCTGAGAGTCCTCTCCACCCCTGGCCTAGGTCTGCCCAGCTAGTGCTTGGGGTCTGAGATTCAAATGCTGCTCCCCAGCCTTAGGGCTTTTGGCGGCAGTCCTGGCTACTATTCAGGGTAAGATTAAATCAGGTTCTCAGGTGGGTCCAGGGCTGCCTCCCAGGCTCAGTTCCCTCAGGGGGTTTATGCAGAGACCATTTGTAATGGAGCTGGTGCTGAGCTCCTGCCTGCTCTGGGAGCCTCTGGCCACCCTCTGCCTCTGCCTTTGCCTCTGCCTCTGCCTCCTGAGGGGGCCTGAGTCCCGGAGACACCCGCGCCCCTCTCAGCCCATCTCTCTCACTGACCTGTGAGTCTGTGGGTGGAGGGACCTTCGTGGCCGCTGGAGATTCTGTCCCTGAAGCCTGCTCGGATCTGGTCGCTACTCTCAGTGCCACGTGGCCAGGGCAGAGGAGGGCTCCTCTCCCATCAGGTGTGCGATGGACCTTTGGGATCGGTTTTTCAGGGCTCTCTGGAATAGAAATCTCCTTCACTGTGTTGCTGTGCGGCTTCCACTGTCCAGAATTTGTTGGGAATTCTTTTTAGAGGAAATCCATGGGCTGTGGGTTCGGAGCTGGCATAGGCGAGTCTTTCTACTCTGCCATCTTGGCTCCGCCCCTAAATCCTGTTTTTTAATGGACTGATGCCAACATATATTCATGCAAATAAAGGATTTCATGACATTTGTTGCCATGTACAAGTTGCAAGGTATAGGTGAGAACTTTGTTTTGAGTAGCTCATCTGTTTAATTAAAAATAATTTTTGGGTTGAAGGCAGCTGAGGCATCTGGTGATTCAGTGGATAGAGCACTGGGTCTGTAGTCAGGAGAAACAGAGTTCAAAAGTGGCTTTAGTCACTTACTAACTGTGTGATCCTAGGCAAGTCACTTAACCTCTGTCTGTATCAGTTTCCTCAATTATAAATAGGGATAAGGGTGATGTGAAGCTAAAATGAGGTAATTTTGTAAAAAGTGCTTAAAATGGCTTCTGGCAAACAGTAAACACTGTATAAATGGTTATTTCCTTCCTTCTCTTTAAGATATTCCCAAATTAATTTTGTATAGATAGATGAAGTACTCAGAGCAAAGATTTCCAGCCTAGCTATGTCATCTCAGAGCTTGTATCCTTACAGCATTCAAGAAATGTTCTAACACCCTTTGATAGGAGATATATGAATGAGTCAAAAGCATTTATTGAATACTTTAAAAATGACAAGTGCTGAGGCTAAAAAGGCAAAGGCAAAACATAACTTGTCCTCAAGAAGTTTACGTTCTAGTAGGGACAGATAAAACATGTAAGGAAGTGGTACATAGAGATGGGTGGTTCGGTCTCTTTATGGAGAGAAACCAAGATATAGATAATAGTAGCAATGTATTGGTGATATAAACATAAAACCAGTAGACAATGTATATTGGAACTGGACAAGACTAACTCAATTTTACTATGCAACTTGGCAGGTTTCTGTTTTTTAGGGCGATGCCCAAATGTACTCAATAATAGTCCGTAATTCCAAATATCCTGAGAGAGATCTCGATGAGGGGAGAGGTGAATATTTTACATGGAAGATGAAAACACTTGTGAAAGAAGATGTGACCTTAATTCTTTGCCCCCCCACCAAAAAAAGATGGCAGAAGTAAAAATTGAAAAAGTTGGGCAAGAGTGGTATAGCCTGAGAGCAAGGCATTCTAATGCTTTGGTGGAAATGGAGGCTTCACATAATGACTGACTGAACCAAAGCTCAAGTATGGATTTGACCATGTATTTTTCATGTATTTTTGTTGTTGAAGGTACTATAATAAAAATAATAATAGCTTCAAAACTTAGTATTTTCAGAACATAAGCTGGAGACCTTTCTGTCACTTTTCCCTCCACAAACCCAATTTCTTACCTTCCCTGTTCTTTCATTTCTACTTTTCAGTCATGAGGGAGAACTCAAGACTTATTCAGTCTTCTAGGGATATGAAAGACAATAAATTTAACACAAGAGTTATATCTTTATATCTGGGGTTTTTAACTTGGGATCCATGAACTAGCTTCTTTTTTTTTTTTTAATACTTTATTAACCATACTCAGTTTTCTTGGCTTCCTTTATGATCCTTTATTTTATGTTTAAAAATATTTTTCTGAGAAAAAAATCCATAAAGTTTACCAAATTGCCGTAGGACTCCACAACACAGGAAAAATACTAAGAACTCTTGCTAAGAACACTAAGAATTGGTCAGGGCTTCTCTTTAATCTCAGTGTTTTACTCCAAGCTGCTTCTAAGCTATTGAAGTGACTCCTTATTCCATGGAACTGAAAAATCTTTATGAAATAGCCAATCTCAAATTTTAACCTGTCTACTTTAAAAAAACTACTCTCTAAATAATTTAGAAAGTTTATTTTCTATGGGAAAACATAAAATTTTAAACCTTAAGCTTCTTACAATTTTAAGTCCTTTAGAAATATGAAGTTTATTCATTCACCAATATGAGATATCTATTCATATCTTTGATTTCCAATGTTTAGTCTTAAGAAATTGACAATGACTCTTGGGAATTATAATTACAAGAAGAAATTAGGGAAAATAGGTTATATTAATCAAAAAGGAGAGATGAAGGATAATAAAATGGAAGACAAACAAAGACAGTTGCCACTAAATTATTGAAAAGGTAAACTGTTAAGAAAAAATCCTAGTGGTATGTGCTATCTTTCAATTAGTTTATTATATGCGCATTCAGAATAAATATAATTACTTCCCCTATTATCTCCATGGATGTTTAATCTAGCAATGAACTGGAATAAAAACACTCAGGTTTAGTTTTTCACTCCACCTTTACTAAAGAAATGACTTGGGGCAAGTCCTTTAAAGCTCTCATAAGGTCAATTTCTTCATCTTTAAAATGGAACTCATACTGGCCTCAGCTACTTTACAGTGTTTTGAGACTCAAGAGAAGCACACCACAATTACATGGAAATGTTTTACAGTGTGTAAAGCACTGAACAAATATCAAATACACACATACATACACCAACTACAAATATATATAACATGTATACATACACACATGTACACATACATACATGCACATGCATGTGTATAATATAAATACACATAAAACATGTAATATGCAGGTAAAGAAACATAAACATACAACATATACACAAGTGTATATGATGCAAATAGGCATTCATATAGAGAATTTTGGGTTTTGGGTCACAGTAAATTGGAAGCATTGATTTCAGGGCCTTGTCATCTGGACTGAAGTATACTTGTGGGCAGGATTGAAAAATGTAGGATCTTCTATACAATTTGTATTATTTCAATTTGCATATTCTCAAGTTCAGTTTTTTTTTCTTGAACATATTCCCCTCCCTATTATCTTCCTGTTCTAGAAAAATATAAATTTTTCCCCATCGTTAAGCACTCTAGCATTCATGTGAGCCTACAGTTGAAAGAAGAAAAGTAGGATTGATGGTATTTCTCTTAGTTTAAACACTTGTCTGTAATGGTGTAGAAGGCTCCACAATACAGTTAAGGGTGAAACTAGATGATCTCCAAGGACCTTTTTAGCTCTGATGATTGGTAATGTTCTGTCTTAGGAAAACATTCAGTGTCATTGCAACATCAAAGATTTAAGAATTGTCAGGGACCCTCAAGGTCATCTAGCCTAAGGGTGAGGTTGAAGTAATGACTTCCCCATGGTGCCAGAAGTGAAATGTTATTTAATTCATGCACAGAAAATCATGTGAATTTCACAGTCACCAAGGAAGATTAGTTAAGCTATTATTGTGAGAATCAATGAATCACATAAGGGAAGTATTTTGCAATCTTTAAAGTTACATATATTTTATTTTCATTATAAATATCATCTGAATTTCTTTAGTAGAAATTTCTTTTCTCTGTACTGACATAAATTTTTGATAATTTAGAATAAAATTGATAATAGTACTATATATATATATATATATATATATATATATATATATATATAAAACACTTTAAGGATTGCAAAACACTTCACATATTGATTCTCACAATAAACCTCTCTTATTTGTGAAAGTCATAATATTTTCTATTTTTCAGTTAAATTAAACTTTGGTTTGTCCACCATGGGGAAGCTGCTAACTCTGTCTGGACCTCATCTTCCCTATGCGTATAATGAGGGGATTGAATTAAGTGATCTCTAGAGTCCCATACAGCTCTATATCTTTGATCCTATAATGACTCAATGTTTTCCTAAGGTATAACATGACTTAATACTGTCACAAAATTTATTTAAAACAACAGAATACTTTAGGGGCAAATTAAAAAAATACATAAGTACAGCAAAATCTTGTTTTTCCGTACTCCAAAAGGCAGATGGGATGGAGAGAAATAAGCTAACCATAGAATTGTGTTTGTTTGTTTTTAATGCAGAGAAATCTGCTACTTTTTTGCTATCACAATATAATTTTACTTATATAAGTTACTATAATTTCTATCTAAACCTCCACATATGTAAAGTCCTTTTACAAACTACCATGGTAAAAGAACACATGTACTTTCATTAAGCATGTCCATCTTGCTTCCCTTTACCAACATGGCTGTAAAATGACCTGCCCACCTCTGCATCAAGGACTTATTTAAAAGATAGTTCTGAGAAGTAAGGGGAAAGAAAATATGGAAAATTAAGTCCTCATGGTTTTCAGTAAAGTGAATCATTAAACAGACCGTTGTGGATGAGAACACCCAATCCTAGGTTGATTAGCATTTTTATAATCAATCTTCATTAGCAATATTTGGTCTGGTATATTACAAGTGACTCTTTCTTGGAAAGCTGAAAAGCAAAGTTTCAAGGTCACAAACTTTTTGAGCAATTTAACATTTATGGTACTAAATTGGGTCAAAATAAAAGCCATTTATAGATAGATCAGCATTTCATGTGTCACATGAAACAATGCATATATTAAAGCTCCAAATGCATATATCCAAGTAGATATGATTGTTGAGAAATTAAATGTGTTGTAGACCAATAATTTGTGAGTTATCAGTTTCTTATATTTTCTTGTAAAACATTGCTATTTACAATGAATAGGATTATTGTATGGCTGTAAAACCCTGTTGCAAATATTGTGTTCACTTAAAATAAAAGTCAAAAGAATTATTAAAAAAAATAATAAGAATATTAGCATTTCTCAGAACTAGAAAAGAAGCCTGGAGATCATCAAATCTCACTCTCACAAGGACTGTGAAGCCTTTTACAGCATTACAGACAATGGTAAAACCAGGCAGAGGAGATTTTCTTGTGTATGAATTAAAAAACTTAAAGTTTATTTTCTTTGGAAAACTATAAGGTTTAGATACCTAGTCTCATTTTAGAGTACAGAATCAAACCAAAAAGAAGTTAAAGGCTTGGTATTTATTTCTGTGGCAGAACTTTGAGGCTCTAGCATTTTACATCTTGAGTCCCAGCATTCCAAACAGCTCCAATTTTCCAAACAGAGGTAGGAGGAAAACTTCTAAAACTGGATGTGTTGTATGAATGTTAATGAATTGGGCCCCTGAGTGGAAATTAAAGGATGTGTTAAAATGTACAAATCCACATACAAAGTCAAAATCCAGCAGGTGGTAGTTGAAGAACAATGCACAATTTGCTGTTGAATAAGTAAGGAAGAAAAACAAGAAGTAGTCAAATTTATTTTAAAGATAAAAAGGTCCATCATAAGAGGACTACAAAAAGAAAAAGTGAGAAATATGTGATGGAGTTCCTGTACCATTTTCAGACAATGAAAAGACTATTGGACTTGGAATCCAAGACGTGGGTTGGAGTTCTGGGTCTAATAGCTATCAGCCAGATTTTGTATCATAACCTTCATCTTCATCATTATCCATCCTCATCTCTACACTCCTTCAAAGCTGAAGTCTTTTCCTCATAATAACTCTGTGAAGTGAGAAACACAGCAATTATTTCTGTTTTCACAAAATGGTGAATAAAATAATTTCAAGAGACAAGTTTTCAGGTAAATTATCAATTTTATCAATGATTGCTTATTTTCTTTGGAAAACTATAAGGTTTAGATACCTAGTCTCATTTTAGAGTACAGAATCAAACCAAAAAGAAGTTAAAGGCTTGGTATTTATTTCTGTGGCAGATGATTGACAGGATTGCTCCTTTCCTCTTGCTCTTTCAAAAAAGAGGAAGCATGGCCACTGTTTGTGGTTTATATGCCTTTGGACAACAGGTGTTCCATCAGGCAGAAATCACCTCTAATTGGTTAATAATTAATGAGAGGTTGATTTTACCAAGAAAAATAGGCTTACTGCAATGAAGGCCTGAGTGACGTCTTGTCATTCTTGGATAGAGAGACTTTCCTTATACCCAGACTTCCCCCGCCCCCAGCCTTGGGCAATCTAGACAAAAGGATCTATCCTCCCTCAAGCTTAATTGAATAGAATTCACCTTAGACTAGAGATGGCTTATAAGGTGGAATGGGGTCAGCTAGTGGAGAAGGTTAGCTCAACCTTCAGAGACGGAGGTCTTGAACTGAGGATAGGAAAAGGGGGAACTCTGAATTTCCCCAAATTTTTGATTATTAATAATGGTTTCTTTCAATAGGGAGGCAAAGTGATGGGCTCATCTAAAACCAGATGGACGTTGACCTCAGGGTGCCTGACTCCAGGCTACTTTCCATTGGATCTTTCTACCTTTCTTACCCTCGTTTTCCCTTCCTCATAGAATAGGAGTAATGATACTTGTAGTATTCTCACCCAGACTTGCTGAGAGGTAAGCACTTTGTAGATGTCAAAATGCTGGATAAATGGAAATTTCCCTACCCTTTCCATTTTGGGTGGTTGTTGTTGGCATCATTCCCCTGACAATGGTCACTCCCCAGAATTTTTTGATATTTCTTCAGGTGAACTTAAACGATTATGTTAATAAATCAATACACAAACATTTATTAAGTGTTATTATGTGTCAAGCGCCATGTTAAGCTTTAGAAGATAAAACAGTCTTGGCCATCAGTTTATAGTATAACATGGGAGACAACACACACATGTGTACACATATGTATAGGCACAGAATTATGGATTTGTTATACATAGACACATGCATGAACACTCACATATATACATGTGTGTATATACTGCATATTATAAATTGAACTGCACCTGAGATATCCTTGGCATAGGAATCACATGGTGAATAAACCCCTTCTACCAACTCAGATCATCACCTGCTCTACAACTAACAAAACGCTGGAGTAGCGTAAGCGCACAAAGAGGTTGGATCTATCAGTCAGTCAGTCAGTGAATACTGGATATATAGTGTGTGTCAGGGACAGGAGTTGTAGCCAGGTCTCTTAAGTCTAAGGCTTAATCCCTTGACTCAATTTAGCTCTGAAGTCTAGGTATTGCAGATCTTCTTCTTTGCAAGCAAATAATTATTTTCTAATGTTTCCAGGGCCGAATGACAGAAGGTTCTATTTATTCTTCTATGTACTCACACATACTGTCTTTGTGATTTTTCTAATGAGGTTCATTTCCTGAGATCCCTTCTCTGTACTTATCTTATTCCTATCTCCTTGTCCTCCAAGGTCCCTTCTAAGAATTAGCTCTTCTCTGCCTTCCCTGATAGCTCTAATCCAGAGTTTAACCTTTTCATCCTTCATTGACCACTCCACTAATAATATATAATTTTTTAACTTTCATTCATATTTTGGCATATATTCCTTATTCTTCCCAAGTAGGGAATAAGCTCCCTCAGGACAGACAATTGATCTCATTTAATTTTTTTTCCCACTCAACATAGAATATATAGGAATATCTTTTACATAGTAAGTACTCAATACTGTTTACTAATGGTGTTTTTTTATTTTTAAATTAAGAAAACAACACATACTTTCAAGATACAGTAGTCAGATCCCTAGAGTTGGCAAATTTAGACTATTTGTGAAATAAAAGACAGTGTCATTAGACCTACTTATCCTGCTACTTATTAAAGGAAATATTCCTTTTTTTTTTAATATTCTTTATGCACATTTCTGACAACATCACACTTGCCAACAAACAAACACAAAAATAAACTCGAGTTAATCATGTCTGAGAGCAGATTTGAACTTACATCTTTCTGACACCAAACCTAGTGCTCTATCCACCATACCACTCACTGTTGCAATATTTACTTCTACTAATTAGTCATTTGAAAAGAGTGACTGACTAGAGCAGGGCGACTCTCCAGGAGGTTAATATGAGATAAATTTGAAGAAGAAGGTTGAGTTCAGAATTTGGAAATTAACCTACAGGCAATTGGGAGACACTGATGATTTTTGAGAAGTGACAGCATCAAAGAAGGGTTCATTGTGGAAAACGTATTGTATCATGAGGTGTTACAGAGAGAAATAGGAGGAGAGAGAGGCTATTTCCAAGGATATTACAACAATTCAGCACTATAAAGAGATCAGTGTCTGGTCTAAATGGGTGGTAGTTAGAATGAAAAGAAAGTAATAAAGGCAAGAAGCTTTGTGAAAGGAAAATTGAAAGGATGGGATAGGCATTTTAACAAGATGTAGTTTCTGTCCCCTATACTTTTACTAAGACTGGGACATTCCAGCTCATACTGCTTTCTTTGATAATTTCGATTATAATTTTAAAGGATACTCCCAAATTCTAGAGACTTGCACATATAGCGAGTTTTGAATTGCTCTGATTCAATTTTCTGGAAACTGGAATGCTTTCCATGTTTGCCCTTTTGATGTAGAAAATGATGTAGTCTAATAGCATTTACTTGTGGATGAATATGATTATTTCAGGATGAACTCCACGTATTAGAGTTTGTAAATCTTGTAGGTCTGCATGTTGAAATCCTGGAAGCTATTCTGATCTCATGAGAAATCAAAGAGGATTATTCTTTGCTGTTTCTATTTGTTTTACTATCTTCAAAATTCATAAATATGCTATTATATGCTTTCTTCCCTTCACCATGAGTCTCAAGCTGTGTGTGTGTGTGTGTGTGTGTGTGTGTGTGTGTGTGTGTGTGTGTGTTTTAAGTTCCAAGAGACTTCTAGAAACTTTTATCAACTTAAGGGAAATACTATTTCTGTTTCACTCTTCTGAATGTCTTTTGATTTCTGACAAGCTAGAGGATATAAAGTATAAAAGCTCTTTTCCTATCTTACTCATTGCCTAGTGAAACTTATGGGAGTCTGAGGAAAGTATTTAGCATGAAGTATAAATAAAGTTCAAGAATTGGGCCAGTAGTTGTTTCAGAACTTTTGAATCTCTTGGACTCCCAGAGGTAGCACTAAAAGATTGTCTAGAGGACTCCTCCATTCGGAAATTCCATTTCGTCAATAGCCTTAAAATGTCTGAAGGGATATCACTTCAAAGGATTACTAGCATTGTCACCAGAGAGTTGAACTAGGATTAAGGAACGGAAGCTATAAGGAAGTGGTTTTGTTATGGATGTAATAAGAAGATTCTAAATCATTTGAATGTTACCAAGATTGAACAAATTGCTATTGGTAATGGAATCCCCCTCAATCCATCAGTCAATAGGCAAACATGTATTAAGCACCTGTTATGTACCAGACTAAGTACTGTGTTAAGTACTAGGAACATAAAGAAAAAAGGAATCAGTTGCTGCTATCAAAGAAATTATATAGTATATATGCATGTATGCATGTATTTGTGTGTATGTATATATGCATATATACACGCATATATGCACAAAAGAACATATAGTTTTATGCAACACAAAGATACTGCTGGTAAAAGATGTTAGATGTTTACTTGTTAAAGCTGTTGAAGTAAAGTCCTACTTCGATATGAAGTTATATTGATCCTCTTGAATGTTTCTTCGTAATCTTCTGTCTGTTTCTGAATTATGACGTGGGAGAAGTTAAATTTCTGAACTATTTTGATCTATTTTCTTGGCCACCTTTGCCTCTGTCTGCTCCCTACTTTAGAATCCTACCTAGACCCATCCTCCTGGGCAAGGTTTAATACCCCAAGTCTTTCCTTTCTCATCCACCAAGTAAAATTTGTCTGTCTTCTCTTGTTTTCTTCAGTAATAATGCCAGAACATAGTGTAAAATAAAATGCTATTGATTAGCTTTTAATGCATCATTTCTCCAAGATGGCATTTTCATTTTAATAGTGGCTTCCAATACTTTAATTCAAAAGCAGTTTAATGCATGGCAATAAATTCTCTCTCTCTCAGTATATGTATATATGTACATATATACTTATACACATATGTGTGTATACACATATACACATATGTTCTATCTCTGAATTTTATACACACATATGCATATATACACATATATTATCTCTGGATTATTATATATAATCTAATAGAAAATAATATCTATCTCTAGATTATATATATACACATATATACATAAACATACATAATATATGATCTAGAGCAAGATTGATAGATACTTTATTCATTAAGGCATCTCTACAGAATGGATATCATGCTAGGCCTGTTGTCAGAAAGAGCTGATTTTAAATCTCATCTCCGAATTGAATGAGCTATTCAAATCTGGTCAAGTCATTTAGCCACTATGTGCCTCAAGCAACACCCTACAACTCCGTCAACAGCTAGGTCATTACTTGAAGTGATGGACAGAGCTCCTATACTGGGAATTCTCTAAAATGATAAAATTTCAGATCCTTCTCCCTTTCACGTACACTTCATTAGTTATTTTCGGCACTCACTTTATAATGTTTGGAAAAATCATAGAATTTGAAACTCAAAAGAAACTTAGATATCACCTAGTCCGAAAGGAAGGGTTAGAAAGATTATTGCCAGAATGGCTAGAGCCAGAATGGACTCCTGAAGAACATTTATGCTTTGATGATTTTTTTGGCCATAATTTATTCACCTTATGAAACCTCAAAAGCAGACAAAAAAGAGACTTTATCACAAAGATTTGTGTATCAGTCTTCCTGCTTGTCCTGGGAAAGATTAAAGGGAGAGAAAGATCCAGCATGAGTCAAGAAGGGAATGAGACCATATGAGAGTGAACACTATTTTGTGTATACAATCCACAATGTCTTAAATTTCTTTGCTAATTAAAACCAGTCTTTGATTTGTCATGTTTTTATTCAGAACCCTTATCATTTGTTTCAGGGACAAAACCAAACACAATATTAATATTTAAAAAAAAATTAAACATTATACCGACTTGTTCACACTTGAAGACTGTTACTCCAGATAGTGACACAGCACAGGTGCAAGCTGGATAAGTACAAACAAACACAACTAGTTCATTGCTTCTGAATGCTTTCAGGAGTGTCCCCAAAGGGGGCACAACCAACTTTCCATAGAGAAGAATACCTTAAGCATAATGTTTTTAGGTTTTTAAAAAAAAATATCCCTTGAGAATTTAATCTTGTGAAGGATAAATATTGAGTGAGAGATTCGAAAGAAAAATAGGCATTTCTGGCTAAATTTAGCTTCATGGTAGGAAATATTTTTCAAAATGACCCTTGGAGAAGACTCATTCTTTAAATAAACATTTGTTACTTTCCTACTATGTGTAGGAATGGGAATTGGGAATTCCAAGAAAATAATTGGGAATACCAAGAAAATAAGGTAATCCCTACCCTCAACAAGGTTGTGGTCTAATAGGGAAGGATTGAGATATACATGAATAAAGTATAATAAAAGATACATATTGAACTTGGGGACTTTAGCACATTCTCCTTTGACTACAATATTAGTCTCCTATCTTTCAGTTCAATGCTCTTTCCACTATACTAAACTCTTTTCCACATCAACCTCTTCTCCCACAGTAAATTCTATGGTGCTTAAACTATTATGTAAGGAATCAGTTCATGCCAACTTTAAGCACCTGTAGCATACAAGAGAAGATATAAGAATCATGCAAGATGGGTAGATGAAGAGATTTTGTTATCTGCTTTGTTGGAAGAAATAGCCACATTACCAAAATCACAGCTCCTTGAGAAGTATTAGAGCATACACAAGACTCTACACTTGACTATCTTCACTCAATGACATCCTATTTTTTTTCAAATTAAGGTAAAACACTTTCTGAGTGGTAGTAATTGAAAAATAAGCCCCCATGCCATGAGTGCTTTCTTCCTTCTCTGTGATCTCACTGATCAGCAGTGAGTAAGGCAGTGATTGCTTCAATGACTATGTTCTAGCATTGAAGCAAAAGATAGATGACTTTTAAGTTTCTTTTTAGAAGAACAATATTTCAGGAAATACGATGGGGGAGATTCAACTCTACATTTTCTGTAATTTAGCAAGTTGTCTTTTGAAGTTGGTGTTCTCAAAGGGAGAACTCGTAGGGACAGTGTAAGTATGTGTGTAGGTGTATGTGATAGTCTTGCAAATTGTATGCAGATTATTAGCTCACAGGTTTTCACAGGTGCTAGGTAGTGAATAGAAAAATGGGCCAAGTCAAGGAAAGCTTTGGGCTTTAAGAAGTTAGTGGAGGGGAAAGTTATTTAATGTTACTGTGTGCAGGATACTGGAATATACTTTTGCTTTAAATGGTAGAGCATTTTCCTAATGAGTCTTCCAATAGATCACTAAGAAAATCTGTATCTTTTATCTGTAAAGAGTAACATTATGGTATGTTATAGTTGTGCTACTTCTATAAATGTCATTTTATTACCTAAATTACTCTGTAGAATCTTCCTTCAGCACTTTATCTCTCCTTCTTCAGTGTATTTACTATAAGATATCATTGCTTGTGGCTATAGCTCACATTGCAGTAAAAAAAAAGTATTACATTCTGAAAAGTTATCTAACATCAAACAAAAATATTATGGATAAAAATGTAAATAAATGAATGCTCTCAGGGTAATACTACATACTCTTTCCTAAAGAAAGGATTTTCATAAATATATCCACACACACACATGGGTAATATACATGTATTATAATCTGTATTTAGTACTAGTCAGCATGCTTGTCTTATGAATTGGCTGCTATATAATGTGCCACTCCATCAAAATCTTCCTTGGATGCCTCTTCCTATGGTAGTAGGAAGCCTTCAATTCAATAAATATTTTAATGGTCTACTATATTTTAGCCTTTTCAACACCTAAAACATCTTTTGCTCTTAAGAAGCTTACATTGTACTGGGGAAAAATAACGTGCACAAATAAGTAAAAATAAAATATACATATATTAAATGAAGAATAATTGGAGAGGCCACTTAACAACCAGGAGAACATTAAGAAAGACTTCTTATAGGAGGTATCCCTGGATCTGAAACTTGAAAGGAAATAGTATTTCCATGAGAAGGAAGCATTTGAGGCAGAGGGATTTGCAGCTTATGCAAAGGTCTGGAAGTGGGAGATTAAATATTATGTCTATGAAACTGGGAGTCTGACTGTAATGGAGAGTGTGAAATAAGAATAATGTATAATCATCCTGGAAAGATAGGCCGAATATTGTGATGTTAAGGGCTTGACATGCCAAATAGAAGACCTCATATTTTATACTAGAGGCAATAAAGAGCCTTGCAAGCTTCTTAAGAAAGGAAGTAATATGTTCTGACCTACACTCTGGGAAAATCAATCTAGCAGCTGTATGGGAAGAGACACTGGACAAAGGAGTCTAGATACAGGGAAAACAAATATGAGGCTACTGCAGTAGGCCACATGAGAGATCCTGGGCTCTTGAAAGCTATACCAGTGGGTCATCAGGCTTATAGTAGGACAAGTTAGCATATAAGCCCAGAACTACATTGTCTGTTTATATGTCTGAACTCATTTAGACAATTTAAAGATGCTTATCAGTAGGTTGCCAGAATAATAAATTTTTGAGACCCAGAAATTCTCAAAGACCATCTACTACGTTGTAGAAGAGGAGAGGGTGGGGTTCACATGACTGTATGAAGTTAATGGTGCAAGTATTATAGTTTATATTGTATATCTAGGAAGCTGATGTTCAAGTAAGTTAAATGACTTATCCAGAGTAATACAGCACATAAGTTGTCTCAAATCCATGTTGCTTCCCAAGTGTTCGTTATACTGCAACATATTGTATCTATTTATCTATCTATCTGTCTTTCTATCTATCTGTCTATCTATCTATCTATCTATCTATCTATCCATCTATCTATCTATCCAACTATCCATCCTCCCTACCTTCCTTCCTCCCTCCCTTCCTCTTTCTCTCTCATACGGACTGAACCTAGCCTCTGGTAGTTTCAGTCTGATACTGGAATGAAAAGAGGCAATCATGTTATTCAACAAGCAAAGGAGATTTAATTAGCCATAGAAAGGGGGAGGAGGATATTGAACATCTATAGCCTGCAGTGACACCACACATTGATTCAGGGGAGCACAACTCCCCTGCCTCTTAATTGTTCATGGTAGTTCATGAGCAAGGCTTCTTGCTTGAGAGGGGCTAGAACTCCTCCTGCTTTATGTTAATTCAATCAGAAAGTAGTGTCAGTGACCCAAGCTTTTGGCACCCTGAAGTAATAAAGTCTTGATCATAATTCCCTTGCCTTGCCTTCCTTTCCCTTGTCTTCCCTTGCTTTCCCTTCCCTGTGATTGAAAACTAAAACTGACTTGAAGCATATTAATATATTCAAAAAATTTCTCCTACAGAATAAATATTTACAGAAAGTAGAGAGCTGTTGCAGTTATCCTAAGGAAATTGGGGAGTTTTAATACATCAGAAATTCTAACTTCATTCAAGTCACTTGACTTGACTGATAACTCCAACCTATACCTTCCCAACCTGTTAAAAAAAGCTTTGCTCGCTAGTCACCTATAGCAGAGAGTGTGTGGCCTGCAATAAGCAATAGCTATCACAGATCATGATTCAGTAGCCTGACTGGAGTCTCATCTGAAATGTGACCTGACATTTCTAAAGCACTGTTTAACAATTATCTTTTATTGCTCAGTCACTCCATGAGTTACTGCCTAGCAATTGTCTCCCTTCATTAAAATAATACAGTTCAATACTAGGCATCTTTTTTGCTTGTTCTACAAGTTGCTAAATGCTCTTTCCAGGATCTATAGCCAGGGGATCTGTAGTGCTGGCAGTTTTTTGGGTCATTATCTGAACTCTGTATCTTCATGACTTCATACTTTCTAATGGTTTATTGGTGGTACTGTTCTATTGTTTATGGTTATCAACATATGGGTTCGATTCTACAGTTCTACAGTCATAACTCCCACTAGCTTAAAGGCAAGACCCTTTATATTGTCTTTTTCCCCCTCTAACATGGTAAGTTGTTTACATTGCACCAGTTTACTGAGTTCTTACAGGATATGTGCTCCTCAACAAGGAGTTTAAAAAGATTTGAGAGACATAGTTTCTGGGTAATTCAATCATTCTGTTAATAAGGCCAGCAGATTATTAATAAAAGGATGGTCATTTGGTCATCTCTCTTAAACCAAAGACAGTCATGGTGGGGTCTTAGAGTTTATCTCCCTTTAAAACAGTAGATGGTCAAACAGCAATCAAGTCTAATTGGTTAACATGATTGGAGGCCGGCTATATCATGAAGGGTTGAGTATTTAGGGAAAGTATTTCTATATCAGATCACCCATAAGCTTTAGGTTATCAATTTGAAGAATGTATACCCCACCCTGTCTGAGCACAATAGGATTCAACACCCTAGATCAAATTCCTCGCAAAGTTGGATGGGGTCTGATCAAGAGAGAATCAGTTCAATCTCATTATGTAATGTCCTTCTAGAAAATCTAGATTTAAAGTTAGTTCTTTGGAAGAAGGGGGAGTGGGGGGAGATATTGGTTATTAATAATCACTTCTCACAATTGAAATACAAGCAAAGGGGCTAATGACTGTTAATTCTTTACTCTCAGAGTTGACTTTTTTCTAAATATAAGAATTATGAAAAGTTTTTCTATTAATGCAGATTATTTCTATTAAGATTTCCCCATCTACCAGCCATGATGAAACATGGTCAGTGTCACCTAAGGACCTCTACATCTTCTCTTCTACTTAATAGTCAGCATAGGTTTTTATGTAATACCTCATGGTAAATAGTGCATTCATGACTTGAATGTAGTTTCTTAGATTATTGCATTCTGAATCTTTTGGCAAATTCCATTTATAGTGAAGGAAAAAAAATGGATTATACGAAACCAGTTGGGTGAAATTCCATGATGCCAAGGCACATGGGAAAGTTGGATGTAAAATAAAGTAGCACTTGGTTGTGCCACCCAAGCACCCACGCCACCCCAAACAACAGCACTACCAACAACAGGAACCTAATAATTTAAAAATTACAGGTTAGTCAAAAGGGTAAGAAGGCCCATTACATTTTGGGTTATTCACTAGAATATAAATTGCTTGAGGACAGGAGCTATTTGTGTGTGTGTGTGTGTGTGTGTGTGTGTGTGTGGTATTTCCATTGATTGGCACAATTTTCTGCACATAATTACTTAATAAACATTGATAATATTAAATCTGACCCCTCTATTAGTATTGGCTAATCCAGAGGCTGCTGTACTGTTGAGGAGGTTAACTTGCTTTCCTTTGACCTTATACCTGCCTCTTAGAATCTCTGCTTTCATTTAGGTTCCAACTGGAGAGGTTTTTTCCCAATCCCCTTAATTAATCCCCTACAATATATATATATATATATATATATATATATAGTGTATATATTATGTACTTACTTCTACCTCTCCACGTGTAAATTTCTTGGGGAAAAGGAGCATTTTAGTTCCCAGCAACTAGTGCCCACAGTAAGTGTTTAATTATAAGCATGTTGAGTTGCTGAATTAAATTGAATAAGGTCAGGGAACATTTCTCTTTTTGCTGAAAGAATATTAAAGCTGGAACAGATCCAAGCCTTCATTTTAATGAAGAAGAAGTGGAGTCCCAGAGAAGTGAAAAGACTTATCCAGGGTTACATATTTGAAGTGAGGCTTATACAGGTTTAATTTCTTTCAGTTTTCTACAACTGACCTTCCCATTCAGATTTGATAAAAGAAAATTAGCAAAATTTTAAACAAAATATTTTAAAAATCAAATCAAAATCTTGTGTATCAATTATACTTCACATCACAATAAATATTCACAAATGCAACCTTGTATATTTTTCGCAAATTATAACCCATGATATATTTTAAATTAACTACTTAATGAATATAAATGCTTTTTGCTAGAAAGTAATTTTTTTAACATTTATAATTTTGAAATGTTAAAAAAATTAACTTTCTAGCAAAAAGCATTTGATCTCATTTGAAAACAAAAAATAAACCCAAAAAAACTAGTTAGAAATATTTTAAGTATATTTTAATTTTTGGAAAATATATATGCAGGACATTTAGATTTTTATAAATTAGAGAACTAATTTTTAAATATATAGTTATAGCTGCACACATGTGTATATATATATATATACACATGCACATACTTTAACATGGTAAAATAAAATTACAGTCCCTAAATCCCAAATTGTAGCTTTATTAGAAGAAAAATATATATTTTTTTCTTTTCCAAATTGGTAAATGCTCAAAGGATGTAAACAGGAAGTTTTCAGAATAAGAAATCACAGCTATCTATAGTCACATAAAAAAATGCTCCAAATCACTATTGATTAGAGAAATAGAAATTAAAACAACTCTAAGATACTATCTCACACCTATCAGATTAGTTAACATGATAGGGAATTTCCATGATAGAGAAATATAGTGAATACTAGAGGGGATGTGGAAAAATAGGAACACTAATGCACTGTTGGTAGAGTTGTGAACTGGCCCTATCATTCTGGAAAACAATTTGGAACTATGCTCAAAGGGCTAAAAATCCTTTTGTTCTACTTTTTTTTTCATGTTTGATCACTTTATTCTTTTTTTTCTTTTTCTTTTTAAAAAAATTACTTTATTTGTTTTCAGCTTTCTACAATCACTTCCCTAGATCTTAGATTTTTCCCCCTCCCGGAGATGGTATGCAATCTTATATAGCTTCTACACATACATTCTTATTAAATACATTTTCACCTTAGTCATGTTGCCTTGAAGAATTAAAAGAAATGGGAGAAACCATGAAAACAAAACATACCACAAGAGAAAATGGCCTGCTTCATTCTGCGATTGACTTCTATAGTTCTTTCTCCAGATGTGGAAGGCATTTTGCCTTGAGTCCATTGGGAATTTTTTAGGTCCTTGCATTGCTCTGAAGGGCTGTCTACCAGAAAAATTTCTCACATACTGTGGTTGTTACTGTTGTTGTACAAAGTTCTCCCGGTTCTGTTGCTCGTTTCACTCAGCATCAGTTCATATAGATCCTTTCCAGCTTCTCTGAAGTCTTGCTGTTCATCAGTTCTTAGAGCACAATAGTATTCAATTACATTCATATACCACAACTTGTTCAACCATTCCTCAATTGATGGTCATCCCCTTAATTTCCAGTTCCTGGCCACCACAAAGAGAACTGCTATAAATATTCTTGTGCATGTGGAACATTTTCCCATTTTTATGATCTCTTTGGAATATAGCCCTAGAAGTGACATTGCTGAGTCAAAGACTATGCACATTTTTGTAGCCCTTTGGGCATAGTTCCAAATTGCTCTCCAGAGTGGCTGGATCAGCTCACAGCTCCACCAACAAGGAATTAATAGTCCATCTCTCCCACATCTTCTCTAACATTTATCATCTTCCTGTTTTGTCATGTTAGCCAATCTGATAGATGTGATGTGGTACCACAGGGTTATTTTGATTTGTATCTCTCTGATCAGTAGTGATTTAGAGCATTTTTTCATATGACTATAGATAGCTTTAATTTCTTCCTCTGAAAACTCCCTGTTCGTATCCAATGACTGTTTATCAATTGGGGAATGACTTGTATTCTTATGCATTTGACTCAGTTCTCTATATATTTTAGAAATGAGACCTTTATCACATACACTAGTTGCAAAGATTCTTTCCCAGTTTCCTGCTTCCCTCCTAATCTTCGTTGCATTGGATTTGATGGTAGGGCTAAAAATCTTAAACATTTTAACCAAGGAATATTACTACTATATCTGTAACCCATAGAAATCAAGGAAAATGGGGAAAGGGACTATTTATACAAAAATATTTATAGCAGCTCTTTTTGTGGTGGCAAAATAATTGCATGTTGACAAGATGTCGGTCAATTGGGGAATGGCTAAACAAGTTGTGGCATATGATTGTTACAGAATACTACTATTGAGCTATAAGAAATGGTGAGTAGGGTGCTTTCAGAAAAACCTGGGAAGATTTATATGAGCTTATGTAAAGTGAAGTGAGCAGAACCAGAACTTTGTACACAGTAACAGCAATGTTGTAATGATGATAAACTGGGAAAAACTTAACTACTCTGATCAAGACAGTGATCTAAGACAATTACAAAGGACCTATGATGAAAAATTCTCTCCACCTCCAGAAAGGGAACTTATGACCTGAGTACAGATTGAAACATATTTTTTTCTCAATTTATTTCTTTGTGTGTGTATTTTCTCTTCAAAAATGCTAATGGAGAAATATGTTTTTCATGATTTCTCATGTAAATCTTATGAGTTGTTTCCCTTCTCAGGGGGTTGAGAAGGGGTATGAAGAAGGGAGAGAATTTGGAACTTATTTTTTTAAATGAAGGTTAAAATATTATAATGCAGTTGGGAAATATTTAATGTAGCAAAAATAGACAAATATATTTTTAAAAGACATGCTTTTTTTTTAAAAAAAAAAATAGGTTCAGATAAATTGCAGCTGTTCATAGTTAGATGACACTGCATTGTTATACTTTCCAAACACAAAAATAATATCCATGTAATTAAAAATTCTCAAAAATGCTTGATTTACAGCATAACTTCCTAAGCCATTATTCAGAATTGTGCTATAATGAACATGAAATACGTATATAAATAAGTTAGTATCTGAATAAATATTAACAGTTACATTAAAATATAATGCTATGTGTAGTTTCCAATAATGGACAAATTTTATATACCATTATTATTTTCTTTAAAATTGACCTATTTTGTTATTAACCTATAAGACTACTATGCTATAAGAAATGATGGGCTTAATGATCTTACAAAGACATGAATAGACTTTTATGAAATAATAAAGAGTGAAATGGGTAGAATCAAGAGAACATTATAAACATTAACTGCAGTATTATTTTAAAAATAACTTTGAGAAAATAAATCATTTTGACTGTTACACTCAAATTAACTGCAGGTGACATATGAAGGAAGACACTATCTGCATCCAGAGAAAGAACTGATAAATACAAGTATGGATAAGATGATCTGATGATTTTACGCACCCCTAACCCCCCCACAAAAACTCCGTCTTATACACACACACACACACACACACACACACACACACACACACACACTTGCTTGTGCCTGATAATAGCCATCTCCAGAGTGCGGGGAAGAAAAAAAAGGGAAAAAATACATGATAACTTTATTATATATTTAAAAGGAATAGCAAATTGTTCATAATAGATTTGTAGTTTCATACACAGTCATCTTTTTTTTTTTTTTTACAATACTACATTATGGGAATGCTTCTTTTTATCCAATAAATTAAAAATTAATTTTTTTTCTAAAAAGTCAACTTTACAATGACTTTTAAAAATAATGAACAAATAAAGATATTACTGTAGATGCCAAAAACATATGTGACATAGTTGAGCCCTGAGACCTAGCTGAAGGCTGGGCTCTAGAAATCTGTGGTGACATCCAGTCCTCTTTCCCCTTTGACTGCTACGAGCTAGGCACAAAGATGCCTGTTGAATTTAATTATGTCTTTATAATATGTCATAGTTCTTACCAGATCTGATTGGATTATTATTGATCATTTTTATGATTAAATGCCTATCGCTCCATGGTGCTTTGTGGACACTGTACAAAGCACTTGAACAGTCCTGGAACTGTAGATTAAGAGTTGGAAGGGTCTTCTGAGGTTGATAAGTCATAGGCATCGTGGTATAGGTGGAAAGCACGGACTGTGACGTCAGATGACTTGACTTCATACCCTACTTCTGTTCCTTGTTAACCGCATCCTTGGATAAGTTATTTCTCTATGGTTTAGTTTCCTCATGTTCAAAATGAAAGGTTTGGACTAGATGACTTCTAAGATTCTTTCAGTCTCTCATTCTGTGGTCTATGGTCATAGGAATCATAGGACATAGAGATCAAATGGCTTGTAGTGGTGCTTTAGTCCAAACCTTTCATTTTAAAAATGAGGAAACTGAGGTCCAAAGTGAAATTGGAATTCAAACCTGGTTCTCTAAGAGTCTAGAGTCAGTTGCCTTTTCCCTACAGCATGCTCCCTCTTCCTGAATGCTTTGAACATCTGCTTTGATGCTGTATCATTGTCATGGACAAGCTTATCAAGATATTCAGCAAAGAAGCTTAATTCCTAGGGAATTAGGTTTTATTTAAGCTAAACCTGTTGATTTCAGATTTTTCCTAAAGCAAACCTCCAGCATAATTAGTGATTCACACAAAGGCCTGAGACCAATTTAAGAAGATAGTTTATGATCGTATATTAGATGCTGAACTACCATTGTAAATCTCCAAAACCATTAATTCACAGCTAGGAATGTATCACAAACTCACCCAAAGTATGGTATTGTTTTACTCCCTTGCAGATTCAAAGACATACAAAATGGAATTTAAATATCTCTTAGACAATGTGCATTTTCGCTTTTCATTACATATTCATGTAGCACTAATAGCTCTATAACTATTAGCAATTTAATCGTATTATTTAGGGTATGCATGCAGAAATAAATGCTTAATATTTTGGTTTCCCAGCAGAAGGAAAGACCGCTTGAAATATTAATGAAGAGAGTACCCTAGTCTTTTTTGAAAGCATCTGTATTTCAGAAAATTTTATTAAGTGTTAATTAAAGAGTGCTAGTTAATTGCCCCCTGTTATACTTAGATATTGAAGCTAATCTTTTTTTTTTTCCAGAATGGGTACTCTCTGAACTGATAAGCTATAAGATAGTTCTCATAAGCACCCCAATAGAAAAATCTTGTCCCATTTTAGGCTTTGAAATGGAATACAGTAATAGCTATACTGATGCCCAGATATAACCCCCAGACCCATTTTATGGAAAATGTTTAGAGGTAAAACCACCTTATGATTGTGATAGAAACTTAAATTCTTGTAGCATCCCGAGTAGCATCTTGTAGCATTCAGAGTAACTCTCCATGCCCCTTAGAGACTATATCACAGCCACCATAACTAACACTAAACCATTATGGCTGGTGTTGAAGACAGACCAGAGCTGCCTTGTCCAGAACGTAATCCTGGTGTTACATTGAAACTCTAATTTCTCTCTCCTTGTGTCTGTGTCTGTCTGTCTGTCTCTCTGTCTCTCCTCTCCCTTTCCTTCTCCCTCCCCCGATGAGTAATGAAGAGACTTTTTCTAATTTTTGATTCAAACACTAATTTGTTGTTTGACTTTGGGGAAGTTGTTTCCCTTCTATAACTTGCATTTTAAATTATCTGGGTTAGACTGGGTGATCTCTAAGGGCACTTCTCACTCTCATATTCTTTGTATATGCCTATCCCAAGGTAGTTAGATAAAGGCTTTTTTTCCAAATGTAATTTTGACTATATGCAATAATCTTGATTCCCACAGAAAACATTATAAAAAGGAGTTCTGGAAAAATTGATATTGATCAACAATTAAATGTAGTGATGAGAATAGTGTCCTGTTTAACATTGTCCTTAGGGAGAAGTGATGTGATAGTAGGGACAGAGAAAGCTTGCCATCTGCAATTAATTGTGTTTCTTCAAAGCATTTTTTAAAAGGGGATGACATAAGAAATCTTTATGTAACACCTTGTAGAGGAAGTGTTTTACATATATTTGCATGTAACCCATTAAAGACAAGTAACCTGCTGAGCAAATGTGTCCCCTCCCCATATAAATCAGCACACAAACTTGTTTTTAATTTTTTGGCAGACTTATGAAGCCAATTAACTCAGTAATATATATTCAGCTTTAATGGGCAAGTAAATAATTAATGTTATTGCCTTTGTAAATTTGGCTTTTCAGTTATAAATTAACATAATTAAAAGAGTAATGTTTCAGTATGCATACTACCAGCCAAATTTAAATCAAGCAATTAAACTGTAGGTTTTCCGCACCAAATGAGCCCGGCTCATAATGATAGAAGCTACAGATGTAAATTTGTTTTTCATGGTCAGGTTCATTACAAAAACATGAAGGAAAATACTTGGAGTAAATGTAATCAAGTAGATTATTCCAAGAACCACTTATATGTTTCCAATTGCTTTTGCGTTTGTTGTTGTCATTGCCTTCCTTTCACCTTAAAATTCAGGAACTCCAGAAATTTGACTCCTCTGCATATGAGAAACAACTGTCCTGTTCTTTCTACTGGATTCTCATCAGTGACCAAATAAAGTTGTCCGATTCTCTTGGGATGATCATAAGAAGTAGATTGAACTTGAACAGTACTTAATGTGTAATATGAAGACCTCAAAGGCCAATACTGAAATGCTGAAAATGGAAAATTTAGTCATTTCATCTAACTTCCTTTTAGAGGCTGTGTCCAGGTGGAGTAGAGACTAGGAGTTTGGAGTGGCCAGTGGGGAGATGCTGTGGAAAGGCATTTTAAAAACCTGGAAAAGGTATCAGGAAATAGTTGTTTTCCCCCATAATAAATGAAACAGGGATATATACCCCTCAACTCCACCCCAGAAGCAACTCTCTGAAGTGCTATTAAACCAATTACTCTAAAATGTTCTTTTGTGACTAAATTGTTCAAAGCTGAATGGGTAGAGACTCTATTCTAAAGCCAGGGAAGTGGTATTGGAATAATTGAGCGGTAGACATTTTTAATCTTGAAGAAATCTTTGTATGTAATTAAGCATGCACTGAATAATAGTCTCTATTTAACTGTTCACCGAATTGTAGCATATTTCTGAATACAACATTTTTTGGTGACTCCAGGGAAACAGAGTTGCTGAGTTCTTTTACCTTTTGCAGTAAAAATGGGTTTTCTCTCTCTCTCTCTCTCTCTCTCTCTCTCTCTCTCTCTCTCTCTCTCTCTCTCTCTTTCTCTTTCTCTTTCTCTCTCTTTTCTTCTCCCTCTTTCTTCTTCCTCCTGTTTATCCTATACTTGGTTGCAGTTTATGCAAACATGTAGCATATTTAGAAAGAAGTTGGTAATGATACAAGAGGATTTTTTCTTTTAGGGTATTCACTTTTCATAAATAGAAAACCTGATAATCATTTGTTTTTATAATTTAGTTCAACTGAGTCAAACTCAAATAGAAATGGGGGCTACACACCACCTATTAATTCAGGAAAACCACATCTTAACATCATCTATGTTTTCTTTTTATTTATTTTTTAAAAAATGCTTCCCAGTTCATTTTAATCTGACTTGGGACTACTTGGAAATGCTGTAGTTACATTCTTGACACTTCTGATCTACAGAATTGATCACAAGATTGCTTGTGTTACACTTTTGATAAAGGGATATATCAAGAAGAAGGTAGTAAAAGGGGCTCTACATTTGCCATCTGAGTTCAAATTCGGATTCTGACACTTGCGAGTAATGTGACACTCAAAGCAAGTCACTTAGTTCCTGAAGGCTCAGCTTCTTCATTTGTAAAATGAGGATATGATAACACTCATCCTTCCTAACTTTAAAAAAGATTCATTGAATCATAAGTCATGGGGTTGTACATTGAGAGGTGGAAGGGATCTTAGAGATAATCTGGTCCAAACTGAATGTAGCCACAGCCATAAACTTCTAGAAAAGAATTCAGTAATTCTCTTGGGGAGAGGGGTCATTTTATGGAGGCTGCATGGAGGGGGTGAGAGGTGACAGGGTGTAAAAAGTTTGGGGAACAAGAAGGATAAGGATGCAGTTTGGCTGGCCAAGTGAAGAAAGACTGTTAAATTCAATTGAAAGCACTCGGTTTCCCCATATGGACTTTTTTTTTTAACAGTAGGGTGAAGCAGCTGAGTTAGAGAAAGGGCCTGACAGGTGGGGAAGTCTCAACCCTTTGACTTTGAAGTACTCTGTAAGAGGAATATCTTTCTTCCCCTTTCTTCTCTCTGCCTATCAAGATAGAACTGGTTGGGAAAGATACCATTTTATGCTATCTTGCTACCAACTACTGCTCTGGGTACTTTATAAACCTGATTTAAAAAACATAAATTATTTTGTTCTCATCATCTTTGGACATCATGATCTGAAGCTGTTACTTGAGACTAAAGCTGTTTACAGACTGTTTAAACTAGGACCCTACAGTTGTATTGTGGGAGATTAAGATAGCCCTTATGGGCTCTGGAGTCATAGCTTCATTTTAGGAATGATCCTATAATTCTTCCAAGCAGAACTCTAAAACTTGAACTCACAAGAATCAAGAGACATTAATTGTAAAGCACTTGGCACAGTACCTTGCCCATAGTAATCAATATATCAATGTTAACCATGAATTACCATTATCAACGTTAGCATCAGGATTATCTCCCCTGGAAGAACATCTGCCTGGAAGAACATCTGCCTGGAAGAACATCTCAGGTCCCAAAGGCTAACCTATGCCCAAAGGAAAGGGAAAGCAAGGAGAGTACAGACCCTGGATTTCCACAGAACACAAGAGTGTTACATCCACTTTTTACAGATGAGGAAACTGAGGCCCCAAGTGGTTTAATGTCTTACCCAAAGTCACGTAGTTAGACGTATGAGTTGTAGTTGTTTCTAATAATACCGATGGTGGTATGATTAAGTTGACTTCCAATCCTTCTCTATGCTGATGTCATACTATCAATCACTCAATCAAAGAGCATTTATTAAGCACATGCTCTATTTCATGTAATGTTCTCAGCCTCAGGGTAGAAATAAAAAAGACAAAAGTGAAATAATCAACCTATAATATTAGCCTGACAGTGTTTATAGCTGTTAGAAAGCCTGTTAGAGGACGTGATCCGAATATGATTTATTGACTACAGGTTGTTTGATTCTTCTCTGGGGCTAATTTCTGAGGGTCAATGTGATTTAGAGACCTACAAGCAATCAAAAACCTTGATTTTCACTTCTTTATTGTGTCAATTTAATACAACAGACATTTTATTAACTGCCTACTATGTGTCAAGAACTCTAGCAGATGCTGAGGACACAAGTATAAGAAGGTCATATTTCCTTCCCTAAAGGATCTCTTGTTATCTGAGGGTGGAGAGCAGGAAATAGATGATGTTATGTTTGTGTGTTTGTGTGTGTGTGTATGTATGCACAGATACACACATATACTTACCTACACATACACACATATACACATAAATACATATATATACATACACACATATAAACCAGGGTATGCTAAGCCAACTCAAACCTGATTATTATACTTTCAATGTGAACATTTATACCTCAAAAATCAGCAAATGCTACAAATCAGGACTGATTTATTGCTTTATTGATTGCCTAAACTGAAGAAAATGATGGTGACAAATGTTCGTAATGCAGGTTAAACTAATAAGTGTGTCATATGTACACCCCCCACCCCCTCAGAGAGCCAGGTGTTAAACATTTACTACTACATATCTGGGTATTCCACATACCTGAATAAATCCCATACCAAGATAACTAATTAGAGGAAGCAATAACATTGGGGATATCAGGTGAGGCTTCTCCCAGGTACTGGGGCATGATGGACCTAGAAGGAAGCCAATATTCTGAGAGACAGGCAAGAGATTTAATTCCTAAGCCTCAGTGCCATTATTATATGTAAAATGAAGATCATATTTCTTTTTTTGAAAGGTAAAGTTTTACTGATGTGTTTTGTTTTTATATATAAACTTTTATAGATTACTCCCACTTCCTGAATTCATCCAATAAATACTTAATAAGTGCTTATTATGTGCCAGGCACTGACAGCTTTTTAACAAAATAAGTAAAAATATAATGCAGTGACCACATTGGAGAGTGAATGCAACATTCTAAATCTATAGCACCCCTTCCCCCATCGTTATTTTTTAAACTATCAGAAATCTATGTTCTCTCCCTCTGTTCCCCCAATCCCACTGGAGAAAATTAAGAAAAAGTTATTATAATAGAGATACACAATTAAGCAAAACAAATTTCCCCAATAACTGTATACAGAAATATCTATGTTACATTCTGCACTCTAAATTCAATACCTTCTCCTACATTCTTCATAGGGATGCTATACGGATTAAATAAGATAATGCCTAAATGAGGGCCATCTAATTATATATTAGTAATAATACATATGCATATACAGAGCCAGAGCAATTAGCTTGAGAGATTCTTTGCATGTATTATCTCCTTTGGTCCTCAGAACTATCTTGTGAGGTAAAGGTTCTTTTTAATCTTTATTTTTCTTGATGAGGAAATCAAAAGCATCCAAGGAGAGATGTAAACCTGTGTCTCCCTAACTGTGTCCAGCATTCTATCCATTATGCCAACTGTCAGTCTAAGGAAGGAGATATTATCATCAAGAACACATTTTCCTTCCATAAAAAAGACAAATGACTCAAAAGCCTTGGGAGAGGCAACATCACTCAGACCACTGATCCTGCTTCCAGCCCAGCCCTCACAGACATCCTCTAGGGAAGAGGTCTTCCAGAGAAAGGATAAGCTATTGCCATGAAATGCCCAACAACTACCCTCCACAGGGAAGGTAACCCAGACTAGGTAAAGTAGCAAGACCTGCTTAAGTGAGACAGACACAGGAGGTAGTATGTCTCAGGGATGTTGAACCACCACCACTACTTGGACGACCTTCTCCCCTCAGACCTTCACGAGGACAAACCAGAACCCTGGATGCAAAGAATAGCAGGGTAGCCCAGTCAAATAGTTCAGTATCAGAAACTGATAACAATTTTTTTTTATTGGAAACCACATTAAAGAAGAAGGGTTCCCATCTGCTTTTGCCATTGCACTCTAAAAACCATGGGACCACTTCATCTGACATTTAAACAATCAGTTATGCTTTTAAATAAATCTCTTTTCTATACCCTCTCCTCTCAATAGCACATGTCATAGGATATCAAGTTGCTTAGACATCAATATGAAATACTTAACTCTTTCCACTATAGGTGTCTTGCTTTGTTCATACAATAGGGACCTTGCTCAGTGCAAAGCGTAGACTTGCTATATAAAGTCAATGATATTGCAGCAGTGTTAACTTCTGAAAAAATACAGCTTAAAACAACATCAGCAACAAAAAGGAAAAAAAGCTATATAGTTATGTAGGCCCTTGCCAGCAGGTGGGTGGATGGGAGGGAAACATTTTTAGAAATATGAATTTAACCTATTCAGATTGCAAATTTTCTGCAAGAAGTTGGCATCATCACATTTCCTTCAACTTAGGTATCTGGGAATTAAAAGCAAAATCTGGAACAAATGTTTAAAAACTCATTATGGCCATGTTAATGAGCCTATGCCAAGGGAATTTTTTCTTTGCCTCTTTTCCTTGCATTTCAGCATAATCCTTCACTGAAGAGAGATTATTAAAACATGTGACCTTCAGCAAATCACTTAAACTCAATGGACCTCATTTGATCATCTGTAAAATGAGGTGATTGGACGAGGTGATCTCTAAAGATCCCTTTTGGTATTAAATCGCTGATCTTGTGAGCCTTTAAAAACTGGATGGAGCTCAAGAAAGCAGAGAGAGAGGGAAAACATATTTTATAATCAAAAGTAAGACTTGGATATTCAGTTAAGCCATTGTTAGCAGTTTTTATTAATAAAACTATTATGTTAAGGGGCAGGAATCATATATTTATTAACTACTGCTATATTGGATTTCTTTGTGATATGCACTTCATATTATCAGAGCCTTTTGTTATTACTAATACACCTTTTGAAAATTCACATAGTTTCAAGTGTGTTGAAGAATATATTTATTTGAGTTATTTTCTGTGAGTAGTGAATATGTAAGTCAAATTAATCAATTATTCTCCATGGCTAGAATCCCCTCTCTTTTTCCAAGTTTCTTTCCACTCACCTTTATCCCTCAGCAGAGCCTATTCATCCTTCATGGATCAATGCACGCTATCTTCTCTGACTATTTTATATGAAGGGTGATAGATTGGAAGCTGAAACAAACTTTAAAAGCATGTAGTCTGATCCCCTCATTCTACATGCCAGGGAATTGAGATAGAGAAAGACTAAATGATCCAAGGTCACACAGATAAAGTGCCAAAGACAAGATTTGAACATAGATGGTCTGATACCAGGGCCAATGCTTTTTCCATGAAAACGTGGAAGTTTCCCTTCTCCAGAGGGAACTCCCTTCTCCCAATTCCTAGAAACACCTTAATGTTGTTTTTCAGGCATGTCTGCCTCTTTGTGACCCCATTGGGGTCTTCTTTGCTAGGATAATCAAGCTCCTTGCCATTTCCTTCTCCAGCTCATTTAACAGATGAGTAAACTGAGGCAAACAGGATTAAGTGACTTACCCAAAGTCATGAAGCTAGTATCTGAGGCCAGATTTGAACGCAGAAAGGTGAGACTCCCTGACGTCAACCCCAGTTTGTGTACTATGCCAAATGAGTTGGAGAAAGAAATGGCAAATCACTCCTGTATCTTTGCCATGAAAACCCCAAATGAAGAGTCAGACATGACTAAAAAAAAGTCTGAGATGCAGCACTGATGGTTTTTTTTTACTTTAATACTATTTTATTTCCCTTTTTAATTTCTGAGGTAAAATATTTTTTTCTTTCAACTTCCATCATCAAATACAAAGCTACCAGATACCTTTGGAAAAATATGTATAATTTTAATAACATTATGTCATCTCTTTTATATGTATATATACACACACACAACATTTTGAAGACCTAAAAGGCACTGTATAATGGAATTGAGATTACTTACATATTTATGTACATATACTTATTTTATTCTCCTTAAGAGGATATACCTAACCAAATAAGACTTAAGGAGAAGGAAATGAAGTTTTTCTAGGCTAAATCTTAAGAATTAATCACCTGGTTTTTCCCTTTCCCAGAACTCTTTTGTATGTTTCCTTCTATACAAAAAGAGGAAATTCTTCTGTAATTGAACATCTCATTCACAGATACCTGCATCTCAATTCTAATTGACTTAAAAAAATTACTAAAGGTTTCAAAACACTTTTCAATTGGCAATTTTCTTTATTTTCTTTCAAAAATGAAAGTAAATCCAGAACAGCTTTTAAAACAATCAGATGAAAATGTTTTCTTTTTAAACCAAAAAGATAAAAATCCAAACAAGCATCATGTAGTATCTGTAAGATCAAAAGTCATTTTTTGCTTATAAAAAGAACAGAACAAAACAAAAGCCACAAAAGATAACGCAGGAATATATAAAAAATAAGAGATAACCATCCATTGGATTCCATTAGTTTGGTGAGAAGTGAATGCTTCTTGGGATTTTCTTGGCCCTCAGAACACTAAATTAAGGAATTTCGGCTCCCTGTGTTAATGGTACAGGGATGAGGGTGGAATGCACCTTGGTGAAGTGCTTCTATTTCACCCCCAACCCTCTTAAAAAAAACAAACAAAAACCAGTGAGCTATTATTAGATAAGGATGGACCTTCTCTACAGCCCCCTCTATTTCTCTCCCCAAAGCTATAGAAGTCGAAAGCTCATTATAACATACCCTTGATTTGTTAATAAAGGTAGATGAGTGTTGAAATATCAACAGATTTAAATTTTTCAAAGTTGCAACATTTGGCACAATTAAATTTGGGGAAAAAATATAAAGTAACAAACAAAAAAAACCTTGTTTTCATTTCTCCCTTCACCATCTGCTGATGTTAGACATTAACGTCATGTGCCCGACTAGGTGGAATTCAGTCTATTACAGGTAGGGCTGAGGTGTTGCAAAGAGGTTAGGGACAGGAGGCTCAAAGTCTCCTCTAGTCCTAGCACCATAATCACCCCATTCACATCAGTGACATCAGTGTTGCCTGGCAACCTGAGTAAGCCTGAATTTGGCTCTGGAAAAGGAACTACCCTAACCCCATCATTCAGTGCAATCAATAAACTAGTCAGTGGAATGGTGATTGTAGAAAGCAGATAAAACACCAAACAGGTTCATAAAAACTCAAATAATTTTTTATGGAGTTAAACATTTTTTGAATAATTTTTAAGTGTGAAATCAGTGGATTTTTGTTCAAACAGAAATAACATCTAAGAATTCTGGTATTTGGGTTCTAGGAGGTTAACCATATGCATTATTTTGTTTGATTGCTTTTTAAAAAGAAAGTCCTCATGTTTTCTCTTCCTGTTTTCATACCTACATCTAGTAGCCCTCTCTAGGGGATGTGGATATAAGATGTGAATGATATTAATCCAAGCCATTCCTGAAAATCTTAAATCTAAATCAGGTCCACCTGCTCCAACCCTTTTCTTGGCCTCTCCAGTAAAAAAGTATTGATCCTTCCAACTCTGTCCCAAGTTGGTATGTTCTCTCCCCTTCTAAACATTAGCTTTAATTCCTCCTTCATGACTAATTTTCTTGACTTTGTAGGATGTGGACTTACTCCTTTGGAGGAGCCACTGAAAACATTCTCCAGTGTAAAAATACACACACACACACACACACACACACACACTCATACTCTCTCTCTTTCTGCGTGTGTGTGTGTCTCACAAAAACACAATCTTCACTGGAATGTGGAATATAGGCTAAGATAATGCCTGCATCATAATGAGAACCAGAACTATCCTGAATAATGGGCATATGACAAATACCTTATAACACTGGGACAAACATTCTCTGCTATCACTACCAAACCTTATCTTTACTCTCCTTTTCTTCTATGTGTTTTGCCATCTTTCCACCTCCTCTAGTTTCACATAAATTTTCAAGTATTTTAGAAGATATTTCAATTTGTCTTTATTTCCCATCATACTACTCATCACCCTGCTTCTCCCAACCCCAATAAAATCAAAGACTGGCATGTGAGATAGGGAGGAGGAACTAAACCTTGACAAGCCAGCTGGAAGACATAACCAATATTCCAACATTCTTGGTTATGGGAAAAGTTGTTGGTGCCTGTCTCCAGGTTGTGCTAACATATCTTGTAAAGATTAAGATTTGATTTAAGGAAATATTACGAGAACCAGACATATTGAAAAGATATTTTCAATAATTGTATCACAATGATAGATGAGCTCACAACCACACTTCACTTTAACTCCCCCAAACTACAACTAAGAAAAAATGAGGGTAATTCTTGTCTTTTGTTTTGTTTCTTAAAGGCATCAGGCTACTTCCTCCTGCCCTTGTCTTTCTTCTCTGAAACAGAACTTACAAGTCTTCAGGGCTTCTTTAATTTGTAAGGTATATGAAAAGTCTTAAAGAAACTAGAAGTCTTTTTAGAGGACAGAGCTTCCTGATAAGCACACTTCTGCTGCTGCTGCCCTCTTTGCCCTGCTCTAGTCTGGCTTTACTCTTCAGGGTTTACTGAAAACTTTGAAAAAAAAACCAAAAAACTTTACATCTGATTCCCATATAAGACTTTCCCTTAAAATAATTTTTAAAAAATGGAGAGGGGAAGAAAATGAAGTTTTTCTAGGCTAAATCTTAAGAATTAATCATCTGGTTTTTCCCTTTCCCAGAACTCTTTTGTATGTTTCCTTCTACACAAAAAGAGGACATTTAATTAATGATACCTCTGTAAAATAACAGAAAATGAAGTTTTTTTAGGATGCAATATTGTCACTTTTAATGTAATCAAAATGTCTTGGTCTATTGGGAGAATTCTCATCAAGTGTTCAAGCCTTACTAGGAGATAGAGACTCCCTCTTCTTCTCTCATTTAACCCTCCCCAACCCAACCTCCAATTTAGCCTTTCACATCCTGCTAACTTACATTGAAAATATATCCTCCCTCCTCTACCACAAAACATAAAAATACAAATCTATTTCTAGAATAGTGGCAGATAGGTGGTACAGTGGATAGAGTGCCAGGTCTGAAGTCAAGAAGACTCATCTTCCTGAGTTTAAACCTAGCTTCAGGCACTTACTAGCTGTGTGACCCTGGGCAAGTCACTTATTCTTGTTTGTCTCAATTCCTCATTTATAAAATGAGCTGGAGAAGGAAATGGCAAACACTCTAGTACCTTTGCCAAGAAGACCTCAAATAAAGAGTAGGACAAGACTGAAATGACTGAACAACAACCAATTTTTTCCTTCCTCCCTTCTTTTCTTTTTCTCTCCTCCCTCCCTCCTTCCTTCCTTTCTTTCTTCCTTTTGTTTTATAAGACTTTAAAGCATTTGTAATCTATTATTCTGTACATTATAATTATCTCTATATATGTCACAACCCCCTACTAGATTTAAGTGCCATCAGTCATGACTTCTAAAGTTTTCCATCTCCTAGTGCTTTACCTAACTTGAATCTTACTGATTCCTTTCTGGATGAGACATTTGTACAGATAGCCATTTTAGACTTCATTTGCTTCCCTCTAAATTGTAAGATCTTTAAGGGTAAATATCATCTTTTAATATCTTTAACCCCTTTTACCAAGCCTAGCACAGACTTTATATATCCTAGGTTTATTCATTCTTTTATTTTTCATAATGCATTTATTAAACACTTACTATGGGCCAGCCACAGTGCTAGGTATTTTTTTTAATATCACTTACATTTTCTAACTCCTTAATACCCATTATTTTAAACACACACATGTGTTTTTATATCTATATACATATGTGTATATATGTACATATGTATATATTATATACACACACATATGTATACACGTACATATATACACACACTTAGGTGTGTATATGTTTTCCCCAGATGGGGGAAATATATTTTGGCCAAAACTAGCCAATGAATTAAAAACAAATTTGGCTATTCCATTTCATTCAAATAAATATAATAACTAAAAATTCATAAAATATACTGGCATTAACCCATCCAAACTCTCCAAAGACTTCTATAGACTAAATTACATTTTTCTCCTTATCAAAATAAAGAACAACTTAAATAGCTGAGAGGAGTATTCAGTGTTCATGACTAGGCCATGCCAATAACAAAAATAACAATACCCTGTTAATTCTATAACTATCAAGTTACCAAGGGGATACTTTATAGAACCTGGTAAAATAATACAATAATTCACTTGTAAAAGCAAAAAGATTAAGGGATAATATAAAGAGAAATGATGAAAAGTGGTAGAGACAAAGGAATAATCACATTTCCATACCTCAAACTATATTATATAGCACAGCAATCATCAAAACAACTTGATATTACTTTAAAAATAGAGACATAGATGAATGGGATAGATTAGACAAGGGGGAATTAGAAACAATGCAATCCGATAACTCTATGTTTGGCAAGGTGGAAATCACAATTACCTGTGTAGGTGGGAGCTCTTTAAAAAATGCTATGAAAATTGCAAAGTAGTCTGGAAGAATGACTTCAATGAAGAGATGTGAGAGGACATCTCCCAGCCCACCCCATTTATGGAGGTGAGAGGTCCAGAGACATTCAACATAATACATCTTTTCAGACTTTTTCCACTATAGGTAGTTGTTCTCTCCCCCCCCCTTTTTTGTCTTTAAAAAATATTATTTGTTATATGGGCTGATTCTCTGGGAAGAGGATACTGGGGATAACTATGATGATGTTCAAAACAAAATCTGGCATTATGAAATATTCCACAACAATGGTCCTCTCCCTCTAAAAAAAATCGAGATGCTTTCTCATATTTCTTTTTGGGAATTGAGAGCCTCGAGGTAGGGAAACAAATTAGTGTGTTATTACACATGCTTCCACTTCCTTTGCTTTTATTCTTGTCGATGCAATCTGGCTTCCAGCATCATAATTAAACTAAAACTGTTCCTTTTGAAGTTACTGATAATCTCTTAATTGCCATATCTGATGGCCATTTTTCAATCCACATCTTTATTGACCTCTGTACAATATGTGGCACTACGAACCCCTTTCTAGCTTCTCATTACACTTTCCCTTGTTTTTCCCACTTGTCTGACAGTTCCTTCTTGGTCTCATTTACAGGATCTTCAAAATCATTCTACATACTTTACAATGACACTTTCCTGGCACTCTTTTCTTTTCTTTCTAGTGCCTCACTTGGTCATCTCAGCTTAGCATAGTGCCTGACATATAGTAGGTACTTAATAAATATTCATTGACTGACTAACTTAGTAAATCATAGGCTTATAGATCTAGATAGAAAAGACATTAGAGGTCATCTATCTAGCCATCCTCTTCATTTTATAGAAAGGGAAAATGAGAACCCAAAGTTATAAGGAAATTCACTCATTGTCACATCGGCAATAAGTACCAAAGGTATGATTTAAATCCAGGTCCTCTAATTACAAATGCTGCTTACTACAAGAGCTCATCCTAATATGCTTTAGGGAGCTGCCAGAAACAAATAGAGGTTAAAGACTTTCCCAAGACCACACAACTCATAAGCTTCAAAAGCAAGATTGAACCGATGTCTTTCTTAATCCAAGTCCCAAAGTCTTCTTGCAACTCAGTAAAATGGGGATGATGATAGCACCTATTTCTCAGAGTTGCTTTGAGGATAAAATGAGATATTTGTGGAGTGCTTTGCAAATCTTAAAGTGCCATCTACATGGAGCTATCATTAGTATTATTATATTTCATTACAGTTCCTCCATCAAATTAATAGAAGAATCTAGTAATTTTCATAAACTGCAATTTGTCACTGGAAGACACACAGTGCTTTTGCTACTCAAAGAGACTGGCTCACTCAGTTGACTCAAACACTGTTTGCTTTGCCAACTTTTGTGTGGCAAAGCTGAAAATGTTGTGAAACGACTGAGACTTGAAAAAAGAAAACAACATTTTAATGAGAGAAACTTCTCCAAGCATATGGTCCTAAAACAGAATCTGTGTTTTCCACTGGCTGAGGGGGTTGGGGGTGGGCTATATGATATTGCTTTAAAACATAGGAGTTAAGCAATAGAAATGAGGCAGGAGCCTATATCTTTTCACTGCTGGTCCAAGGCTCTTGGCAGGACACCAATATGGCAGCACACAGGAAATATAAAATACATAGAAATTCTCACTTCCCTTTTCAACTAGTAACCAATAGCCTTCCTGGGTCCCTACAGTTTCCACTCTTATCAGTGTAAAAACACATTACTTAATCTAGCAAGTAGAATACCCCAGCTTGTATCAGTTTAGGGACACTTATTCTATAAGAGTGAGCAGGGCCTGAGGGGAACAAGATGAAAGACAACTGAGATTTTTTAGGATAGGAGAGAGGAGAGAATTTTTTTTAAAAAAGAGGTCCTAATAGGATGTTAGTTTCTTGAGGGACTGTGTTTGTTTCTTTTCTTCTCTTTTCTTTCCTATTCTTGTATCTCTATTGACTAACATGGTGCCTTGCTAGGCAACTTACCTAGAATCATGTCTATATGGAGTTTGGGCAAGATATGAATCCAGATATTCTTAATTCCAAGGCCAGCACTCTATTTATAATGTCACAGAACCTTGCCCAGAAAAGGTCACTAATAATTTTTGAATGGAATCTAGCAAGAACAAGGGCAAAATGAGAACCATTGTTCTCCATGGGAATGAGATGGTAGAAGCCCAAAGGTTCTTTTATGACATATCTTCCGTAGAGGGGCACTGAGGACAAATTTTACCTGCTCTGTGATGCTTAGTAGGCATATGAAGTAGCATTAGTCATATTAGGAGGGTACAACAAAATAGGTCTCATTCTTAGACAATTTAAAATATGATTTTTGCAATTTTTATTTATTTTTATTAAAATAGGAAAGATCATATTTTTTTAGCAAATTATCTTAATAGTTTGTTGATGCACAAGAAATAAAAGATTTTGCTTGTGTTGTACATCTTCCCTTACTTTGTGAAGTAGTTTGCGAGCTTGCCTATTTCCTTTTATTCTTCATTTAAATCATCTTCCAGAAAGAAATTATTGGCTTAACTTCCAAAAGTCAAGAGATGTAGATTAAAATAAACATCTTTGAAATTCTTGCCAAAGGCTAAATGTAAGTTCACAAGCATTACTTGGTACCAGATGGTTAAAATTATTATTGAGCATTTCCTTAGCATTTAATGTTTGCAAAGAATTTTATAATCAGCTCTTAATTTAGACTTATACACTCCTACTGTGGGGTGAGGATACCACTGTGCTATGTTGTGCATATAGTTTGGACAATATCCATAACTCCATAGACCTTAATATTAGACACAGACTTGGTTCATTTATGAATGGGAGGTGTCAAGTTTCAGGAAGTTAAGCTATTTGATTTACCAGAAAACTAATGGTAGAATTAAGAATAAATTTCAAAACTAATGATTAGTGTTAATCAGTTACAGTCTAACAGGGGCATAGTGATGACCCAACAAATGGGCCTGTGGATTTTGACTGAAATGTTATTTTAAAACAATACTTTCTGAAGAACCTGGGCATGAATAACATACCAAAACCTTGTGTCATCATTATGATATTCATAAAGAAATTTTTACTTTTGAAGAATTTTAATTCATGTTATTGGCACAATGGAAAAGAACCATGGATTTTGAGTCTGGGACTCTGGCTAGACGACATAGGCTCAAATCTCATTCATATCCTTGACTACTTATATGATTGTAGGCTAGTCATTTCAGTATTCAAGGTTTCTGTTTCTGCATTTGCACAATGAGGCAGACAATTGACCCTAAAGATTCCTTCTAAGTCTAAATATATGATGCTCATGACACCCCATATGTCAAGCAAGGCAACATTATTCCCTTACAGTTCTCTAAAATGAGGGAATTGGTCTAGATGGACTCTTAAGGTCCTCTGCAGTGTTAATTCTACAAGCATATGAATCCTTATTTCATAGCTGGGGAAGTGCTGCTAATTAAGAAAGAAATACCATAGTCATATGGGTAAGTGCCACTCCTGGAATTCAAATCCATATTTCTGGACTTTAAATTCAATTCTCTTTCCATTTAACTATTATGCCTCTTATGGTGGTGGTGTTATTATGGTTCATTCATTTCAGTTTTGTTTCTTTGTTACCCCATCTGGAGTTTTCTTAAGGAAAATAATGAATTGGTTTGTTGTATTCTTTTCCAGTTCATTTTATAGATGAGAAACTGAGGGAAACAGGGTTAAGTGACTTGCCCAGGGCCATACAGGTAAAGAATGTCTGAGGTCACATCTGAACTCAGTGAGATGAGTGTTTTTGACACCAGGCTCAGTACTCTGCACACTGCACCACTTAGCTGTCCTGGGCCTCTTTGGTTAGGTTAAACTTTGTGGTCTATAGATAAACATTATAAATAAACAAAAAATAATAGAAACAGAATTTTTCTATAATCACTTTTTATGGTTCATTTTACATTTCTGTTAATGAATAAAAATATTGAACCCTTCAACAAGGTTATAGATGCATATAGTCGAACACAAATCTGCTTTTTATTTGTTCATTCATTCATTCTTAATTGTTTTGTTTTTACCAGTCTGGATATTCTACGTCATTCGTATTATGAACTTGTTGTGTTGAAACCTCACCAATGCAGAGTGGCATCACCTGTAATTTATAGTCTAAAAATTCTTGGGCCATTGAATTTTTAGTGATTGGCCAACAGTCACAAAGGCATTGTGTGTCAGTGGCTTGAACTCAGGTATATATGACTCCAAACTTGATTCTCTAAGAATCACTCCAGGCTTCCTTTCAATATAACTTTTCTTAATGGTATAGGTATTGTAAAAATATATTGTAATGAATAGATACTTGGTCTTGGAATTAGAAAGCTCTGCATTTAAATTCTTCCTCTGACACATACTGGATTTGTGACTTTTGACAAATCATTTTGACAAATCATTCAAGTATCTCAAGTGGTTCTCTAAGACTGTAAATTGCAAGGGAGGTAATCTGCATCAGCAGAAGGAGTTTCCTTACTGAGTGGTCAATTTTCCAATGAAAAAAACTGGACTGGTCCCTTTCCATTGATAGTGTTTTATTTTCTCCATTAACCATCTCAGAAACCACCTTAAAAATTACTCAACATACACATTTCCTCATTGGAGAAGCAGGAAATATATAAAAAGGTCTGTGCAATTATATCCTAAAAATGAGTTATTACTGTGGAAAACTTGGAAAATTAGCACCATCTCCCTAATCTATTATATATTAAAATCGCTTATAGATTGTCTGAGTCAGGTTTCCTAACATATTTGTTAAGACTGTGGAGAAAGGTGGTTTTCAGTTCCGCACAGAAACTTTGCCACTGTACTATTTGTTGTCTATAGTTACTGATCACCTTGAAAACTATTGTCATTTTCATCAACCAATAATGTGTTCCAGGAAGTTGATAAAGAATATTCTTCATTTAAGTGTGTATGTATACATGTGTGTATATATGTGTATGTATACATATACATTTATGTATACTTTTCAGCATTCACTTATATAAGATTTTGAGTGCCAAATTTTTCTCCCTCTCTCCCAGCCCAGAGAGTAATTAATCTGATATGTTATGCATGTACAATTACATTAATCATGTTTACACATTAGTGATGTTGTCAAAGAAGAATCAAAACAAATGAAAAAAAAACAAAAGAAAGAAAAAACAAAAAAATGAAAATGACATGCTTCAGTCTGTTTTCTAGACTCCATATTTCTTTCTCCAGATGTAGATAGCATAATTCCTTTGGGATTATCTTGGATCATTGTATGGCTAAGAGATAAGTCTATCATAGTTGATCGTTACACAGTTTGGCTATACTGTATACAGTGTTGTTCTGGTTCTTCTCATTTCACCCAGCATCAGTTCATGTAAGTTTTTTCAAGGTTTTTCTGAAGTCTGCCTTCTCATCATTTCTTATGGAACATTCATATACCATAACTTGTTCAACTATTTCCCAATTGATGGGTATCCGTATCCTCAATTTCCAATTCTTGGCCATCACAAAAAGAGCTGTTGTAAATATTTTTTGTACACGTGGGTCCTTTTCCTTTTTTATGATCTCTTGGAGATACAGAAGAGTAGTGTCATTGCTGGGTCAAAGGATATGCATGGTTTTATAACCCTTTGGACATAGCTCCAAATTGCTCTCTAGAATGATTAAATCAGTTCACGACTACAATAACAATGCATTGGTATTCCAATTTTCCCACATCTTCTCCAACATTTGTCATTTTTATTTTCTGTAGTATTAGCCAATCTGATAGATATGAAGTGGCACCTCAGAAATGTTTTAATTCGCATTTCTCTAATCAATATTGATTTAGAATATTTTTATATGACTATAGAGAGATTTAATTTTTTCACCTGAAAACTCCCTGTTCATATCTTTTGACCATCTATCAATTGGGGTATTCTTATAAATTTGACTCAGTTATCCAAATATTTTAGAAATGAGGCCTTTTTCAGAAACACTAGCTGTAAAACTGTTTCCCAGCTTTCTGTTTCCATTCTAATCTTGGTCACATTGGCTTTGTTTATGGAAAACTTTTTTTTAAATTTAATATTATCAAAACTATGCATTTGCATTTCATAATGTTCTCCTTGTTTGGTTGGTCATAAATTCTTCCCTTCTCCATAGATCTGACAGGAAACTATGTCTTGCTCTCCTAATTTTCTTTTGGTATCATACTTTATATCTAAGTTGTGTACTCATTTTGGCTTTATCTTGGTGTAGGGTGTGAGAGGGTAGTCTATGACTAATTTCTGCCATGCTATTTTCCAATTTTTCTAGCAGTTTTTTGTCATATAATAAGTTCTTATCCCAGAAGCTTTAGTCTTTTGTTTTATCAAACAATAGATTACTATAATAATTTACTAGTATGTCTTATATACCTAATCATTTTTACTCATTCACTAATCTATTTCTTAGTACCAAATAGTTTTGATGATTGCCATTTTGCAATATAGTTTTACATCTGATATGGCTATTTGGCAATTTTTTTTTATTAATTCCATGATATTCTTGACCTTTTAGTGTTCCAGATTAATTTTGTTATTATTTTTTTCTAGTTCTACAAAGTAGATAGTTTTATTGGTATGAAACTGAATAAATAAATTAAGTAGAATTTTCACTTTTTAGCTTGGCCTAACCATGAGCAATCGATATTTTTCCAATTGTTTGGATCTGACTTTATTTGTGTGAAAAGTGTTTTGGAATTGTGTTCATATTGTTCCTGGGTTTGTCTTGGCAGGAAGTCTCCTAAGTATTTTATATTTGTCCATAGTTATTTTAAATTGTATTTCTCTTTCTATCTTTTCCTGATGGTGTTTGTTGGGAGTATATAGAAATGCTGATGATTTATGTGGGTTTATTTTGTATCCTGGACTTTGCTAAAGTTATTTCAAGTGGTTTTCTTTTGTTAATTCCCCAGGATTCTCCGAGTTTACCATCATATTATTTGCAAAGAGTGATAGTTTCATTTCCTCATTTCCTATTCTAATTTCTTTGATTTTTCTTCTTTTATTGCTAGAGCTAACATTACTAGGACAATATTGAATAATAATGGTGATAATGGACATCCTTGTTTCAACCCTGATCTTATTGGGAGCTTATACCCATGAGATATAATGCTTGCTGATGGTTTTAGATAGATGATTACTTATCATTTTAAAGAAAGCTAATTTATTCCTATGTTCTTTAGTGCTTTTCAATAGAATGAGAGCTCTCTTTTGTCAAAAGATTTTTCTGTATCTATCGAAATAATCAGATAATTTCTGTTATTTTAGTTATTGACCTGGTCAATTGTGCTCATAGTTTTCCTAATATTGAACTGCCTCTGCATTCCTGATAGAAATTCCATCTCGTCCTAGTGTATTATGATGGTGATAAATTTTTGTAATCACTTTGCTAACATTTTATGCATTTTTTCTTCTATGTTCATTAGGGAAATTGATCCATAATTGTCCTCTGTTTTGGCTCTTCTGTGTTTAGCTATCAGCATTATATTTGTATCCTAAAAAGAATTTGATAGGACTTCTTTGTCTGTTTTTCCAATTTTTTATATAGTATTAGAATTAATTGTTCTTTAAATGTTTGGTGGAATTCACTTGTAAATCCATTTGACTGGAATTTTTTTAGGAAGTTTATTGATGGCTTTTTCAATTTCTTTTTCTGAATTGTGGTTAAGTATACCATTTCCTCTTCTGTTAAACTAAGTAATTTATATTTTTGTAAGTATTCATCCCTTTCACTGTCAGATTTATTGGCATAAAGATGGGGCAAAATAACTCCTACTTATTGCTTTCCTATCCTCTTCATTGGTGGTGAACTCACCCTTTTTATTTTTGATACTGGTAATTCAGTTTTCTTCTTTCTTTTTTTAAAACTTAAATTAACCAAAAAGTTTATCTTTTTAAAAAATTTTTCTCTCAAAATCAGCTCTTAGTTTGTCTAATTAGTTCAACAATTTCTTGTTTTCAATTTTATTAATATCCTATGATTTTCCGTATTTCTAATTTGGCATTTAAATGGAAATTTTAAATTTGCTCCTTTTCTAGCTTTTTTTTTTAGCTCATGCCCAACTTTCTCTGTTTTACTTATGAAAAAATTGAGATGTATAAAATTTCCCCTATGTACTGCTTTGGCTGAATCCAATAGTTTTGGTGTATTATCTTATTGTTGTCATACTCCCTGATGAAATTATTTGTTTCTATTATTGTTGTTTGACCCACTCATTCTTTAGGATTAGATTATTTAGTTTCCAATTTTTAATTTTTGCTTCCATGTCCTTTTATTGCATATGGTTTTTATTGCATCATGATCTGATGCATTAAATGTTTCTGCCCATTTGCATTTGATTATAAGGTTTTATGCCATAATACATGGGCAATTTTGGTGTAGGTTCCATGTACCACTGAGGAAAAGGTATATTCCTTTCTGTTTCCATTCAGTTCTCTCCAGAAGTCTATCATATCTAACTTTTATAAAATTCTATTCACCTCCATAACGTCTTCCTTGTTTATGATGTGGTTAGATTTATCTAGTTCTGAGAGGAGTGGTTAATGTCATTCATGAATATAGTTTTGCTATCTATTTTTTCCTGTAACTCATTTAACTTCTCTAAGAATCTGGATGTCATACAACTTGGTGCATATATGCATAGTATTGATATTACTTAATTGTCTATGGTATCTTTCAGCAAGATGTAGTTTATTTCCCTAGCTGTGTTTTTGCTTGTGTTTTGTCTGAGATCAGGACTGCTACCCCTGCTTTTTTTGTTTTTTGCTTCAGTTGAAGCATAATATATTCTGCTCCAGCTTCTTATCTTTAATTTGTGTGGATCTCTATTTGAAATGTGTTTCCTGTGAACAAAATATTATAGGATTCTGCTTTTTAATCCACTCTGCTATCCATTTCTGTTTTATGGGACAGTTCATCCCATTCACATTCAGGTAGGATTACTAACACTGCATTTCCCTCCATCCTATTTTCCCCGTTTCTACTTTTCTCTCTCCTTTAATCCTGTCTCTTCTCAGAAGTGTTTTGCTTCTGACTATTGCCTCCTCTAATGTACCCTCCCTTCTATCAGCTCCCTCCCTTTTTCTTTCCCCTTTCCCCTCCTACTTCTTTGTAGGTTAAGATAAATTTCTATACCCACTGAGTATGTATGTTATTCCCTTGGAAATCCAGTGAAAGTAATGAGCAAACAATGCTCATCTCCCTCAATTACTTCCCTCTACTATAATAGGTTTCTTGCACCTCTTAATGTGATATAATTTATTTTATTCTGGCTCTACCCTTTTGCACCTCTTAATTATTTTTTTCCACCTTTTATTTTTTTTAATCACATCAAATTGAACTCATATTTACACTTACTGTCCATGTGTACCCCTTCTAAGTGCCATAAGAGAGAAATAGTTCTCAGGAGTTATAAGTATCATCTTCCTGTTTAGAGATATGAACAGTTCAATCGTTCAATAAAATCTTTGTTTCTTTCCTCTTCACCTTTTTTTAGTCTTCTCTTGAGTCTTGTATTTGAAGATCAGATTTTCTGTACAGGTCTGTTCATTTCATCAGAAAATTTTGAAAGTCCCCTATTCCATTGACTGTATGTCTATTCTCCCAAAAGATTATGCTCATTTTTTCTGGATAGTTGATTCTTGGTTCCAATCCAAACTTCTTTGATTTCCAGAATATCATATTTCAAGCCCTCCAATCCTTTAACATAGAAGCTGCTAAGTCTTGTGCAACCCTGACTACGGCTTTGTAATATTTGAATTTTTTCTTTCTGGCTGTTTATAGTAATTCCTCCTTGACCTGATAACATTGGAATTTTGGCTATATTATCCTTGGAGTTTTTATTTGGGGATTCCTTTAAGGAAGTGATCAATGGATTCTTTCAATGATTATTTGGCCATCTGGTCCAAGACTATCAGGGAAGTTTTCCTTGAAAATTTGTTTATTTTTTTTATTTTTAACACGGTTTATGACAGATAAAGGAATTCAGACTTTTGGTCAGGTGATACATCCTTTTAAAGCATTTACAATATAGACCACAAAAGAATTTTTTTTTAACATTAACCAAAAGAGACACAGATAATATTTATGTTGCCAGCTTCACAAGCTCTTGACCTAATTGTCTCCACAGTATTACTAACAATTAAAGGACCCTAACTTAATGTTGTTGGCCTAAAATCCTACACGTATTAGTGAAAATTTCTTTTTTTTTCTTTAAAATAAATTTATTTAACTTTTAACATTCATTTTCACAAGATTTTGGGTTCCAGAATTTTCTATCTATTTGTCCCCTCCCCCCTGCCCAATACACTGGACATTTTAATTACTCATATCACCAATCTTCCCTCTCTTCTATCTTCCCTCCCTTCCCTTACAGCATCGTCTCTTTTGTCCTGTAGTGCCAGAAAACTTTCTATTCCCCATTACCTGTATTTCTTATTTCCTAGTAGCAAGAACAATACTCAACAGTTGGTCCAAAACTTTAAGTTCCAGCTTCTCCCCATCCCTCCCTCCCCACCCATTCCCTTTGGGA
>CM053769.1:381410325-381432084 GCA_028658325.1 Potorous gilbertii | reverse complement strand
AACAACTATAGTTAAAATCTGCAGCGAGGCCAATATTTAAACTCCATCTGAACACAAAGCAATATTCAATACTGCTTATTAGGTAATTTGACACTTCGCCTTGGCTGGGAACTGTTCTTGCAACTGCTAGAAAATGGCCAGTCTTGGACAAGTCTTCTTGTTGGTGGCTGACTTCTCCAGGGCAGGAGTTTCCCCTACTCAATTTCATTTAACTATTTAATGTCAATTGGCTTTTAAAAATGGATGTTTACTTCAAAGATAAACAAGAATAATCATATAAACATTCCCTTTCCCCAACTCCTTAGGATGCATACTCCCCCCAAACCACTTTACTCTCTGGTAGAAAAAAAACTCCTAGCTTAAATCAGTTCCAACATAGCACTGATCCCACCAAGTTAATGTCCAGATGCAACATGACTCCAGAAGGAGATCTCATTTCAGCTTCCCCTGGCCTGGGGTCCCAAAGATTATTCTCTCTGGGCACTGATACAACAGAACTCAGCTCAAACTTGAACTCCTGGATTCCTGTGGCTTGCTCTCCTAACTTTTCAAAATTCCCAAGGTCAAAGACTCCATTCCCTTCATCAGGGACATTCCCTTCATCACTGACATTTCCAACCTGCCTGCCTTCCTGCCCAAGAACATGAGTCAAAAAAGAGAAAGGAGTCGAGGCCTGTTTCAAGGCCTCTGCAGCCAAAGAGGCTTCCCATTCCAAGCCAAAAACAGTTATGGAATGTCTACACATGCTTCACAGACTCTCCAAGGTACTTCCCTTACATGTCATCATAATTCTCCTAGAAGAAAAGTCCCTAGCATCCTCCACATGGAGGTTGCATCAGTCAAGCAAGCTGATGGGGTTGGCACATATGCCAGAGTCCTATGACTTATGCAAACCATAAAGCTCCTTATAAATAAGAGCTGTTATTATCACCGGAGGATGAGGGACAAGAACTGGGCAGGGAAACTGGCAAGAGTCTTCAGATGCCACCTAGATCATTCCCTTTCTCCAGAAAGAAATCTCAACCACCTGGAGGCCATCAGAGATGGAACCCAGTTGCCTCTTGTCTGCAAGCTAAAACTATAGAGGATGAAGGGAGCCAGAGGAAAGGAAAGGCAAAGAGAGCACACACAGGTCTATGAAAAGTGGCAGCAAAGATTGTAAACAGACAGTAGAGGCCAAATATGGAATTGAGTCCAATCTGAGGTGTTCATTGGAAGTGGGGGAGGAGAGCGCACCTTCCTGCCAGGTGGATGGCACTGGTAAGGATGGAACTTCTGTTGGCTACCTGGTTACAGCTGAGGCTCGTCAACTCTTCTCAAAGTGCTCTTTATTCCAGTGTTCTAAGGGCAGAAACTGTCTCAAGAATGGTGATTTTCCCACTTCATATCTTGGAACGGTAGCTTGGTGGTAGTAAGGAAGTGCCAACTCACAGCACAGAGAGTGGGAGTGGGGGTTGTAAATCAGGGACCAGCTGGAACCCAGGAGGGCCAATTGTTAAATTTTCAATGGGTAATTTTCAACATTTGCATCTTTGAAATTGTCAAACACTACAAATCAGGGCATGATATATTGTACTGCTGATTGTCTAAACTTAAGAAAGAGATGGAGAAAATATTAATAATGAAGATTAAATTTAAATGAATGTCATGCATTTTCAGAGAGCCTGTTGCTAAAATAATGACCAGATAAAGTCCATCTGCTGAGTTCACACAGACTAGAGGAACTAGAAGATAGAATGGGAAGGGAGCTGATCTGGAAGGATAGAAATAAACTAGAAGGAGTAGGATGGCCAAAGGAAGATGGTGGGTAGAGGGTAGTTGGGTCAAAATTATCCATATCAGTGATCTACTGACCCCTGAAGGGTCAGTCAGAGGTCATGAAAGGAAATTGGACACGGAGTCAGAAGTCTTGGTTTAGAAAAGTCTTTCTTCTAATATTTCCAGCAACTTTGTGACTCTGTCACTTGATAGTCTGTTTCTTTATTAATAAAGATAACATATTTTGCATCACTACTGACGGCTTCACAGGGTTAAGCTTAAGGAGTTTAACAAACCCATATTTAGAAAAGAACTAGAAATTGAGGGAATGCCCATCAGTAGAGGAATGGCTTAACAAATGATGATATATGAATGTGATAATATTGTGCTGTAAGAAATGATAGTTTCAGAGAAACCTAAGAAGACTTGTATGAACTTATGCAAAATGAATGGAGAACAATTTATATAATAATTTCAATAATGTAAAGACAAACAACTTTGAAAAACTTAGGAATTCAGATCCTAATGGCTAGCTACAATTCCAGAGGAGTCATGATAAAATATTGTATTTCTTTCCAAATAAAGAGGTAATGGACTCATACGGGCAACTGAGGCTTATTCTTATTACATTTATTATTAACTCATTGACTGACAGAATTTGCTTTGCTTCACTATCCATGACTATAATGGATTAATATTATTGTCTCAATGGATAGAAGGACTGAGGTGGGGAAGAGGGCAGGGAGGTGGGAGAAAGGGAATGCAGACCTGAAAATAAAATAAATTGAGTTTGAAAAGAAATGTTGAGACTTATTGTATTTGCATAGATTCGTTAAAATTAAAGAGAGAGATCATTGGTCATTTTGGAGAGAAGAGCTTTGGCTGAATAATGATGTTGTAAGTCAAATTACAGAAAGTTGAGAATGCAAGGAAAGGGAGTAGAAACATCAATTACAGCTACCCTGCTCAAGGAGTTACCTACGAAAAGAATATAGCTACCGGAATGGACTGAGCAAGATAGAGTTTTTTGAGTATGGAAAAGACACAGGCATGTTTATAGGTGATAGGAAATCAGCCAGTAGACAAGTTGAGATTAAATATAAACGAGAGGGGGAAAATCTGCTCCAGAAGATGAGATGGAATGGGATCACTTTACATAAAGAAGGGTTTGCTTTAGTGAAAGAAAAAGATTAACTCTTCATATGAGACAGGTGAACAAAAAGATGAGGGCAAAAGGCATTTGGGTTGATATGAAAGAAGAAGAAGGGGAGAAGAGGGAGTTCTCTAAATGAATGCCTTCATTTTTTTTTTCGTAAAATATGAGTGAGAGTTTTCAGTTCAGACAGGGAGGGTAAACAGAGTAATGAGGAGGGATGAAAACAGGCAGTAAATTGTAAGAAGGTTAGAAAGGTAATAAAGAGCAAGTCTTTGAAAAGTTTAAGTATAAATATAGTAGTTTACAATTGATTCTGGAGAAAAAAGGGGTGGGTAAGCTCTGATGAGAACTGATGAGGGTCAACCTGAATTAGGGGCATAACTATGAAAAAAAGAAGGGAACACATACAAGAGAGATTTAAGGCAGAAATGTCAAGATCTGTCAATATATTGGATTTACAGAGTAAGGTAGAAAAAGGAGTTGAGGATGACATCAACTTTGTAATCCTGGTTGACTAGAGTTTGGTGGTACCCTTGAAAATAATTACAAAGTGTGGAAGAGGAGACGGTTTTGTGGAAAAAAGTAATGAGTTCTGTTTTGGACACATAGAGTTCTGTTTAAGAAGTTAAAGAGACAGTTGGTGATATTGTAACTACAGCTCCAGAGAGAAGGCAAGTCTGATCCTATGAATCCAGGGGGACTCATCTGCATAGAGATAACTGAATGCATGAGAACTAAGGTCACCAAATGAGATAAAATAGAATGAAAAGAAGAGTGAACCCAGGATAGAGCTTTGGCAGCCACTCACAGTAAATAGGTTTGAAATGGACAATATTTAAAACATGGAACAAGGAACTATTAATTCGAAATAAAAAAGAGGCACAAAAATACCAGTAATGTGATTGGAATTATAACTTTACATGGGAATAACTTTACACAGTACAGTCTCATTTGAATTGACTGTCAGTTTCTAAAACAGAGCTACTCAGGGATGCAAAGACCATGAGGATACATTAAGGTTAGTTTAAGTTGACTCTAACTTAAGACTAAACATGTTCTATGGGTCTCTGGGTGACTGAATATTGGAAGAAGTCATATAAAATCTGGATCTTGTGATACCCTTCAGTTCTTTCTTCTTTTCCTTGAACAGTCTTACACTGACCACTCCTTTGACCATCCGACCGAAACAGGGATTGGGTATCTGCTCCTCTGCCACACATATATACCACACAACCCTCATGCATACAGACTTTCCATCCCTTTTGAAGGAATTTATAAACAAATCAACATTTATTTTGCTACTGTAAAAGGCATGACAATCTATTGCTCTAAGGCACCACTCAGATTCCCTGTTATTCAGAGTCATGACAGTTTCATGCTTTCAACATTCCTATTCCAGTTTTTCCTATCCTTAACTTTTACCCTCTGGAACCCCATTATATTTTTTTAATAAACTGCCATTCTGATTAGCAAGTGTCATTCCTTGTGAAGTTACCTTGTATAAATCTCCTATTGACTTAGATGTGCCTATGTTGTTTCCTCCAATAGCATTCAAGGTTTTTGAGGGTACAGTCTGTTTTATTTTATCTTTCTATTCCCAGCATCTAGCACAGAACCTGGCACATTTTAGACATTTAACAAATGCTTGTTGAACCTTATTGCAACTGAAATCTTTTCCTTAGGAAGAAGAGATTAGCAGAATAAATAGTTTGGATATATCAGGCTTGATTTTCCTCTATAACTCAGAAATGTATGATACATGATGGAGTAAAACAGTGATTTCGAATTCAAATAGAAAGGGCCAGGGAGGAAATATGTCACTAATCTATGTATAAAGATCCCCACAGGTCATATATTGATTTAGTTCTAAAATGTAATGTTTAAGTTTTGCTGTATTTTATTTATTTTGTTAATTATTGCTCAATTATATTTTAATCTGCTTCTGGCACACTGGGGAGTTTGTAGCCTGGATGCCACAGGCTGCATGTTTGAGACCTCTGAGCTCTATTGCCCTCAAGTTCTGTTGACATGGCAGTTGTAAACGGACCTGAGCCAATAAAGAGGAATCGGTAATTACTGACATACATTCTTCCAATCTGTCCTTCACTGTCCGGTGATATATAACCATCCTACCAAACACCAACCACAGAAGCGCAGCACTAATTCATCAAAGGATATAAATTAATTTTAGCTGATACATTTTGATTTAATTTCCAGTGACATATATAAACATTCAGATACATGAATGAGAATAAATGACAGACAGCCTTCCAAATGGTTTCTCTGCTGTCTACTCTTTACCTTTGCAATACTTCCTCCACCCAACCACCAAATTGATTTTTGTAAAGCATATTTTGGATCATGTCACTCTCCTACTCAAAAAAATTCTGTACCTCACTACTGACTGTTATTTATAAAATTCTCAGCCTGGAATTTCAAGTCCTATAATGTAGGGGCTCTGAAATTTTTTGTCTTTGTTTTTTTCTTTTTATTTCACTATATTCTCCTTTACACATTTGCCATTCTAGTCAAATTGGCTTACTAAGTATTTCTTGTACTAAATATTCCATTTCCTGACTAAGCCTCTGGACAGCAACTCCCTCCCTCAACTCCCATGCCTATAATATCTTCCTTCACCTCTACCTCATAGTTTTCCTAGCTTATTTCAAAGCATAACTCAAGTGCCAATTATGACACAGTCCTTTATTCCCTCAAATTGTGAAAGTTCTCTCTTCCTCCCTCCTTCTCTTTCTCCCTCCTCCTCCTCCTCCTCCTCCTTCTTCTTCTTCTTCTTCTTTTCTCTCTCTCTCTCTCTCTCTCTCTCTCTCTCTCTCTCCCCTTCCCTCTATCACTCTCTCCCTTCCTCCTGGTACCTCTTAAAATTATTTAAATTGCTTAGTTCATACTTTGTATCCACCCATCTTAGTGTAGATGATATCCTCCCAGTAGATTGTAAGCTCCATGAGGGTAGGGATTGATTTCTTTTGTTATCCCTAAACCCATCAAAGTGCTTAATAATAAATGCTTCACAAATGTTTAAGAAATTAAATTGAAAAGTACAAATAAAAGAAAAAATAGAAACAATTAATAATAACAGCATGCTCTCAAGTGATCGAGAAACAAACAAAAAAGCAAAAACCCTGTTGTGAGTGACTTGGCACACAATTATGCAGTTTTGATTGTTCAGTCATGAAAAGAATTGAAGGTCATGTGTTTAAATTTTAACCAGGGATTTCCAACATCAACAACTGAATTTATCTTGAATTTTATTGTCCTTTCATGTTGTGTTTATTTCTATAGTTGTCCCCATCTCTGCCAAGAAAACACCAAATTGGGAAACAAAGAGTTGAATATGACTGAACAACAAACACCATCTTTGCATGTATTATTCTTTTGGTTCTGCTTTCCTCCCTCTTCATCACTTCCCATATTTCCTTGTACTATTATATTTGCCATTCCCTACTGTGTAATAATATTATATTCTTTTCATACACCATAATTTGTTCAGCCACTTCCTACCAGATGAGCATGTAATTTGTGTCGGGGCTCATGCACTACAAATGGTGCTGCCAGGAAAAAATATGTATGTGTGTGTGTGTATATGTATATACACACATATATACATATATATGTGTGTATGTACATGGAGAGAGAGAAACAGAGAGAGAGAGAAGGATTTATTTGCATATGATACTAATAGTGAGATATCTGGGCCATAGAGTATGAACATTATTTTCTAAAACAACAAGGTCAATTCCCAATTCTGCTAGTAGCAAATAACCTTGCTAATTTTCCTAGGCAACTAGGTGGCACAGTTGATACAATGTGCAGTCATGAGTTCAAATTTGGCTCCAATTATTAGCTATGTGAACTGGGTAAATTATTTAATCTCTGTTTCTTTGCATTTCCTCAACTATAAAATGGGCATAATTACAGCATTTTCATCCCTGGGCTTTTCTTAGAACAAAATGAGATAATATTGCAAAGTGCTTATCACCGTGGCTGGTGAAATGTAGGCATTTAATAAATGCTTATTTCTCTTTTCCCCCAACACGCCCATCAATGTTAAATGCTTCACCTCTGTCTTTCCCAATTTGATGAGTATAAGGTAAGAGTTCACTTTTATCAATCTGCATTCTTAACTATAAAATCATTTAAACACTTTTAAATATATGTATCAACCTAATTATTGAACAATGCAATCTTATAAATGTTCAAATTCTTTAGAGATGGTGAATGTTGTTTTTAATCAAAAATGCTGAATATGAAGGTTGTGCTCAGTATATATATTTTCTATGTGTTAGAAAGATTTATTTTTATTTGTGGAAAGGTATTTTTATCCGCACCACCAAAATAATCTCTTTTACCTATTATAATCATTAGAGCTAATTAATTTCCCCCTTATCCACTATTATGGAAGATAATCTCATAATTTCTTCTAATTTTAAATGGTTTGTCCTTTATATTTAGACCTCTAATCCATTTGACAGTTCTTTTGGCAAATGGTATAATCCTATTTGCACCCACATCTCTATGTAGTTTTCCCTGAAATTTTGGATTAATAATGAATTCCTTCCCTAGTACCTTTAGTTGAGAAGTTGCTCGAAAATTAGACTAATGTATTCATTCACTTTTAAATTTTGTTCTTTAATTTATTTAAGTAATCTTTCTATTTTTTCCTTATTTTTAGAGAGTTCCGTTTATAGATTTAGGGGCATTTCAATTTTCTTACATTGAGTTGAATATTGAATATTTCTCCAAATATTTAGAACTCCATTTATTTCTGTTAAAAATTGCTTTGGAGTTTCAAACAGAGATAAGTTGCATTCCTTTTGTCCGTGCTTATTCCTTTAATTTATTTCTCTTACCACATTGACTCTAGCTGGAATCCATGGGAAAATGTCAGGTAATAATAGTGATGATGAGCATCCTAGCATCCTTCACTTCTGCCTTTTCCTGAAACAAAATCTAAATAAGCTATTCCTTTGTCCTGAGGAAGTAGAGATTTAGGGCAGAAGAGGTTTGGATCTTAAGATCACATATATATATTTTGCTGACGGAGTTCTGCAAAATTTTCTTTCTAGAATCTGTGTTTATATTGGTATCAGTAGGAACGTTCCCAAATTTAAAAATCAATACACTCTCAAAGCAATATGGGCAAAGGAATGTCTATATTCCTATTCATCTGTCAATCTGTCTATTCATATACTTATTCAGAAAATTCCTAGGCAGAATCAGTTGTTTCCTCTAAGTTTTGAAGAGGGGGAAAAAAAAGAGGAAGCCTTTTTTATTCTTAATTATTTTTCTATGGAGAATATCAGAACAGGGAACTACCTACTAGTTTCATATTTTGTTATTAAATTAAATGCTTTTTAAAATATGAAAGATAGTAGGCCTCCATAAAATCCTTGGAAATGTCTCATTATGGTATTTGAAGCGCATCTAAAAGCCAAAGCTAAAGGCATGCAAATACTGGATGATCCCAACAAATTAGACAGGTTTTGAGTATTTATAAAACATCAATGGTCTATGTAGCTCTGAAATACAAGTTCAAGGCTAACTAAAGTCAGAGAAATCCATTGCTACAAGGATGCCTATCAAGTTATCCTTTGAAACACTGAAGTAAAGAAAATGGAATGTGGAAATATTTCTTCCTATTTTTTTAGACTAAGAAAATATGACCTGAAATTGAGTTTACACTATTAATACTTGAAACAATTTCCATATTTTTTTAACAGAACAAGAAATATTATATCTCTTCTCTAGAAATATTTTCAACATTACAAAGGGAACTAAGTTGGTTCAAGAAAAATGTTTCCAACCTATTCTCCCTACCCTGTACCAACATGCTCAGCCCTCAGTCAGAGGTTCTATGAATTATGAGAGCATCTCTGCTAAATTATTTCTGTATTGACATTTTGGGGATTTCAGAAGTGCCATAATAATGTATACACTTCACCATCAAAGGCCAGATTCACCTGAAAGCAACAAAAAGCATAAGTTTCATTTCAGCCAGCAACCTGGAAGTACCAAGACAAAAGACAAGATGGCACACAGCTATAACTAAATTGATTTTTGCAAATTCTAAACATCACACTTTCAAAAGTTGGCAATGTACGAGAGGTCACTAATGCCATAAGAAGAGATTAAAAATCTATATTGAAGCCATGTCTTCATCTCCTATCACATTTCCAAGGTGGCTTTTGCCTTATGCAATGCTGGCTACTTAGTAATATACATAGATCTCATCTGATCCAAAGTTTGACTCTTTCTTCTTTAAACATGTACATTTTCCAATTTAAAAACAGCATCAGAAACAATAACATTATCACCACCAACAACGACTGAGAGACCAGATATAGCAAAGGGAGAATTGCTGGCCCAAAGGAACACAATGAGCTGCCAGTCCAGTAAATGAGTATAGTTTTCAGACAGAAAGATTAAATAGTCAAAGAAATAAATCCCAGTGAAAACAAAGGCAAGGACACATACCTTAGCAGTTCTGATAGTTTCAAACTTTGGACATGAGTTTCAGGACAACATCAGGGTTTATGTGTTTTCCTCAGGCCACCACCACGTAACACTCACTTTGAAGCTCCACAGAGGTTCCAGTCCAGCTTTCGATATGTTCCTGAGGATGGCACAGCTTCGTCCAGTTCTTCAAAAGCCATAGCATAAAGGACGCCATTCATAAATTGATAAAAGGAAGAAAAATGGATATTAAAATCCTGAACTATCAGTTTCCCAGACAACCAGTACATATGAACTGCTGATTGGCATAAAAATAATTCAGAAATAAAATTAAACATTTCATAGCTGAATCAGAGATGCCACTAGTGATGGATCAATTAACAGATACCATTTTAGTACCTCAAATGTGTTTAGCACAGTATTAATAATGGATCTTACTTCTATGGCTCTCTACAGTTTACATACTGCCTTCGTCACAACAACTACATGAGTTGGTATTGCAAGTGTCATTATCCCCATGGTAGAGAAGAGGAAACTGATGATCAAAGAAGCTGAATGGTTAACCCAAAGTCACAAAATACGAGTCAGAACATGGACCGAAACCCAGGTTTTCATCCTCCTAATCTCTTATTGTTTTCTCTGTGTGGCACTACTACCTTTGTCCTGTGTGCTAATGGTTATACAAAAAACATGACATATTTATGACATATTTATATATTATATACATATATTATAGCAGAAATATATATAGTCCTTGTACAAAGGAAATCTATTCATTGTCAAACTAAGGAGATAAGACAACTAAATAAATTAGACACACCTTGCCCTTGGGATACCCAATTTGTCCTTTTAAATCTCTCCACAGATTCATTCTAAATGAAAGAATTTTTAATGAATGAAATTTTAAAAATATGAAAGCTACTAACAGCAACTACTATATAGATAGTGCTTTAATTACAAAATGCTTTATAAATATACTTTTGATCTTCACAGTAAGCCTGCAAGGCACTGTTTTCTCCATTTTACAGATTAAGTAAGTGAGATTCAAAGGAGAAGTGACAATCATAGATCAAATAAATCATTTAGAATCCTAACCCAGGTCCCTCCTGACTCATTCTTACTCCTTCCTTTGTAGTATATTATCTCTCAAAATACACATACACACACACACACACACACACACACACACACGAAGTAAAACATTGCTTTCCAGAGGCACTTCAATGGTAAGTGGCCCAGTATTCTCTGTCCTAGACAAAAAAAAAAAAAGGAAATCTATTGTGAGATGAAGGTTATCTTCTATGAACTTCCAAACTCTATTGCCTTCTAATAATCCACTGAATTTCTATTATTTCAAACTTTAGCTAAATCTTTTTGAAAACTATTTCTATTTTCAGCATATGCAGCCCCTTGAGAGATTGAACTTCATAAATTTATTACTTGCTGTGTAAAGGCATGCCTGTCCTTCTCTTTGAACATCACAGGGGGTACCCTTGCTCTAGTAGCCCAAGATCCAGTGAATAAAATCCATTTTCTCCCTATAAATTCAATGGAACTCAGCAATACTTATTAAGCAATTCTTTCTATAATGTTGTGTTCCATGCTAGGGAAATACATAGCTTCAAATGAGACAGGATCCTTGTTGTCATGGAGCTCATAGTCAAAAAGGGGAATAGATCACAGTCATAGATAACTCTTAAATATGATATTTTTTTTAAATTAGGAGAATATAGAGATCAATGAGATCTTTGTAAGACTGTTGGGTAAAAAGGTTATTCCCAACTGACCTGACTCAGAGAAGACCTCCTGGATTAGATGGCATCTTATTTGGAATTTAAAAGATGGGTAGGAATGTAACAGGCAAGAGAGGAAAAATAATGTATCTCAGACATAGGAAACTATGTGAGGAAAGTCATGAAGACAGAGAAACACAGGAAAAGTCTGGGGGACTTGAAAGAATGTCCCATTTGGCAAGATTGTAGAGAGCAGTATGAGAAAGCAATAGAAAGACAAAGTGATATTACATTATGAAGGATCTCAAATGTCCAGCTAATGAGTTTGGATGTTGCTCAGTAAGCAAATGGAATTTCTGGGCAGAGGAACAGAAAATGGAATATACAAACTAAAAATCAGTCAAGGAACAGTAAGAGGGACAGATTGAGGAGTGTAGGAATCAAAGGCAAGAAGATTGATTAGGAAATTATCACAATGGAGACAGGTAGTAGTGAAGTAACATGTATGAAGGCAATGTTAATAACTGGGTTTTGCTTCCTTTGAAGACTCTATTATAAGAGATGAGTATCCTTCAGCCTGCCAAATATTAGGAGACAAGGCAATGACCATGAAGTTGAAAGAATCCAGGCTTAAGAGGTAGGAAAACTGAGTACTAATCCTAGTGATGCTATCAAACAACCAAATTTCTTTCAGTAGATTTCTTCCCTTCCTTAAGCTTGAAGCTTCTCATCTGCAATATAGGCAGATTGGGCTAATGGTCTCCAAGAATTTGTCCAACTGTGATATAATATGATAGGTGACTCGACTTATTGAGGACCTACTACATGCATAGCACTAACCATGCAAAAGCCATCACGCACTTCTCTCTGACTTGAGCAAAACCACCACCACAGATTCTTATGCACCTCCAAAGAGATCTAAGAGCTCTAAAATATCATTATAAGATTGTAAGGCACTTCCCTGCCCTCTTGGGAAGCAATTCTTTGGCGATCAGAGCTCTTTTTTAGGGCTGTAGGTTTAATCCAAGTCCAGATTAGTTGATATCAGATGTAGGATTTAACTTAAGATAGTACTGAGAGAAATGAGTATTTTCTACTCTATTAATAACTCATTACTAATTAGGATCCAGGATTTTTATTTTTTTATTCAGGAACCAGCCCCTGTAGGTCAGTTAGCCAGTCTCTGAAGGGCATGACTGATAGTCAGATTTCCCAAATCCTCTAGGAATATGCTATTCAATCTTATGTAGAACTCCACCCAACTAAGAGACCTTACTTCTGTTAGGAGTACAACAGATCCAATCTAGGTGAATTCTAGCCCCAAAGAACTAAACCCATGTTCTCTTAATCCTCCACATGATTTTAGGTAGCCCAGCTTACGAGGAGAAAACCAGTCAGATTGGTCTAGTTATAGAGAGATTCCTTTGTCCAGATTGCTGGAGACCACTGAGTCTCATAATCAATCCATTTTCTCAACAGGAGGGGCTAAAGTCTTTCAGCTGATCTCCTCATTTAAATGTCCACCAATCAGGGTTGATTTCTCCTATCAGGGACATTTCCTTTCAAAAAAAATAAGGCATTTATCTCCTTTAGGTGTCTTTGGTTATCAAGAGAAATCACTGACCATCAATTTGTTGATTACTAGTTAGCCTAATTAATAAATTATTAATTACCCAGAAACTCTTTCTCTCAGGTTTTTATTTTTTTAATTCATTTCTATACCCTGATGAAAGGGATAGCAATCAAGAGCAGGGCCACAGCATAAAGAGTTGGAGCCATGAACTATCCTACAAAAAACAGAAAGGACATTTTCAATTCATTGTTCGTCCTCCAAAACACTATGAGGAGCTGAGGGAGCTCACACTAACACAGGTATCCTTCTTCCTGCTTAACAGGCAGGTCACATTCTCTATCCCCTGACTTCCCATATAAACCAGGCAGCTTTATTTCCTTAATTTGTGTGTGTGTGTGTGCGTGTGTGCGCACGCGTGTGTGCACACATGCTTGCGTGCATGCTCATTTGTACATGAACACACATTACTGCTCACATGCATACCCTGTGACTCTATCACAATATCTTTGTCAGCAGATAAGCCACTTCAAAGAGATATATATTCCTCCAAAACTTACAAATTTGGTATTATCTATTATCCAAAAGAATGAAACCTACACTAAAACACCAAGCATAATGTGAAAGGGCATATTGCTGAGATAAACACATAAATCTTAACTCATGCATGGCCCGAAATTCATAGAAAGCTCATCCTGAAGCTGTCAGACTGTAAGGCCAGGCTATAAGGCTTAATGAAAATTTAACATTTTTCATGAGACATCAATTAGTAGCAGGTCTGGCAGTAGCATGTGCACCACACCCCTCTAATGGCTAGTTTGCCTGAGACACTTAAAAAAAGACTCTGCATGAAAGGAGAGGACAGAAGAAAGCAAGAGGGAGAGATAAAAATAGACAGAGACAAAGAGAATGAAAGAGATGGCTCATTAGAGACCTTAAATTGAAAGAGGGTACAGAGAAGATGGATCTCAATTTCATGGTGACTATACAAGCAGGACTAGTCTCACACATTGCAAAAGGATGTTAAGACCTCTTTGCCTAGCTAAACTTTGGTTTGTCTTCCCCTTTTCCTATTTCCTCACAACCAAAACTTGGAGAAATCTGAGAAAAGAGAAGTAAAGCAGGAAGGGACTGTAGGTTATAATAGTTTTGAAGAATTCAGATAGTTATGAAGGAACTGGTACAAAATGATTCAGAATAAAGAAAACAGACTTAAATGAACAATATGGACACTGATTACAACCATAAGAATGAAGATGCCATTACATGACAATAAAACTCAGGTTAATTTCCATGAATAAAGTCATCACTAGATGTTAACGTTAAATCATACAATCTTCCATTACTTTTTTTTTTGGTAAATTTTGAAAATATCCAGTAATTTACTAAAAAACAAAAAAGAAAGACTATACAATTTAACTTTAACCTGATAATAAATGCTCTGGTTTGGGGAGAAAAGAGAGGGAAGAAAAAGTGGGGGAAAGGCAAAGGGGTGTGAAGGGGAGTAAATGTGAACTAAGATCATAAAAATATATAAATTTTAGTTTTCAGAGGGCCTTGCAACCCAAAAGAAGGAGGTAGGAATCGTGGTTCTTCCAGCTCACTAACGTTTTCTTCTCAGGTCTTACTCTGACTCCTGATGGGCTAGTCCCACCTCCTTAATGCAGTGTTTCTCTGAAGGTCTTGTCCATGGTCCCCACCTCTTTGATATTTATACTCATTCTCTTAACAATGGCATTCACTCCATAGTTTCAACTCTTATCTCACATAGATGATCCTAAGTTTTCATTTGTGGTCCTGACCTTCTTCTAGGTTCCAGGGCCACATGTCCAACTACCTTTAAAAAATCTTATCCACCTCAACATGTCCAAAACAGGAGGAAATTATGTGTCTCTTTAAAACTATTTATGTTTTTAATTTCTCTCTTCCCATTGATGGTGCTATCATTCACAGGTAACCTGAGCTCTCAGTCTTCAGACTCTAAGATCATAAATTTAAAACTGAAAGGACATTAGATTCCAAACCCCTCATTTTACAGATGAAGAAACTAAAACAGAATCTAAGGTAGGATTTGAACTCAGCTTTCCTCTGCCTCTCTGTCTCTCTACTCTTTTCCTGACATCTCCAATCTGATAAATTCCAAGAACCTATCTATTTCATCTCTATAAAATCTCTTTAATTCATCCAGCCAAACTGGACAGTGATCTGTGACCCAACTAACACAGTGTCCTTGTGCCTCTTTTCCTTTTGTTTTTATTCTTCTCCTTGTCTAGAATATTCTCCTTCCCAATCCTTCACCTGAGGAATTTCTACCCATGCTTTAAAGTATAACTCAAATTCCTCTTACTCCCCACCCTGCCCAGAGCAATTGCTCTTCACCTTCATGATTGGTAACCACCTTCTCCCTCTAGCTCCAGACAGTGAAAGTTAAAACAAAGGAAAATATATACAATATGGTATTAATAAAGAAAAACCAAAGAAATGGCAAATAATTTAATTGTGGGCAAGAGGTCAGAGTTAGAGATGACTTCAATGTTTTAAGCCAGGGTGCCTATAAAGATCATAGGCCCAAAATTCCCACAGACTAATATAAGGTATACTATAGCTTCAAAATCCTTTTCCTAAAGAGAAGTTAATTACAAGAAAAAACAGAATAAGTGTTTGTGTAAAGGAAGAGAGTTATATAAATTTTCAAATAATGTGGGATATTGCCATTGTTTTGGATGAATATCTTGATATCTGAGTAGAAAAAGAACTTTTTTAATAAGAAGCAGTTAATGATAAAAAGAAAAAAATGACAGTACATTTTATTTTATTTTGGAAGATGATGATGCCTATAGATGAGATATGCAAAACCTGGAGAATACCAGACTTGAAAGTACTGGTTTTGAGCCCATTGAGTTTGAGGTACTAGTAGGACAAATGAAGTGAGTAGTTAGAAATGGAGGTTTAGAGAGAGAGAGAAAGGTCAAGATGAGAGAGAGAGAGAGAGAGAGAGAGAGAGAGAGAGAGAGAGAGAGAGAGAGAGAGAGAGCGCTTTGAGAATCACTTGGATGGAGGGAATACTTGAACACTTGGAAATAGATGAGATCATTAAGGGAGAAGTTATCTAGAAATAAGAAAAGATACTGAGAAGAAAGTCTTGGGAAATTCCCAGTTTTAAGAAGATAGAAGGAGAAAACAGAAGCTAGTGAATGGAACAAAGAAGAAATAATCAGAGAGGAAAAAGAATGTTATTATCAGCAAATGAGAAGCACAAATAAATGAAAAAAAATCATTTATTAAATGCTTACTTTGTGCACACAATATACTAGGGACTAGCGATATAACCAGAAAAATGAGTCAGAATCCATTCTAGATTCTAGTCCTTCCCCTAATTGGAAGAGATAACACATTTATGAGATTTCAATTGCATAGTGGCTGGAAAGACCTTGAATTCCTAATGGTGTATTAATAGAGCATATGGTAAGGTCTAGTGCTCTTTATGGTTCACTGGCATATCAGATAGCAGTGTTCAGGGGTCTGGAGACATAGCATCAGGACAGGTGGAAAGATGCAGAGTACCCTAGAATGAAATGGTAAAGCAGATCACAAAGCTTGGCCATCCTCCATCTTACAAGACAGAATTTACCTTGTCAGGACAGAGGACTTAGAGAGTAGCTCCCTACTATTATTGGGAAAGGTAAATGACCCTGAGGGTCCTATTGGAATAGGGATCATGGTTTCTACTCCAAGGCCACAGATTAGTAAGTATTCAAACAGAATGGGGGGTGGAGTTGAAGCAAGGAAGAAGGGCATCTCTCTCACATGGAACTTTAAAGTGTGACAGAGGAGATAGTTTCAAGAAATGGGACTAGATAATGGAATCCAATACTACAGTGAAGTAAAGGATATGAAAACTAAGAAAAGATTATTGACTTTGAACATTAGATCACTGAAGCATGTTGGTTAGCTCAGTCTCTTCATCTAGAGAAAGATGGATATAGAGTTAGAGATCGCTAGAATAATAGAAACCCATGGGTATAGTCCCTAAGTCCTAAGAAATTCTACCAAATGCTTTCTTTCAGTTTATTTTTTTTTACTTATAATTAGAGTATTCAAAGTGGCTATAGTTTAGTTTTCTTGAAACATACTGCTACTTTCAATATAAAATATTAAAGACCCCTAAAATCTTTGAGTCATGAAGAAAAAATCAGTAGTCTAAGCTGAGTTGCTGACTTGATATTTAGCTACATGTATCTGCTTCTTTATTTCCCCAAAAAGAGCCAAAATTGGTACTTGGAATAGAAGATCCCGGTGCACATTCATTCTTATATATTTATTATGTGTGCATGTCCACTAAATTGATTTCTATGGTAGCTGTAACCTCATAGTTATATTAACTTATTGTGAAAGTTTATCTAAGTTCCTTGTAATTCAAAATTGAATGCAGTCATTTTTGAACTGCAGAAGAACTATTCTGGGTCTAGACTACCAGAACCAGGATAACAATTTATATGCTAACACTGAAGGAAAAAGAAAAAACAGAGAAGGTTGAAACTCTTAAGAATTTTGCTCAATGAATAACCAAGCACAATTCTAGAGGATTAAAGGTGAAGAATACAACTCTTCTTCTAACAGAGGGACGTAATGGTTATTATGAGACTTAAAGATCTCCCCCAACCATTATGCTCTTGCCCATTAAGGGAAGCTTGATTAGGGGAGGCCTACACCTTGTTAATTTTCTAATGAGGCACTGGTTCTCAAGGGTTGTGACACCCTCTGGCTCTCAAAAATGTATACAATACTCTGAGGTGAGATTTTATTTTGGGGCTTACTCACAGGAAGTGTTTGTTTAGCCAGACAAGACTCTGGGCCACTATTTTAAGAAGACCCCTAGCTTTGAAAACCCAGGTGTTGATGCTTCTCTCTCTGGTAATTATTTATATAAGGCTTATGGTAAGATAATTGGAAGCCCTAAATGCTTATTTTTATTTTCTCTGTATTTCCTCTGAAGTTCAGGGGGCTTACTTTTTCCTCTGAACTAAGTGAATGATGTATGTGCTTGATTAAAGTAGATTACTGACCTCTCAAAAGTTGTTTTTATTTTAGAAAACCAGATCTAAGAATCTGTGCAGCAGGTCCCCCTGTATATGTCAGGGTCCTTGCTGTTACAAGGGATGACAGACAAAATAGGCAAAAGAGGGACATTTACAGCCAATATGGGATTATAGTCATGTTTATTTGTTTTGTTTTTTAAATTATTTAGGGTATGTTAATTTATTCAACAGTCACTCAAAAAATGTATTAATTCATTAATAATGTCTTATATTTGTGAAGCACTATGTGGTTTTAAGTGTTTTTTTTTTAAATCTATCACATCATAAATATTGAATGAAAAAAATATACATAAGCACACAGAAGTTGAACTCATTTCAAGAACAAATCAAAAAAGATAAGCCTTTTAACTAGGTAAGCCAAATTAGCAGTATTTGAAATTCAGCAATTATTTTATATGATAAGAAATATGAAATGATATTTCTATAAATTTTTCCTCCATTTATGTTTCATACACTGCAATCATAAGCTCCTGAGATATGTATATAGGCTACAATCAGTGAAGAAGACAGATGTGAAAATAGAAAATCTTGCACAAGAAATCAAAGAAGAAGAACTGATTTCTTCTTCACATGATTAGCTGTTGATATCTTATAAAGTCATAAAAACTTTTCAGTTTGGGAATTTTCCAGAATATAAAATTATATCTTTTTCCACTCAATTAATATATTCTCACCAGAAAAGAAAAACTTTCTGGAATTATTCGAAATTTCACATGCCATAATCCTTATTTCTTTACAAAATATACATCTTTATATGTGTGTGAATGTATATAAAATACTTATATGTGTGTATCCACATATACACATCCATATAGTGAGAAAGTCATCATTCAGTCAAATTTTGATATTCTGACTGCAGACTGCGATGGCCCACCCTCCTAAGAACTCTTCCATTCTAGCTAACCTCCTTTGTAATCCCGTTTTGGAGATCTGGATTATTATTCTTTAGATTAGTCATACTTACTTGTTATAAATGTTTTACTTTACTTTGGGGTGGATGGAGTTGATGGGGAGTGTGGAAAAGATAGAAGAGAAATAAAATAAAGGCTTATTAATTTTTTTGTTGTGTTTTGTTCTGGAGTGGGGATGCCAAGGCAATTGAGGTTAAGTAACTCACCCAACGTCACACAGCTAGTAAGTGTCAAGTGTCTGAGGGTGAATTTGAACACTCAGGTCCTCTTGACTCAGGGCCAGTACTCTGTTCACAGTACCACCTAAAAACTTGTTAATTAAAATAAAAACAAGATTTGATATAAAAGTACAAGAAATTAATGTGGTACATAATCAAAAGGCAAACAAAAACATTTTAAAAAGTTAAAATAAAAATGACTAGACATGTTTATATATCTGTCTTCAAGCTGTCATATAAAAAAAGGATGTGCCTTATTTTACTTGAGCCTAGTGTGAAGAAGTTAAAAAAAAATGGGTAGAATTTAAAAAAAAAAAAGAAAATTTATCTTTGATTTAAAAGAAAAATTTCTAAAAATTGGAGCTCTCCCACACTAGAATGAGTTGCTTTAGAAGCTAGTGGGTTCCACATCACTGGAGACCTTTCAGCAGAGGCTGGGTAACCACTTGTCTAGTATTTCATAGGAAAGAATTATTCTTCAGCTAAAGGTTGCATTCTATGACCACTGAAGTCCCATCCACCTGAAATTCTATGATTCAGAAAGTCTAGCCCCCAAAAGAAGATAAGGATAGTATTGAATGGTATAGAGGGTGGGTATCTACTTCTGACAGGGGAGAATTCATCAGTATTTGTAGGCTAAGGACGGGAAAATATGCAAAGGAAGGATAGTACATTAGAAGAGATCACTGAGAAGAGGGTTGGCAAACTATGACACTGGGACCAACTTTGGGTGGCTTGTTTTTGTGCACCCCACCATTGAAGAATGGTTCTGAACATTTTAAAATTCATTTGTATTATGTTTAAATTTTAGATCAATGTAGGTTAAAAATATATTTGCTTTCAACAAAGAAATCCCCCATTATATGGTTTCCATGAAGCTCAACTTCCTTCCTCCTCTTATGGTTAAATTGTTTACTTCATAGATTTCCTGGTTGACTAATTGGCAATATTTTTTTTCCTCCCTAAAAATCTCACAAATAAAATTAGCTATAGCTCTTTATGAAAAAATGTCAGCAAAGGGACTGTTGGATGTCACAAATCTTGGTTGAGTATTTAAAATAGAGCTGTTTATAGGACACTGCTAAGAAAAAAATTGTTTTAATAACCACCTATCCATTCCTAAGTGTAAACCTCTATGTGACTTGCTTTGTTATATAGTTACATTTTGCATGATAAGTAGGTGTATTTCTTGGCGTGGGCACACTTTTGTTTCAGAGAATGTGGACAATAGCCTCCTCCTCCTTCCTCCTCAAAGCCTGCAGCACTTACTCTGTGTATCCCTCATGTGGCTTCTTATTATAGTTTGTCTATTGCAAGCTATTGCGTTAGAGCTCATGCTGCAGTGAGATGCTTGGGGTGTTCTCACTCCAGGTAGCACACTGGACACATGGGAGTCTGGAAAGCACTTTGGCCCTACATGCCATCCCTATTCCCCACCCCATCATCTGTGTGTACAAGAAAGGAAGTCACACAAAAGTTCACAGTCAGGAACAGATAGATGGTTACTTGAAATTCTTTTTTCAGCAATGCCCTAAAAATAGCTCTAATTTAAATACTTGTTGCAATATCTAACAACAATCATACAAATAATCAATGACAACAGTCATTGCAGGAAAAAAATAAAAAGCAATGATTATTGCTCCCTGTGTCACTGGGAGAGGGAGGAGGAGTGGGGAGAAATTAGTTGACTAGGGGATCAATGGCAGGAGGAAAGGTAAGATTTAGACAACAAATGTATTTGCAGGTCTCTTTTTCTAGGTTGCCATCATGACCTGCAGATTATCCTCAACATTACTGCCAGTCCATCCACAACGGTTTCTTTTGAGATAAAAAAAAGATCAGTCAAGTTTCTGTATCTCATCCTATCATCCTAACTAAACAATATACCCCTCAAAGACAGGGATGTTGATTTACATGCCCTTGTACTTGCAATGCCTATTATAATGGTTTAAGCTTATTAGACCCTCAATTCTTTTGAGAATGATAAGGAAAAATGTTAGACTTTCATTCCTAAAGCCAAAATCCTCAGTAAGTTTAAAGGGTTGTTTATGACAGGCACACTTGAAATTTTTCACAATACACACTAGACTGGTTCTTCCTCTTCTCACTCCCATCTCTAACATGGAAGATGAGGAGGGAAGGAGGAGCCCAACTCTCCCTTCCCCAGTCTCACTTCTTGGAACTCCACAAATCACCAGAGCAACCCCTGGCCCCAAGCAAGCTCCCCACACATAGCCCAGCCACAGCCTGCTAATGACTGCTGCCTTCTCCTCATTAAGAAGCCTACTGATGGGCAGAGCCAAGACGGCAGAGTAGAAAGACTCACATATTCTAGCTCCGAACCCACAGCCCATGGATCTCCTATAAAAAGAACTCCCAACAAATTCTGGAACAGTAGAAGCTACGCAGCAATGGGGTGAAGGAGATTTCCATTCCAGAGAGCCCTGAAAAACTGATCACAAAGGTCCGTTGCACACTGGGAGCAGAGCCCAGCCCTGCTCTGGCCACGCAGCACTGAGAGGAGCAAGCAGATCCGAGCAGGCTTCAGGGACGGAATCTCCAGTAGCCGTGAAGTTCCCTCCACCCACAGACACATAGGTCAGTGAGAGAGACTTCTGGGCTGACCGAGAGAGGAGTGGGGTGTCTCCATAACTCAGGCCCCCTCGCAAGGCAGCGGCACAGGCAGCAGCAGCTAGAGCCTCCCAGAACAGGCAGGAGCTCAGCAGAAGCTCCATTACAGAAGATCTCTGCATAAACCCCCTGAGGGAACTGAGCCTGGGAGGAGGCCCTGCCCCCACCTGACAACCTGATTTAATCTTACCCTGAATAGCAGCCAGGCCTGC
>CM053769.1:381394516-381410225 GCA_028658325.1 Potorous gilbertii | reverse complement strand
TAGAGGTGAGGCAGGGGTGGAGAGGACTCTCAGAAGTCAAGTAACTGGCTGGGAAAATGCCCAGGAAAGGGAAATAAAGTAAGACCATAGAAGGTGACTTTCTTGGGGAACAGATGATTCCCCCCTTCCTTTCTGATGAAGAAGAACAATGCTTACCATTAGGGAAAGAAATGGGAGTCAAGGCCTCTGTATCCCAAACATCTGAAATAGATATCCAATGAGCTCAGGAAGAGCTCAAAAAGGATTTTGAAAATCAAGTTAGACAGGTGGAGGAAAAACTGGGAAGAGAATTGAGAGAGAGGCAAGAAAAGCATGAAAAACAGGTCAATACCCTGCAAAAGGAGACCCAAAAAAATGCTGAAGAAAATAGCACCTTGAAAAATAGGCTAACTCAATTGGCAAAAGAGGTCCAAAAAGCCAATGAGGAGAAGAATGCTTTAAAAAGCAGAATTAGCCAAGTGGAAAAAGAGGTGCAAAAGCTCAGTGAAGAAAACAGTCCTCTCAAAATGAGAATGGAACAGATGGAGGCTAATGACATTCTGAGAAACCAAGAAATCACAAAACAAAACCAAAAGAATGAAAAAATGGAAGATAATGTGAAATATCTCATTGGAAAAACAACTGACCTGGAAAATAGATCCAGGAGACACAATTTAAAAATTATGGGACTACCCGAAAGCCATGATCAAAAAAAGAGCTTAGATACCATCTTTCATGAAGAAAGGACCACAGAAAGAGAAAAACAAGAACAAAGAAAGATAGGGATCCTCCTTCCTCCAAAACTTTAAAACTAGCCCCAGGGTCACAGACAGTTCTGGCTGGATACATATGTATATTTTTCTTTGAAATATTTTCTGATGTTAACCTATTAATCACAGATGTCTGTTTATCATCTGTAGCTAATAGCTTAAATGCTTCAGGCTCAGACTAGTAATAGCTCACATTTACAAAGTATTTTCTTACAATCATTTAAGGAGTCCCATTTTACAGACCAAAAAGAAAAACTGACTCTTAGATATAAAGATTCGAGCTTTGGTCATAGAACTAGCTAGTGAAACAAACAAATGAATAAATACTTTTAAAGTATTTATTATGTAACAGAGAGTACTAAGGACCTAAATATAAAGAATCCCTGTCCTCAAGGATCTTACATTCAAAGAACAGAATACAAGATGTATAGGAAAGTGGTAGCTAGAGAAGAGGATTTTGTTTTGAGAAGTCCTAGGGAAGGTAAGTGAAGTAATAAGATAATTGTCTTTCCTTTTGAGAAAGAGCAGTATTGACTTGAGAAAGAAGTGGCAAAGAAGGAGGGGTTATGCTCCATGTGCAACATGACAGGAAGGTAAGCCGAATGCATCGTGTTATATCCAGAGGCTTCTACATATGATGATCCACCCATGAGATCCACTGATCCTCAGGACATAAACCAAAATGTTGGGTGAAGTCAGGGTTTAGGGAGGCATTGTGATGTGATAATGGTCAGAGCATAAGGAAATGAGCTGAGATGTAAACCCATATCATGAATCCATTAAACAAACTTAGACATCTATATAACATAACAGAAGTCACTTCTAGAGTAACCAGCTAAAAGAAAACAATGGATATTTGCATTAGCAGCTTTAGGTCATTGCTGGGAAAATATTAATTACATCTCACCTCACTGCACTCATTGAAATTATGTGGGGTGGCTTAGAAGATAAAATACTTATGGGATTTAGAGATTCAACAGTAATGGAGGCCACATGTTCTCTGGTGGAATATTAATGGTCTTTTTGTTTATTATAAGCCTGCATGCCAAGTGATCAAATTATCTGAGTATCTGCTAAATACACGTTTGCGAAGCTGGTGTTGCAGTGTACATGAGTATGACTTACATCCTGCCTCTCCAGTTATGTTCTACCTTATTCTCCACATCTATGGTTCCTGATTAATATTACCCTTCTCCCACACTGATCCCTTGATTGAGCAACATTAAATGGGCCACACCAACAAGAACAAGATTGACTCAAGTGAAAAATTACTTCTCATTGCACACACACACACACACACACACACACACACACATACACATTGCATACATCTCAATAAACTTCAGCAGCTCCTATTGCCTCTAGAATCAAATACAACTTTCTATATAGCTTTTAATACCCTTTACAATCTTCCTACAGCTTACCTTTCCAGACTTATACATATTTCAGTACTCCATGAATTCTATGGTTCAGTCAAACTTCCTTTTTGCTGTTTTCCACAATTTATCTATTATTTGCATCATATTGTATAGGCTGTCTCCCAGGAAGGAATGCCTTTCCTCTTTAAATGTATTTCCTTAATAAAGATCTTCTTAAAATTCCTTTCATCAAAGCTTTGCTAAAGTTCCAATTCTCCAGGTGGAACCAAGATGGTAGAGTAAAATTGGGGACTTGTTTGACTTCTCCCCCAAATCTCTCCAAATACCTGTTAAAAATTACTGTAAACAAATTCTAGAACTGCAGAACCCACAAAATAACAGAGTGAAACAAGTCTCCAGACCAAGACAGACTGGAAGGTTGACAGGAAGTATCTATGGCACCAGGCTGGGAGCAGAGTATAGTCTAGCATGGTCCATGCCAGCACAAATAGGGCCTGAGCAGGCCTTGGGACATTGAATCACTGATAGCTGTGGGGTTTCAGAACTTCTCAATCCCCAAAGGCCATGGAAAATTTGGAAGTTAAGTAGAAAAAGTCTATTGGATCTGTGTAAGAGAAGAGCATTTTTTGGCCCAAGCCCTGGGGCAGTGGAGCCCACTATGGTTGCAGTATTATCTTTTTCTGGAGCTCTAGGCCCACAGATTGGTGGGGGTGGGGGGCATGAAGTGGCTGATGAGAAGGGGATAGCAGGAATTTCTTTGCCAGTGCTGAGGTGAGATTCTCTTGCTTTGCCCTGGTTGGATATGGTTTGCAGTCCTGGGTGGTGGTCCAACATCAAAGAGTAGTATTGGTATAGTGGAGCTTGTGGAAGCAGTGGAGAAGGAATCCTCCTTACAGTTCCAAGGCCTAAAAGAGTGCTTGAGGACACTCACAGATCAACGCACAGAGAAAAAGAAAAGTAAACACTTCTCCTTTGATTATACAATCTTGAAAGAGCTGAAAATCTGCAGGTCCCTAGAAGTATTTCTGAAAACAACTGCACAAAACCCCTGAAGCCTGGGACAGCACACCACCACCACCACCCTCTGGAAGCAGAGAAGTACCTTGACAAAGAGATCAAAAGTCAAGTAATTAGCTGGGGAAATGAGCAAATAGTACAAAAAAAATCAGATTATAGAATCTTACTTTGGTGAAAAGAAGATGAAAACATACAATGAGAAGATAAGTCAAAACTCCTTCATCCAAAGCATCCAAGAAAAACAAGAATTGATCTCAGTTCATGGAAGAGCTCAAAAGGGATTTTGAAAATCAAGTAAGAAAAGTAGAGGAAAAATTAGGAAGAGAAATGACAATGATGCAAGAAAATTGTGAAAAATGAGTCAACTGCTTGCTAAAGGGGATCCAAAAATATTATGAAGAAAAATAAACATTAAAAATAGACTACCCTAAATGGGAAAGCAGGTCCAAAAAGCCAATGAGGAGAGCAATGCCATAAAAAGCAGAACTGGCCAAATGGAAAAGGAGGTCCAAAAGCTCACTGAAGAAAATAATTCCTTAAAAATGAGAATCAAGTAGTACACATTCAAATGGAGGAGAGAATAAACAAAATAAATATGTACCAACAAGATACATACAAGAGAAACAAGAATTAGATAAAAGAGAAAAGATATTGGAATTAAAAGTTTAGAAAAAACTTTCCATAGAAAAGGAGATTTTAGTTGGAACTTGTAGAAGGCCAGGGAAGCCAGTAGGCAGAGTTGAAGAGGCAACACCTTTCAGACAGAGAGGACAGACAGAGAAAATGTATAGGTAACACATAAGAAAAATAGAAAGGTAGGGTTAGACCAAGTTAAGAAAGACTTTGAATACCAAACTTTTTTTTAATGTGATCCTGGGGGTGATGTAGAGTCATTGCAGTTAAAAAGTGGTGGTGGTAGGGGTGAGTGGTGGGGTGATATGGTCAGATTTGTGCTTTAAGAAAATCATTTTGGGCAGTAGCAGAGGTGGCATTGTTCCAATAGGCTCCCCTCACTCCAGTCTCCACTTTGGAGCCAGGGAGAGACATTGCGCCACCCAACCCCAGTCAAGCTGACCCTAGGCTCCCCGAGGCTCTCTTGGTGACACCTGGGCACACCGTACACACACCAAGGGGGTGAAAAAAGAAGAAATCCAGAACTCCAAAGATGGGAGGCAAGGTCAGCAAGAAGAAGAAGGGGTACAATGTAAACAATGAGAAAGCTAAGGATAAAGATAAGAAAGCTGAAGGAACTGGTGCAGAGGAAGAAGAAACTCCCAAGGAGAATGATGAGACCCAGACAGTGACAGAGACCACAGACATGAAGGAGGTCAACAAAGAGATGACCAATAAAGATTCCCAGGTCACTGCTAACAAGAATGAAGATAAGAAAGCAGAGAAGGATGCAGCAGCTGGCAAAGAAGAGGCTCCAAAATTAGAGCCTGAGAAAGCCAAGTCTGTCCCTGACGGAGTTGCAGAAGGACACTGAGCTGGAGCAGGCTCCTGCCTCTGCCCCAGTGGCCAGTAGTGATGCTTCTAAAACTTCAGTGCCTAGCACTTAGGCAAATGTCTCCCAGTTTTCAGATGCCACAGCAACTAGTAAAGTAGATGACAAGAGCAAAGAGGAAGGGGAAGCCAAAACGACCGAGGCTCTCATCACCCAAGAAACTAAAAGTGAAGCAGCTCCAGCTTCAGACTCAAAACTAGCAAAGCTGTGTCTTCTTCCAAGGAGACCCCAGCAGCAACAGAAGCCCCTAGCTCTACACCTAAGGCCCAGGAACGTGCAGCCCCAGCAGAAGAGGTTAAACCTTCTGAGGCTCCATCCACGAAATTGGATCAAACCATAGCAGTGAAAGAGTAACATGGACAGCCTACTGGAAAAAATTACAATAATAATGAAATAGTCACTTAAAAACAATCTCTCTCTCTCTCTCTCTCTCTCTCTCTCTCTCTCTCTCTCTCTCTCTCTCTCTCTCTCCTCCCAGCTATACTAACTTGTTTCAAACCTGAAATAATGATATGTATTGCCACCCCCCCAAAAAGGATATCCCATCAAAGGAGGGAGGGAGAGAATCCAAATAGTATTTTTGTGGGGAAATATCTATTATACCTTCAGTCAACTTTACAAATAAGTCCTGAATTTTAAAGATGGATGTCTGAAAGTACAATACATCTCTTGTACCTGAACTGCTGTTAGATGCACTCCACCGATATATCAAAATCTCTTTTCTTCTGTAATAGGGTTTGGGAGTGATGTGTTTGATTCTGCCCACAGGGCCCGTGGCAAGGCAATCAGATCTTTATGAAAGCAGTATTTTCTGTGTGCTTTTTTTAAAATTTACAGCCTTTCTTATTTTGATATTTTTTAATGCCATGGATGAATGTCAACTTTCAGACAGTACCCACTTAGCCGTCCACATTTTTTCTCAATGCCAATCCTCCATTCTTCCTCTCCAGATATTTTTGGGAGTAACAAACATTCTCATTCTACTTAGCCTACCTAGATTTCTCATGACGAGTTAATGCATGTCTGTGGTTGGGTGCACCTGCAGGTCTGTTTATTGGTCAGTGGAAATGAAAAAAAAAGATCTGCATTCATTGCAGTTCCAATTTCTCTTCCATTCTGTGTCACAGACACCAACACAACACTCATTGGAAAATGAAAAAAAAATACACAAAAAAATCAAGAAAAAAACAAAATGTACAATAGATGCATTGAAATTACATGTAATTGTATAAATGGTGCAACAGTAATAAAGTTAATTAAAAAATCATTTTGATGGATGAATGGAGGATGGATTGGGGTAGGGAAAGACTTAAGGCAGGTAGATCCACCAGCATGTCACTGCAATAGTCTATATGTGAGGTAATAAGAGCCTGTTCTAGAGTGCTGATAGTGTCAGAGGAGAAAAGGGAATATATCCTAGAGATATAAAGACATTCAGACCAGAACAATCAGTATTCGTTGGCAACAGACTGATTATGGGGGTGAGAAATAGTGAGGAGTCAAAGATGACACCTAGGTTACAGGCTTGAGGAACTGGGAGGATGGTGTTGCCCTTGAAAATTAAAATCCTGCCCAAGACACCAGCAATGTAACCCCTGGCAAATCGCTCAACTTCTCCTCAATTTCTTCAAAAAGAAAGTAAAGATAATAACCCTTATCTTAAAGGATTGTTGTGAGGATTAAGTGAGTAAAGCACTTTGCAAATGTTAAAGCCCTGTAAATGACACTTACTATATCATCATCATCATCATTGCTATTATTTTCAAGGACTACAGTATAATATGGGTCAACTCTTTCAAGAAGCCTGTCAAAAAGGCTAATGAAAGCTTAGATAGCATGAAGAGAGATAACAGTGTCCAGAAGGAAGGTCATATTAATACCCGACCCTATCCAAAACTATTGTGTATTATTGTTGGACACTAGGATTTTACAAGAACATTGAAATCTAGAGAATATCTAAAAGGGTGTGACCTTAATGACAAATAACCTTGAGTTCATGGCATGTGAAAAGTAATAGAAAGAAATGAGTATATTTAACATGGAGAAAAAAATTTATGCCAGAAATGATATCTTTCTTTATTTGCGGGTTATTGTATTAAAGATCCCTTGTACTTGTTCTGCTTGGCCATAGAGAACAGACCTAAGACACAAAGACAGATTTAGATTCTACGTTAGGATGACTTGCCACTAGTAAAGCTAAGTGATGCAGTGGATAGAGTGCTGGGCCTGGAGTTAGGAAGACTCGTCTTCCTAAGTTCAAATCTGGCCTCAGACACTTACTAGATATATGACACTGGGCAAGTCACTTAACCCTCTTTGCCCATGTGCAAAATGATCAGGAGAAGGAAGTGGCAAACCACTCCAGTATCTTTCCAAGGAAATTCCAAATGGGGTCAGGAGAGTCAGATTAGACTGAAAATGATGAATAATAAAATTAGTGCTATCCAAGGAGGAACTGACTTCACCCAGAAGTGCTGGTTGTTCTGTGACTAGAGGTCTTCAAGGACAATCTGGGTTAATAGCATTTGCAAAATATTTTTGAAAAGAATTCTTAGTCTGATATGTTGGAGTAGATGACCTATGAAGTCCTTTCCAAATCAGTGATTATTTGAGACGGGTTGTTACATAATTAGTATGACTTTACATATAATGTTTTTAACTCTCTATGTGTTCTTGATTTCAAGTTACAAAAAAGGTCCTAAGGTTAATTATCATTTTGTAATAACATGTCATACACTGAATTTTAGTAACTTTCATCAAGAGGCATCCTACGACTGTGATGACCTCGAGAAGTACTAACACAGATGCTGTCTCTGATAGCTTCTTGGGAAGTTAGCTGAAAAGGCTGTCCTGTTTTCTAATCTAATAATTGCTATTAAACAACTCTTAAAATGCCTTTTTTTGAAAGGCACACAGCTAAAACTAATATATATTAGTGGTAGATTGTCAGAGTCAAGATGGCAGAGTACAAGCAAGCAACTCAGCTGAAGTCTCCCAACATTGCCCTACACACAACTTTAAAATAACTCTTCATACCAAATTTTGGACCAGCAAAACCAAAAAAGGCTAGAATGGAGATTGGTAGGAGAGATCTATAAAATGGAGTGCAAGTCAACCTGAACATGGCAGCAGCACTACGGGTAGGCTTTGGAGTTTGCAGTGGCAGCAAGAGAAGCAGGCGCATCTTCAGGAGTTTTCAGCTCTCAGACAATAAGGGGCTCAGACAAATAGTCAGAAAGGGATTACAGAAGATTCTTTGCTGGCACTGGGAGCAGCTGGCACTAATTGAAAACTGTTGTCCATTCACAGTTACATGCTGCAGTTCCTGAAACACTTGTGGTCACAAATGAGTGGAGGATTTGGTCTCAGTTACAAGGCAAAGTGGAATATCAATGCTTACAGTTTCAGGGAAGCAAGGGTCCTTTTTGGGTAAAGAATGGAGTGCACAAAAGGAAAGCCATGATCACACCATGAGGTGCCTGAAGCTTGAGATAATGCTTCCTCACCCACACATAAGCAGAACGCAACTTTAACATAAAAAATAGTCAAAAAATAGGCTGGAAAAATGAGCAAACAACAAAAAAAGAACTTGGCCATAAAAAGTTACTGAGGTGACCAGGAAGACAAAAGGTATAAACTCAGAAGATGACAATAATATGAAAACAGCTATAAGAAAAGCCCCAAAGAAAAACGCTAATGATACCCAAGTTAATCAAGGATTCATAGAAGAGCAGGAAAGAGAGAAGGTTGGTAGAGGAAAATTTGGGGAAAGGAGTGAGAGTAATTCAATAAAGTTATGAAAAGAAAATTAATAATGGTTAAAAAAGGAACAAAAATACTGAAAAAAATAACACCTTAAAAACAGAATTGGCTAAATGGTAAAAGTGGCACAAAGATCTACTGAAGAAAAGATCTCTTTCAAAAAGAAGATTAGGCCAAACTGAAAAGGGGGGATAAGAATTCACTCTTCAGTGAATAATTTCTTAAAAATTAAAAGTGGGAAAGTGGAAATTAATGACTATATGAAAAACCAAGGAACAATAAAACAAAGTCAAAAGAATGAAAAAATAGAGTAAATATGGCATCTTACCCTACAGGAAAATAGCGGGGGAGGAGATAAAAGGGGGTGTGATAGAAGGGAGGGCAGATTAGGGGATAGGGTAGTCAGAAGTAAACACTTTAGGAAAGGGACAGGGTCAAAGGAGATAATAGAATAAATGTGGGATGGAAGAATAAGATGGAGTGAAATATAGTTAGTCTTTCAAAGCATGACTATTATGGAGGTGTTTTGCATAACTATACATGTATAACCTATATTGAATTTTTGCCTTCTCAATGGGGGTGGGTGGGGAGGAAGCAAGGGAGAGAAGATGGATCTTAAAATTTTAAAAACAAATGTTAAAAAATATTTTTTACATGCAACTGAGAACATATATGATCAATAGGGTATAGAAATTTATCTTGCCCTTCAAGAAAGTAAAGAGGAAGGAAATAAGAGGGAGGGATGATAAAAGGGAAGGCAGACTTGAGAGGTGCATAAAAAGGTAAATGTAATAGAGTAATCGTAAGAGAGTCAATAAAGTTAAATTGTTTATATACCTATATGGGAAGATGATAAATATAACTCCTACAATTTTTTTTACTATTATTAGAGCAGTTAGAAGGAATCTAAATAGGGAAGGAACATTAATGTAGGTTGATTATGTGGGGGTGATTAAAAAAATGAAGAGGCAAGAAAGATGAACGCACTGAGAGAAGGGGTAAGGGACAGGTAGAATGGGGGAAATCTTCACACATAAAAGAGGTATGTGAAGAAGAATGTTATCGTACTGGCGTGAACCTTACTGTCATCAGAATTGGTCCAAAGAGGGAAGAATATGTATATATACACTCAGATGCATATTGAAATATATCTTACCCAATAAGGAAACAGGAGGAAAAGATGACAAGAGAATTGGGGGTATTGGGGAAGATGATAAAAGGGAAGATGGATTAAGGAAGGAAGTGGTTAGAAACAAAACAGGTGAGAGAGAGAGAGAGAAAGAGAGAGAGAGACAGAGACAGAGAGAAGCAGATAGAGAGAGAGAGGCAGACAGAGAGATAGAGAGGCAGAGAGAGAGAGAGAGAGAGAGAGAGAGAAAGAGAATAAACAGGAGAAAAAAAGACAAAAATATATAATTTGTAATCCTAACTATGAATATGATTGGAATGAGTGCATCCATAAAACAAAAGCACAAAGCAGAATGCATTAGAAGTTAATAACAATATGCTGTTTACAAGAGACATACTTGAAACAGAAAGACACTCACAGAGTTCAAATAAAGGACTGGAACAGAATTTATTATGTTTCAACTGTTATTAAAAAAAAAGAAGAGGTTAACAGTGGTGATCCCAAAGAAAAATCAAAAATAAATCTAACAAAAAGAGAGAATCAGGGAAACTATATTTTTTTTTCTAAAAGGTACCATAGAGTGAAGAAATATTAAAAAAAATTACAGCAAATATGTCATTTTGAATATATAGACAATGGAGTCAAATTTATAAAATTCAGAGCCATTCCCCCAGTGATGGATGGTCAAAGTATTTGAACAGGTAGTTTTTCAGAAGAAATCAAAGCTATCTAAAGTCATATGAAAAAATACTCAAAATGACTACTGGTTAGAGAAATGCAAATCTAAACATCACTAAGGTATCACCTCATAACTATCAGAAATGAGAAATACTACAGGGGATGTAAGAAAATAGATATACTTATGCTCTTTTGGTAGAGTTGTGAACTGGTCCAACTATTTTGGAGAACAATTTGGAACTATGCTCAAAGGGCTACCCTTTGATCCAATGATACCACTCCTAGGTTTGTACCCCAAAGAGATCAAAGAAAAAGGTAAAAATAGTATATAGCAACTCCTTTTGGGGTGGCAAAGAACTGGAAGTTGAGGGGGAGGCTGTTCAGTTGGTGAATGGCTAAACAAGTTGCGGTATATGATTGTGATAGAGTGATACTGTGCTGTAAGACACGATAAAGTGTGTTATTTAAGGAGGAGGGGCAAAACTTATATGAATGATGCAAGGTGAAGAGGGAGATCATTGTGCACAGTAACAGCATGTTGTAATAGTGATTACCTGTGAATGATTTGACTACTCTGATTAAGACAATTTTCCAAGACAATTTCACAGGCTTTACAGTGAAATTCTATCATCCTCCAGTGAAAGAGCTGAAAAACTCTGAGAACAAACTGAAGCAAAATTGTCTTGATTTCTTCAGTGTGTTTGTGTTTGTGTGTGTGTGTGTGTGTGTGTGTGTGAGAGAGAGAGAGAGGGGGGGGGCTAATATGGAAATCTAATGTTTTGCATTATTTCACATGTATAACTGATAGCATTTTGCATGCCTTCTCAGTGGATGAGAGAAGAGTGGAAGAGATGGAGAGAATTTGGAAATCAATTTTAAAGGAATAATTAAATAAATAGTAAATGTTCTTTTAAAAGGAAAATCTATTTTGACTGCAATAAGCTGCGATTTTATCAATGTACCTATTTCCTTAACTAATGTATATCACAACTTCCTCATACCTGCTGTCATGCAATTCTTGTCCGTTATCCCAGAAATCTTTTTTATAGAAAATCTCCCCAATTTAGCCAAGGCTATTTCCACATTCTTCTGGTACATCTGCAATATCAGATTAGTATTTTGGTCATCAAATTAGAAAATCAGGAATAAATGGAATGAGTGAATCACTGATTAAGATATTACTATGCATACAGCACTGTGCTAAACACCAGGGATATTCATAGAAAAGACAGACAGTTCCTGCTCTCAAGGAGCTCACATTCATATGAGAGATACAACACACATAGATAATTTCAGCTACAAGTCAGATGGAAAAGTTCTCTGGTCCTTAAGGTGCAACAGCCAAGCAGATGCTAATGCTTCTTCATTAATGTTGTTACCACTAATTACATTTTATCCTTTTTTGATGTTGAACCACTGGACAATGGGCTGGTAATATTGATTTTTTCCAAAAAGTCCAGCATTCAGGGTTATGGGACATCGGCATGAAAATCTAAGGGGAGAAACTAGTTAAGACTCCAGTTTCTAGGATAAAAACTCACCATTTAACAAAAACTGCTGGGAAAATTAGAAAATAGTATGGCAGAAAGTAGGCATAGACCAACATCTCACATCGTATACAAGATAAAGTCAAAATGGGTACACAATTAAGATATGAAGTCTGATATCAAATTAGGAGAGCAAGGAATAGTTTACCTGACAGATTTATGGAGAACAGAAGATTTTATGACCAAACAAGAGATAGGGAACATCATGAAATGCAAAATGGATGATTGGATTACATTTAACTGGAAAGTTTTTGCACAAAGTCAATGAAATAAAAATTAAAAGGGAAGCACAATACTGGGAAATAACTTCTACAACCAGTGTCTCTGGTAAAGGCCTCATTTCTAATATTTGTATCTATGTATCTATGTATCTATCTATCTATCTATCTATCCATCTATAGAACTGTGTCAAATTTATAAAAATACAAGTCATGTTGGAGATAAGGTGGCAGAGTAACAACACAGATTTGCTAGTGTTCTTCCTCCAAACCCAGACAAATACCTGTAAAAAAAATGATGCTAAACAAATTCTGGAGCTGCAGCACCCACAGAATGACAGAGTGAAACAAATCTGCAGCCCAAGACAGCCTAGAAGGTCACTGGGAAGTATCTATCATGTTGCACTGGGAGCAGAGTGCAGTCCAGTGTGGGTCATACTAGCACAGTTGGGACTTGAGCAGGCCTTCAGGGACTGAATCTCAGGTACTTGTGGTGGTTTACAGACTTCATGAACCCAAAACACCAAGGACAAATTGGAAAGTCAGTGGAAAAAAGTCTGTGGGACCTGCGAGAGAAAGTAGAGTGTTCAAGCTCTAGCCTCAGGGTGGTGGAGAGGGTGGAGGAGGCTATGGAGGAGGAGTCTGCAGCAGCAACTTTTTCTGGAGTTGTAAGTCCACTGATGGTGGGAGGATCAAATGGCTGTCAGTGAACTCCCCAGCCCCACTGGAAGCAGAGAACTACTTTGACAAAGAGCTCAAAAGTCAAGTAAATATCTGGAAAAAATGAACAAAATCAGAAAAAGAATCAGACTATAGAATCTTACTTTGTTGACATGGAAAATCAAAGTATGCAAATAGAAGAAGACAATAAAGTCAAAGTTCCTACATCCAAAGCCTCCAAGAAAAATATGAATTGGTCTCACTTCATGGAAACAATACTAATCAAGAGCTCTAAAAGGATTATAAAAATCAAGTAAGAGAAATAGAGCAAAAATTGGGAAGAGATATGAGAGTGATAGAAGAAAATCTTAAAAAAAAAGTCAACTGCTTGATAAAGGAAACCCAAAAATGCTGAAGAAAATAAAACTAAAAAACAGACTAACCCAAATGGAAAAAGAGATACAAAAATTCAATGAGGAAAAGAATGTCCTATACAGCAGAACTGGTCAGATGGAAAGGACATTCAAAAGCTCAATGAAGAAAAAAATTCCTTAAAGATTATAATGGAGCTAATGACTTTATGAAAAAATCAAGAAATTATAAAACAAAGCCAAAGGAATGAAAAAAAAATAGACAATGTGAAATATTTCTTTGGAAACTTGGAAAATAGATCTAAGAGAGAGAAATTATTGGACTACTAGAAAGTCATAATCAAAAAATGAGCCTAAACATCATCTTTCAAGAAACTATCAAGTATAATTGTCCAGATATTGTAGAACCAAAGAGTAAAATAGATGTTGAAAGAAACCATTACTCACCTCCTGAAAGAGATCCCCAAAACAAAACTTCTAGGAATATTGTAGTCAAATTCCAGAACTCCCAGGTCAAGGAGAAAATATTGCAACCAGTCAAAAAGAAAGAATTTGAGTACTGTGAAAATACAATCAGGATAGCATAAGATCTAGCAGCTTCTACATGAAGGGACTGCAGGGTTTGGAATATGATATTCCAGAGGTCAAATGACCTAGGATTAAAACAAAGAATCACCTATCCAGCAAAACTGAGTATAATACTTCAGGGGAAAAATAGATATTCAGTGAAATAGAGGACTTTCAAGCACTTTTGATGAAAAGACAAGAGCTGAATAGAAAAGTTGACTTTCAAACACAAGAGTCAAGAGAAGAAAATGTAAACAGGAAAGAGAAATCATAAGGGACATACTAAAGTAGAACTATTTACATTCCTACATGGAAAGATCATATTTTTAACTCCTGCGACTTTTCTCAGGATTAGGGTAGTTGGAGGGATTATATACATATAGACAGAGGGCATCAGGTGAGTTGAATAGGTAGGGATGACATACAAAAAAATAAAATTAAGGTGTGAGAGAGGAATATATTGGGAGGAGAAAGAGAGAAATAGAATGGGGCAAATTATGTCATATTAAAGAAGTAAGAAAAAGTTTTTTCAATGTAGGGGAAGAGGGGGGAGGTGAGAGAGAAAGAATGACGTTTCCTCTCATTACATTTGGCTTAAGGAGGGAATAACATGCACACTCAGTTTGGTATGAAAATCTGCCTTTGATCCAGCAGTACCACTACTAAGTCTAATATATCTCAAACAGATCATACAAATGGGAAAAGAACCCACATACACAAAGAATATTTATTGCAGCCCTTTTTTTGCAGAGGCTAAGAATTGGAAATTGAGGAGATGACCATTACTTTGGGAATGACTGAACAAGTTGTGGTATATGAATGTAATTGAATACTATTGTTCCACAAGAAATGTTGAGTTGGAAGACTTCATAAAAACCTGGAAAGACTTGCATGAACTGAGTAAAGTGAGCATAACCAGGAGAACACTGAAAACAGTAGCCGCAATATTATGCAAAGAATAAATTTGATACACTTAGGTCTTCCCAGCAATGCAAGGATCTAAGACATTTCCAAAAGACTCATGATGGAGAATGCTATCCACATCCAGAAAAAGAACTATGAAGTCTGAATGCAGATCGAAGCATAGTATATGCTCTTTTTCCCTCTTCTTTCTCATAGATGCTTTCATTGGTTCTAATTCTTCTTTACAATATGTGAAAATATGTTTAATTTAAAAGTATAAGTAGAGTCTATGTCAGATTGCACACCAATTTGGAAAAGGGAAGGGAGGGAGTCAAAATCTTACTGAAGTGAATGTTGAAAATGAAAAACTAAATAAGTAAATTCTTAAAAAGAAGTGAAAACTATTAAGTCATATGGAAGAGTTCTTGAAATGATAATTAATAAGGGAAATTCAAATAAAAACTCTCTGAGGTTTCACCTGACACCAGCAAAAAAAACCCAATAACAACAACAACAAAATGGCAAAGATGAAAAGGCGATGGAAAAATGATAAAAAAAGAAAAGGTCCATACATGGAAAATGATTTGTAACGTCATTTAACATCATTTATATGTGTGTATGTAGGGGGGTAAGAGTAGTAGTAGTTGTTGTTGTTATAGTAGTAGTAGTAGTAGTAGTAGTAGTAGTAGCAAAGAAATGGAAATTAAATCTTAGTTGCCTATGGTTTAGAGGAATGGCTAAATAAATTATGACATATGGAGATGAAATTTAGGGGCGGAGCCAAGATGGCGGAGTAGAAAGACTCACCTATGCTAGGTCCGAACCCACAGCCCATAGATTTCCTGTAAAAAGAACTCCTGACAAAGTCTGGAACAGTGGAAGCCAGGCAGCAACACAGTGAAGGAGATTTCCGCTGCAGAGAGCCCTGAAAAACCGACCTCAAAGGTACCCAGGACGGAGCGGAGCCCTGTCCTGCCGAGCGCTCCCCTCCCCCGCCCCGGCCACCCGGCACTGAGAGGAGCCAGCAGACCCAAGCAGGAGTCAGGGACCTGAATCTCCGGGCGGCCGCGAAGTCCCACCACGCACAGACTCACAGGTCAGTGAGAGAGACGGGCTGAGAGGGAAGCGGGGGATCTCCGGGACTCGGACCCCCTGGGAAGCGGCCGCCGCGGCAGAGGCTGAGGCAGCTCGGCCAGAGGCAGAGGCAGCTTGGCCAGAGACTCCC
>CM053769.1:381377539-381394016 GCA_028658325.1 Potorous gilbertii | reverse complement strand
CCAGTTACTTGACTTTTGAGAGTCCTCTCCACCCTGCTGGTTTAGATCTGCTGAGCTAGTGCGTGGGGTCTGGGATTCAAATGCTGCTCCCCAGCCTCAGGGCTTTTGGCGGCAGGCCTGAGTGCTCTTCCATGGGAGCTTATCTGCTGGTTCTCAGGTGGGGGGAGGGTTGCCTCTGAGGCTCAGTTCCCTCAGGGGGTTTTTACAGAGATCCTTTGTAGTGGAGCTGGGGTGGAGCTCCAGCCCGCTTTGGGAGTCTCTGGCTGAGCTGCCTCAGCCTCTGCCGCGGCGGCCGCTTCCCAGGAGGTCCAAGTCCCGGAGATCCCCCTGCTGCCCTCTCAGCCCGTCTCTCTCACTGACCTGTGCGTCTGTGGGTGGTGGGACCTTCGCGGCCGCCCGGAGATTCAGGTTCCTGCCGCCTGCTGGGCTCTGCTCGCTCCTCTCAGTGCCGCGTGGCTGGGGCGGGAGAGGGGAGCGCTCGGCCGGACAGGACTCCACTCGCGTCCCGGGGTACCTTTGCGGTCGGTTCTTCAGGGCTCTCTGCAACGGAAATCTCCTTCACTGTGTTTCTGCGCAGCTTCCACTGTTCCAGAATTTGTCAGGAGTTCTTTTTACAGGAAATCTATGGGCTGTGGGTTCGGACCTAGCATAGGTGAGTCTTTCTACTCTGCCATCTTGGCTCCGCCCCAAGACTTATTTTCTCTAGGATAAAGATATGTTCCCCAACCCTTGCTTCCTTCACCTGATCCTCATATGTCATGAACATGTGTCATCCTTATTGTGATTTCTTTCATCTAGGCAGTCTCTACTTTATCATCATCATCATGCCTAAAATGTAGCACTAAAGACTGACCCGACTACCATATATTTCCTCTGTCTAGAGCAGAGTAAAATGGTACCATGGTAATTAAGCATCCAGATGTTCTCTTGAGTATGATCTTTCCTGCCTGCAGCATTACTGAAGTGGTATGATAGGCTTGCTTGACTTCTCCAATGGGTCAAAAATCCAATGAAAGACTTGTCAAAATATCTGTGGATTCCAGGTAGAAGTGTCAGTTCCTGAAGACAGGACAGGAGTTACAGAGGAAAATATAGGATTGATGTAAAAACAAAACAATATAGTTCCGATCACCTCCTCCTTCTGCTACTTAACAGTCAGTGTGTTTTTGAGGACTATGGTCTACATTTACCTTCTATCGGTGTAGGTAGTTCTAAAATTCCATTTCATGCTTTATTATTAATACTAATAACAACAATAGCTAACTTTATGTAATACTTTCAGATTTGGAAAGTAGAGTCCATATGTTATCGTATATGATCCCCACAGCAAATTCTTGTGGTAGGTACTATTAGTATCCCCATTTTGAAGATGAAGAAACTGAGGCTTAAAGATTAAATGACTCACCCAAGGTTAAACAAGTAGTAAGAATTAGAGTGTCTTTCAAACCTAGGTCCTCAGATGCCAAATGTTTTACACTGCCCCAGACTATCTCTATTCATGACATTGTAAGAATCAAAATGTCTCTTTGTGCCCTGGAGAGCCAAGTACCTAACTCTATTTGAGCCTGTAGCTTCCTACAAATCCCTTAAAAGTTCCTTAGAACAAAGTAATCTGAACCAGTAGAACATTGTATAAAATAATTGCAACACTGTACATGGAAAAAAACAAATGATTGAAACTATGTAAATGTTTTGACCAAACTAAGGCTAGAAGAAGTAGTGAGGAAATGGATTACTTTCCTTTGCTTTTTAGGCAGCTAGTGGCACAGTGGATTGAGGGTTAGGCCTTGGAGTCAGGAAGACCTGAGTTCAAATCCAACCTCAGTCACTTAGAAGCTGTGTGACCCTGGGCAAGTCACTTTACCCTGTCTTCCTCATTTTCTTTATCTGTAAAATGAGTTATAGAAGGAAGTGACAAATCATTCCAATATCTTTGCCAAGAGAATCCCAAATGGGATCGCAAAGAGTTGAACATGACTGAAAATGACTGGACCACAGCAAAAGTGCATGGAGGAGGGAGATTAGGGGCGACATAAGGAGTTCCATTTAGATATGCTTAGTTTAAAATATCTACTAGATATTCAATTCAAGATTTCTGAAAGACAGTTAATATACTAAGATTATTGACCTCAGATTGATTAAGCTTCTTGAGAATGGTGATCTTGCATCATCTATTATCTTTACCCCTTTAGATTGTGAGCTCCTTGACACCAGAAAGTATTTTTTACCTTTCTTTGTATCTTTGGCACTTAGGACAGTGCCTGATACAATGTCTAGCACATCATAAGAATTTAATAAATGAGTGTTGAGTTACTGAATGACTCTTTTCAAGCCTCTAGAATATATATTGCTCATCATAGGTGCCAAAGAAATGAATGGATAAATGATTAACAAAAACAATTTAATCTTTGTGTAATGGGAAATATGTTAGACTTGGGAGTTAAAAGACCAAATTTGAGGTACCACTTCTGAGACTTACAGCTTATATGACCAAAGGCAACTTAATTAGGCCCTGTGAGATTCATTTCATTTTTCTCTGTAAAATGGGAATAATATTACTCATATTATTTTCCTCACAGGGTTGTTGTATAGAAAATGCATTGCAAATTGTGAACATGTTATGTAAGTATGAGCTATTTTGTTTGGCTTCAAAAGCAAAGATTCACTTAACCTGATTTTGCACTAAAACTGACTATTTCTTAGGGCTCTTTGTTTAGAACACAATTAAAACATAAAGAGAGCTATATAAAACAGTTTGCTTTTGACAATCCTCTTATAAAAAAGTAATTAAAAATCAAGTCTTCAAGAAAATAAGCAAATGAATTCTCTTATAGTCTCAACGCCTACTTCCTGTCAACAATTAGATTCCCCCCACCATCTCACTACAATTTGAGATTTAATCTGTACTAAGAGAAGACCCATAAGTGTCCAATCCTATGCCTTTTTATAGCTTACGTTTTCAACAAAATTGTCTCAACACATTTAGGATAACAAGCACTTAGTCCAGGAATCCCTTATTTTCTTCTTAGTGCCTCAGATTCCAAGTTGAATGCCTTTACTGTCCAGTTGTGGCCATAAAACAGGTTTCCCTTTTTTTTTGAAAAATTATGTTGCACCAAAAGATTTTAAGTGAGGCAGGGTAGTCTAATAGATGGAGTATTATCTTAGAGTCAGGGAGACATAACCATAAACCCTGCCTCCAATATGTATCAGCTGTGTTATCCTAGATAAGTTTCAAACAATTAATGTTACCAGCCTGTAAGAGCAGGAATAGATATTGATCTGCATTAAGAAGGATCATTTCTCCAATGGAAACTCTACCATCATCATCATCATCATCATCACCTCCAAGGCACTTATGTGCCATGCACTGTGTTAGTACTTAAAAACTGTTATCTCACTAATCCTCACAACAGCCCTGGGATTATTATTTCCATTTACAGATGAGAAATTGAGGCAAGCTGAGGTTAACCGACTTGTCCAAGGTCCTTGAGCTAGAAAATATGTGAGGTCAGATTTGAACTCAGATCTTCCTGACTCCAGGTCCTGTACTATCCACTACTCCACATAGATGTCTTGCAGCAATTTAATTCCCTATACGAATGAAATGATAAGTCTTATTTAAAAAAAATAGATTACAAATTAGGTCTGGATTAACGCAAATGATGAACCCCTTGAAGCATTTGAAATTATAATTATGTAAAACATGGTAGTGGGTTCTAGCAAATGAAGAAACAGTGAGAATTCTAATAACACAACCACTTTAGGGGATTATTCAGTCTTCAGGATCCAACTATACATGTTCTTGAGAGCAAGAACTGTATTCAACTTATTTTCATATCATCCCCCAGCACCTGATTCAGCCCATTGCATATAATAATCATTTAAAGAAATGTCTTCACAAATGGGGCCCAACCTGGTGGTTGCATGCAGACAGTGCTACCTTCAGTCTCTGAGAGATTGGCATTGAGGCAGAGCCAAGATGGCAGAATCAAGGCAGGTATTGCCTGAGTTCTCCTTCAAACCCCTCCAAATACCTTTAAAACTGACTCTAAACAAATTCTAGAGCATTGGAACCCATAAAAAATGGAGTGAAACAAAGTTCCAGTCAAAGACAATTTGGAAGGTTGGCAGGAAAGTCTGTTGCACTAGAGTAAGAGAGGAACACAGTCCAGTACAGGGTTATCCCATTGCAGACCAAGCCCCTGAAAACCCAGAGCAGGCCTAAGGGTGACTGAATCACTGGCAACAGTGCTAGTTTCCAGATCTCTCAGCCCACAAATGCCAAAGACAACATAGAAGGTCAGCAAGAAAGGTCTGTCATATCTGAGTAAGACTGGAGTATAGTCCAATGAAGGCTAGACCAGCACTGTCCCAGCCCCAGCAAAACAGAAACAGGTTTTGGGATTGACTAAATATGTAGTAGCAGGAACAGTGACTGCTTCTGAAGCTTACAAACTGCAGAAGGTAAGGGGGAGGGGTCAAACAACTAGTCAGGAGGAGATTACAGGTGTCTTTTTGCTAGCCTTTAGATAAGACTCTGTGACCATGCTCATACTTGGATCTGGGTCCTACTCCTATGCAGCAGCTCTAGAGGATGTAGGACTACTACCATAGCAGAGCTTGCAGCCACAGTGGAGGGGAGGGAGGATTCTCCTCATATTTCAAGGGCAGAAAAGAGTGCTTATGGTCACTCATAGACCAGAACGCAGGCCAAGAGGATAGTAAACACCTCTCCTTAGGTTATACCACCTTGGAGGAACTGAAAACTTACAGGTCCCTAGAAGTATCTCTTAAAATAGCATCATAAAACCCCTGAAGCTTGGGACAATGTGCCCTCCACCTTGGAAGGAAAACCCTACTTTTAAAACTCAAGTAAAAGACTGGGAAAATGAGCAAACATTAGGGGGAAAACTCTGGATATAGAAAGTTATTATGGTGACAAGGAAGACCAAAACACACACTCAGAAGATAGTAAAGTCAAACTCCTACATCCAAAGCCTCAAAGAAAAATATGAATTGGTTTTGGTTCATGGGAGAGCTCATAAAGAATTTTGAAAATAAAGTAAGAAAGGTAGAGGAAAAATTGGGAAGAGAAATGAAAGTTTTGCAAGAAAATCATGAAAAATAACTCAACAATTTGGTAAACACCCAAGTTGGAAACACACACACCCAAAAATAGTGAAGAAAATAACACCTTAAATAAAAAACTAGGCCAAATGGTAAACGAGATCCAAAAATCCAGTGGGGAGAAGAATGCCCTAAGAAGCAGAATTGGTCAGATGGAAAAGGGGGCACAAAATATCCCTGAAGAAAATGATTCCTCAAAAATTTGAATGGAACAAATGGAAACTAATGGCTTTTTGAGAAATCAAGAAGCAATTTAAAAAAGAATGAAAAAATAGAAGACAATGTGAAATATCTCATTGGAAAAAGTAATTGACCTGGAAAATAGATCCAGGAGAGAGAATTTAAAAATTATTAGACTACCTGAAAGGCATAATCAAAAAATAATTCTAGACATCATCTTTCTAAGAAATTATCAAAGAAAACTGCCCCAATATTTTAAAACCAGAGGGTAAAATGTAAATGGAAAGAATCTACCAATAACCTGCTGAAATAGATCCCAAAATAAAGACTTCCAGGAATATTTTAGACAAATTCCAGAGTTCCCAGGTCAAGGAGAAAATACTGCAAGCAGCCAAAAAGAAACAATTCAAGTATTGTGGAGATACAAGGAAGATAACGCAAGATTCAGCTACCTTAAAGGATCAGAGCACTTAGCATTTGATATTCTGGAAGGCAAAGAATTGCAACCAAGAATCACCTGCCCAAAATACTGCAAGCAGCCAAAAAGAAACAATTCAAGTATTGTGGAGACACAAGGAAGATAACGCAAGATTCAGCTACCTTAAAGGATCAGAGCACTTAGCATTTGATATTCTGGAAGGCAAAGAATTGCAACCAAGAATCACCTGCCCAAAAAACTGAGTATTACAACTAAGAATCACCTACCCAGCAAAATTGAGTATTCTAAGAGATAGAGATAGAGGAATTTGAAGTATTATTGATGAAAAGACCAGAGCTGAATAGAAAATTTGACTTTCAAATACAAGACTCAATAGAAGAATAATAAGGTAAACAGGAAAGGGAAATCATAAGGGACTTAATAAGATGGGAAGATGGTATATTAGACAGAGGGCACAAGTGGGAGTTGAATATGAAGGGATGCTATCTAAAAAATAAAATTAAGAGGTGAGAGAGGAATGTCCTGGGAGTATAGGAAAAGGAGAGGTAGAATAGGGTAAATCAGCTCACATGAAAAGAGGCAAGAAAAAGCTTTTACAGTGGAGGGGAAAAGGTAGAAGGTGAGGAGGAGTGATTGAATCTTAATGTCATCAGAATTGGTTAAAAGATATACACAGTTGATATATATATATCTATCTTACCCTGCAGGAAAGTAGGAGGGAAAAGGGATAATAGAAATGGAGTGGTGATAGAAGGGAGGGCACACTGGGGGAAGGAGTAGTGAGAAGCAAAATACTTTTGAAGAGGGACAGGGTAAAAGGAGAGAAAGAATATAATAAATGGGGTGGGGAAAGGATGGAGGGAAATGCAGTTAGCAATAGTAACTATGAAAAAAATTCTGAAGCAAATTTCTCTGAAAAATACCTCATTTCTCAACCATATAGAGGATTGAGTCAAACATATAAAAGAGCTATTCTCCCATTAATCAATGATCAAAAGATATGAACAGTTTTCAGATGAGATGATCAAAGCTATCTGTAGCAATATTTTTTTTTAAAATGCTCTCCCTATTGATTGGTGAAATGCAAATTAAAACAATTCTGAGATCCTACCTCATACTTATTAAGCTGGAAAATAGGATAGAAAGGGAAAATGAAAATTTTGTAGGGAATGTGAGAAAAATGAGACATTAATGCACTGTTGGTTTAGTTGTAAATTGATTCATCCATTCTGTAGAGCAATTAGGAACAATGCGCAAAGGGCTTAGAATCATACATCCCCTTTGATCTAGCAATACCACTACTAGATTTGTATCCCAAAAGAGATAAAAAAAGAAAAAGACCTATAAACACAAAAATATTTATGGCAGCTCTTTTCTTGGGGTAAAGAATTAGAAATTGAGGGGATGCCTGTCAATTTGGAAATGACAACAAGTTGTGATATGTGATAATGATGAAATACTATTGTACTATAAGAAATGATGTCTAGAATGCTCTCAGAAAAACCTGGAAAGACTTTCATGGGCTGAGACAAAGTGAAATGTATTGTGTAGAGAGTAACAACAATATTGTAAGATCATCAACTGTGAATAACATCTATTCTCAGCAATACAATTGGACGACTCAGGATGAAAAATGCTATCCATTCCTGGAGGGGAAAAAAATGATGGTGTCTGAATACAGATTGAAAAATAATTTTTTGACTTTATTTTTTCCTGAGGGTTTTTTGTCCATATTTTCTTTCACAATATGACTGTTTTGGATGTGTTTTTTTTTAAAGAATATATGATTTAAAAAAGATTGGCATTGAAACAAAAGTACGCTGATTATGTCCTTGCTCCAGAAACAGATTCTCTGAATTCTTAGCTGAGAGAAGTGATTCCATCCAGGTAGCTGACTGGCTGGAGATGACTGTTCTTTCCATTCTCTTGCTTTCATTCTCTTACCATTCCGTGGACCAGGATGTTTGACTGGCAGTGGGCATGCAGCCAAAGCCCAGTTTCTCATTAGCTTTAACTTGATAAATATGTTCATTTACTCAGACTTGCCAGGTTTTGCTGGAGAGTCTGGATACCTCTGAGATGAGAAAGAACAGAAGGCTGTTGGATAATGTTATTGTTATATGCGACAAAACTGCCTTATAAATAGTTATTTTAAGAAAACACAGTTGATCTACAGAATGCCATATGCGCATTCAAATGTGCCTTGGTCTTATCCACATTATCTGAAACATCTGACTCTACTTACCTTTATTTTTATATTACCTTTACCTTTCATGGTATACTATAGTACTTCAATACATGGTTTATCTCACCATTGTGGACATTCCCCAAAGTGGCATAGTTTGCTGCCATCCACACCCTCTTATTATATGTGTAATGTACATGCCCTTCCATAAATCTTCACAAGCAATCCACTCAGTTTTCTAGCTCCTAGAAATTTAGGTCTCTTAAAATTGTGTAGGTAACAGTGCAGTACATGAGATATGCACATCCTATTACATATTTATATACTACATGCCCTTTTCTTATTTGCTGTATACATCTTTACTATTTCAAATCTATATCCATTGTAATTTGTGTGTAAGTATGTATATGTATAGATAGTATATATCATCTTTGTTTATAGTATATAACTATAGCTATCCATCTACATATTAAGAAATATTATCTCCCCCATTAGCATGTAATCAATCTACTTGTGCACAGAGACGATTTAAATTTTCTTTGTATTTGCAGTAATGAGCATAGAACCTGGTACATTGTAGGTACTTAATAAGGGGTTTTTTTTTTGATTGATTAATGGTGCATCCATTTTCTTCCATTTTCCATATCTTTCAAGTATCTCTGAAAATGCCTTTTATGTTTCTTTTTCCACATACATGACAACAAGACAAATGTTTCTCCATTGCTTTTTGAGGTGATCTACAATTAAAGTATTCTGAGACTGATATTCGATGAGTAGTACCATGTCCTCCTCATTTAGGAACATCTGCAGGTTGTCGCTGTGTAAAGAGGCACTGTCTACTTAGACTCTGATCTGGATAGTGGCACAATGCTTGGTGAGCATACATCTTTCTGTTCTATGCCTTGCCTAATATTGTTATTCAGAATATTATCAAAGTTATGTCTGTTGTTACATCTAAGAGAATTTTGTATGAGCTGACATACACAAGGGAGACACTTTGTTGGAGGTGTCTTTAAGATTGATTTTGTTCTACCAAATCAAAAGAAAAAATAATATAGATATAGATAGATATCAAACAATAAACACTATGTGGATCTTGTATTCTCTTCACTTTTTAGGCAATTGTATGACCATAAAGATCTGGCCTGATTTAGAATTTCAGTTGTGAAAGGCAGCCTATTCTCTTCCCGTGTTTTCTTTCTAGATAAGAAAAATCATTCTGAGAGCTAGAGGAATCTCAGGAATCAATTTGTCTAACTCTTTCCAATTACACACAGGGATTATGATATCCAGGGAAGGAGAGTCATTTTCCCACAGTTATCAGTTGATATGACAAGAGCTCTCCTTGAAAGACTCTGATTCCCATGAAAACCAAAGGTTTACGTGCAATAGCATGTTTTCTTAGTACCTGGCACATAGCAATTCATCAATAAATGCTTATTGATTGATTGATTGATTGCATTACGTTGTCCACATCTCATTACGTCAGTCATTGTTTCTTTCAGATTCAGACAAATGGACCATTGCTTATTTTCATGATTGAAGTAAAGGATGAAAGATTTGCAATATATATGTGTCATGCTTCTATTGTTACCAAAATATAACATGCGATATTCATTTATTGGCATTTCCTTCTTTTCTATCAGTTCATTAGGCTGGAGAAACAATATTATATGACCAACCAAGACAAAGCAACAAGCAGGCCTTATCTCATTACTAAACTGTAGAAAATTCTATTCAATTGAATTGTTCTAAATAATAGACAAGTTGTATAAAGTGTGTGGGGGTGGGGGTCAGGAAATTATTTAGATTTAGCTTTTTCTTATCCTTCCAGAAGTTTCTTGAACAGAAATCAAAGCGAGCCTCGCTATGCATTTCTAATAATAGGAATTTCCAACCATTTTGGAGTTGTAAATTCATTCCTTTACCTTAAGATCACCGTTTCCTTTCCTATTCTCCAATCAGCATAAAATGTTATACCTTTGTTTCACCTTTAAATTAAATTCCATCTCAACATTTCTGTCATCCATTCCCTTTTCTCTGTACCCTCTACCAGATCTTGACTCTAATAGGAAATTGTTGAGACCTTAATTCCCAGGAGGAATGTGCTGAAAGTGTTTTTTTCATTCCTTTGCTAATTACTTTAGACCTGATTAAATATTTTACTTTTTAAAAGCATGCTTCTTGTCTGATGTGCCAGCCTAGGGCAAAGTGAGGTTAGATGACCTTAGAAGTTCCTAGCTAAATTAATATGGGAGCTCTAGTAAAATAAGGTACACTGATCCTTCATTGGGCACAGTAATCCATGTGAATCAAGAGCTGAGTGACTATATATATATATATATATATATATATATATATAGGTACATACATATATATATATACATATATATATGTATGTACCTATATATATATATATATATAGATATATAGATATGTACATACATATATATGTATATACACACACACAGAAACATGCATATATATATAGTGTGTATGTAATAGCTAACTTATGGTCAGAAAATATATAGATATATATGTATATATACACTTATACATATATGCATACACATATATGTGTATAAAAATATATATGTATATTTCATCCATGTGAACATGAAATATTCGTGTTTTGTCTTTGTTTTATTTGGGTTAGAGAAAGGGGGGGAAGTGTAGCTCAATGTGCGATTTCATTGTTAAAGAGAGTTCTTGATAATGAAAGGAAACTCTACCAATGTAGATCATTGCTTGCTCCATAATTAATAATCTTAGAGAGTTAGAGGAGTGGTGACACCTTTTAATGAATAAGAACTAAGGAAGGATAACTTAGAATCAGCATAGTACTCTTTCTTCATCTCTGTCTCAGTTTCTCCATCTTTCCCTCTTTCTCTTTTTCCCCCTTTCTCTGTCTCTGTCTTCCTGTCTCTGTCGTTCTGTCTGTCTCAGTATCTCTATCTCACTGTCTCTCCTCTCTCTCTCTCTCTCTCTCTCTCTCTCTCTCTCTCTCTCTCTCATACACACACACACACACACACACACACACACACACACACACTAGTTGTCCCTCACACCTCTGGTGGTTGGCTTCTTGACTTCTTTCAAGATTCAACTCCTCAACCTACCTTTTGCAAAGAGGGATTTTCTAGTTATGCCATATAGCTGGTGCTTTCTTTCTGAGATTAACTTCCATCTATGTTGTATATATTTTTTGCAGACAGTTATTTTAGTTTTCTCTTTCCTATTATAATTTGAACTTCTCATAAATAGAGATACTATTTTGGTACTGTTTATATCCCCCGTACTTAGCAGATTACCTTGCATATAGTAAATTAATAAAAACAAAGCACTTAATAAATGTTGATCAACTCACTAACTAATCTATCTCCTCTCTCTTCTATAGTTCAGTTGTATGAATCAATCATTTAAAAGAAGTCATTAAGCAACTACCATGTGCCAAGTACTTTAATAAGCAACAGAGTTGCCTAGAAAAAGACAGTGCCAGACCTCAAGGGCCTTCCTTTCCATATGTCAGAGTTGCTTGAGGGAAATGTATGTTTCAAAGCATTGGGCCATCATAAAATTTTTGAACATCCAAATTAGAATATAGCCAGCACTTTAAAGTGTACGTAATGACATGGCTCCTCCTTAGGAACATATTTTTAAATAAAAAGAAAATATAAATATAACTACTATATGATGATTAAAAATAATTCAACAGCATATAATGGCATCCTTGAAGTCATTAGACCCAGGAAGATAAAGTCATCCTTGGTAATCTGGGTACATGCCTAGTGGTGCCACCAATTTGGTCAGACATGTTTAAAAGCAGACATAGGGCAGCAAGATCTAGGGTGAATAAATCCTCTTTACACCCTGTCATTATAGGCCTTGGTGGTCCCCACCCTAGAATCAAAGACACTTAGAGGTGGAAGGGATCTTAGACATCTTCATCTTCAGTTCTCCCTACCTGCTCCGTATCCCTCTACCTCAGTACTACAGAAGAGGAAACTAATCCATTATGATTTCCTCTGTGTTCTTGCTTGGACCTTTTTTTTTATTTTTTAAAAACACATTCTATTTTGTTCCTCACATCTTCGGGTAGCTTATTGGTTCCTGATTTACAACCCCAGAATGCCCTCTTTGCTCCCGCTCTGTGAAGGACCTAGATTGTCTAAGGATCTAAATAAAACTTTTGGAACAGCCCCAACAAGCTAGCACTAGGATAATCACTACTACCCCAGAGACATTTTCTCCTTGGATAGACTTTTAGCAAATGTGGAAGAGATCCAGTAGTACCAGCAATCAGTCAAATAGCTCAGGCAGACCGAGGTGAAAGTAAAATGTCCTTTAAGAATCCAAATGGGAATTTCCATACTATTAATTCTCAGGCCCTTCCAGAGAGTCATAATATTATTTCGTTTAGACTCTCCACCCCACCCTAACACCACCAAATCTACTAACCTACTCAACCCCCTTACTTTCAGTCTCATGCAATGCAAAGACTATTAGACTTGAAGTTGGAAACAAAATCACAGTATTGTAGCCACAAAGTTTAAAGGGAGCCCTGTCTTCCCTCATTTTATTGAAAAAACAGGACAGAAATTAAATGATTTGCCTTGAGTCACAGTTAGTAGGTATCTAGGGCTGGATTTGAATCTAGGTTTTCTGGATGCCAAGTCCAATATCTTATCTCTTTTGGAACTCAAAAGAACTTATGACAATTCACCTCTCTGACCCTCGGTTATTCTTATCTGTAAAATGAAGGTAGATTCCAAAGTTACAGTGAAAGGCAGGATTTTCTTCTTTGTAAGCTCCAAAGGATATCTGATTTTGCAAATGTGTATATTGCATCTAGTAATGCAGATTAAAGCCCATCCTGTGATATTTTTGTCCATATACTCCTGTAATCAAAAGGAGTTTCCAGACCAGAGGTCTTCTAGATCTCCTGATGTTGACTAGATACTAGTAGAAGTTGCAAGTTGTCCATTCATTCAAATTATCTTAGAGATTTCATATCAAAGAACTCATAACAACTTTAGATGGTTTTAAATCTAATCCCCTTATTTTTCAAATGAGGCAAGTGAGACTTGCTCACAATCAAACAACTATTAAATGTCTGAGGTGTGTTCTGAACCCATTTTTTTCCTCTGTCCTAATTCAGTGTCCTATCTATCACAGCACTTTGACTACATGATGAACCCATTTTAATTTTCTGGCTAAATATAGATTATGTCATCATAAATCTGTAATTGGAAGGCTATCCAGTTTATTTTTACAGGAAATTGGAAAAGAAACTGAAAGTTCATAGAGGTCAAATGATATGTTCATCTCTCTGATGAGTCTTTATACCCATCCTATTTATGGAGAAAATATTGCATTCTACTCATGCCCACCTTGTTTTTCTTTGCCCGTGGATTGATCTGCAACTTTAATTCTTCAGTTATTTGGTATGCCAAGACTCTTAACTATATATCAATAGAAAGATATTGTCAAAAGACAGAATTTTTTTCAAGGAGGAATTTGAGTTCACACACACACACACACACACACACACACACACACAACCTATAAAATTTCTCAAAGACTGGTCTTCATTTCTATGTATTACCAACAAAGTCCAGCAGAGACAGAAAAATAAATGCCACTCTAAATAATGGTAGACATTATAAAATACTTGAGAGTCTATTTGTCAAGACAAAACCATGAATTATATGAACAAAATTGCAAAACACTTTTCACACAAATACTTGTAGAAATATTAATTGTCGTGGGTAAGCTAAACCAATCTAATAAAAATGACAATTCTACTTAAATTAATTTACTTATTCAGCAATCAAACTATCAAATAATTATTTTATAGAGCTAGAAAAAAAATAGCAAAATTCATCTGGAAGAACAAAAGGTCAACAACAAGGGTGGGGAACCTGTGGCTTCACAGCTGCACTTGATCTTCTAGGTCCTTGGCTGCAACTTTTAGACTGAATCCAAGTTTTACAGAAAAAATATTATTTTTTATGGGGATTTGTTCTATGAAGTTTGGATTCAGTCAAAAGGCAGCACTTGAGAACCTAGACTCAAGACCACAGCTTCCCCACTGCTGCACTCAAGATTATCAAGAGAATCAATTAAGAAAAAATTGTGAAGGAAGGCAGCCTACTATTACCAGATTTCAAACTATATAACAGAGTGGTAATCATGAAAACAATCTGATACCTCATTAAGAAATAGAGTTTGCATCAGTGGAATGGATTAGGTACATAGTATATGGTAAAAAACAAAACAAAGCATAGTAATCTAATGTTGATAAATCCAAATATCCAAGCTTATGAGACAAGAACTCATTATTTGACAAAAAATACTGCGAAAACTGGAAGTTAGTTATTGGACAGAAACTAGGTGTAGACCAACATCGAACACTCTATATCTAGATAAAGTCAAAATGGATGAATGATCTATGCATAAAGGATGATGGCATAATTAGGAGAACATGGAAAATTTTAACTGTCAGCTATGGAGAAAGGAAGATTATATGACCAAATGAAATAGAGAGCCTTATAGGATGAAAAATAGATCATTTTGATTGCATGAAATTAAAAAGGTTTTGTATAAACAAAATCATGGCAGCCAAGATTAGAAGGAATGGCAGGAAACTAGAAAAAAAATACAGCAAATTTCTCTGTTAATAGCCTTGTTTCTTAAATATGTAAGGAACTAAATCAAATTTATTTGAAAAAATATCATTTCTCAATTGACAAGTGGTCAAAGGATACAAACAGGCACTTTTCAGAAGAAGAAATCAAAGCTATCTATAGTCATATGAAAAAATGCTCCAAATTACTACTGGTTAGAGAAATACAAGTGAAAAGAACTCTGAGGTATCACCTCTCACTTAGCAGATTGGCTAGGATTACAGAAAAGGAAAATGACAAATATTGGAGGAAATGTAGAAAAATTGAGACACTAAAGCACTGTGGGTGCAGCTGTGAACTGGTCCAGTCATTCTGCAGAGCAATTTGGAAGTATACCCAAAAGGCTATAAAATTATACATAACCTTTTGATCAAGTAATACCACTGCTACATCTGTATCCCAAAAGATCTAAGAAAAAGGAAAAGGACATGTGTACAAGACAGCAAGTCTCCACACACTGAGCACAAAGTGAATATAAATACTAAATAGTAATTTTTTCTCTTTTACCTCAGAACTGTGAGGGTCTTCTCCACCCAGTTTGATTTTCTTTTTTTTAATTAAAGGGCCCATCCTTGAGCAACTACTTAAAGAAGACTATTCATTGAATGCGTTTATCTCACTCAAAGTGAGAATGCTATAAGACCTTAGCCTGAAAGAGCCAAGGTTTCGCACTGCATCCTGGGCCATCTCCAGTGGTCCTGATGAATATCAGACCACTGGACCCAGATGGCTCAGGAGAAGAAAGTGAGGTTGGTGACCTTGCACAGCCCTCCCTCACTCAAGTCAAAGTCAGCTACAAGTCATGTCATCATCTTGATGTCATGGTCCTCTTGGAGAATGAAGGACAAACACAAAACAACAACAACAAGCTGAACAAGATGACGCTTGTGATTGTGATAGAATACTATTGTGCTATAAGAAGTGACAGAATCAATTGTGTTATTGTACACAATTACAACAAAATTGCACAATGATCAACTGCAAGTAACTTGGTTCCTCTGATCCATTCAAGGATCCAAGACAGTTTCAAAGGATTTATGATGAAAATGGTGGAGAGAGAAACCATAGGGTCTGAGTGAAGATTGAAGTGTAATTTTTTCACTTTATTTTCTTGCTTTTTGTTAAAGTATGGCTAATATGGAAATATATTTTGCATGAGATCACATCAGAATTGATATCATATTCCTTGTCTTTTCAATTGGTACAGCAGGGGAGGAAAGGAAGAAGGGGAAAAAAGAAATGTTTAAATAAATAATTTTAAAAAATGAAAAAAATAAAGACTATTTTTTCTTTCTCTTCCTGATCAGCTCTGGGTCTATTGTCCATGCACAGAAGTTCTCCAAGTTATGTATAATGAATTAAATGTAAAGCTCATTATCGCCATCTATGTTATTGGATTACTGCTACTACTACTCTCAGTATAATTGTGGTCATTAGAATATCTTCTAGTCTTAAAAATGGGTAGAGATTTAGGTTATACTCTCTGTGAGATAAGAAAGAAAAAAATTCTCAAACAAATTAAACAAAATTTCCAAATTGACCATTAAGACTACATTTCCCTTCATCCCCCATGTGCCTCCCTTCCCCCAAAACCACCAAAGGAGAAAATGGTTGTCAATAACTGGAACATTTGATCTCAACTTCACTGCCAGCATTGACATGACTTTCTTTTGCTGCTTGATTTCTTTTTTAAATTTTTATTTATATAAGTTTATTTATTAAACTTTTTACATTCATTTTCACAAAATTTTGGGTTCCAAATTTTCTCTCCATTTGTCCCCTCCCCCATCCCAATACACTGAGCATTCTAATTGCCCCTATCACCAATCTGTCCTCTCTTCTATCATCCCTCCC
>CM053769.1:381348498-381377039 GCA_028658325.1 Potorous gilbertii | reverse complement strand
AAAGTCCTCTATTTCATTGAAAGACCATATTTTTCCCTGAAGTATTATACTCAGTTTTGCTGGGTAGGTGATTCTTGGTTTTAGACCTAGTTCCTTTGACTTCTGGAATATCCCATTCCACACCCTTTGATCCCTTAATGTAGAAGCTGCTAGGTCTTGTGTTATCCTGATTGTATTTCCACAATACTGGAATTGTTTCTTTCCAGCTGCTTGCAATATTTTCTCCTTGCCCTGGGAACTCTGGAATTTGGCCACAATGTTCCTAGGAGTTTCTCTTTTTGGATCTCTTTCAGGTGGTGATCAGTGGATTCCTTGAATACTTATTTTGCCCTCTGGATCTAGAATATCAGGGCAGTTTTCCTTGATAATTTTATGAAAGATGATACCTAGGCTCTTTTTTTTTTTGATCATGGCTTTCAGGTAGTCCTATAATTTTTGAATTGTCTCTCCTGGATCTGTTTTCCAAGTCAGTTGTTTTTCCAATGAGATATTTCACATTATCTTCCATTTCTTTTCATTCTTTTGGTTTTGTTTTGTGATTTCTTCGTTTCTCATAAAGTCATTAGCCTCCATCTGTTCCATTCTAATTTTGAGAAAACTATTTTCTTCAGTGAGCTTTTGAACCTCTTTTTCCACTTGGCTAATTCTGCTTTTGAAAGCAATCTTCTCCTCATTGGCTTTTTGAACCTCTTTTGCCAATTAAATTAGCCTATTTTTCAAGGTGTTATTTTCTTCAGTATTTTTTTGGGTCTCCTTTAACAGGGTATCGACCTGTTTTTTATGCTTTTCTTGCATCTCTCTCATTTCTCTTCCCAGTTTTTCCTCCACTTGTCTAACTTGATTTTCAAAATCCTTTTTGAGCTCTTCCATGGCCTGAGCCCATTGGATATCTATTTCAGATGTTTGGGATACAGAGGCCTTGACTCCTATGTCTTTACCTGATAGTAAGCATTGTTCTTCCTCATCAGAGAGGAAGCTTGGAATCATTTTTTCACCAAGAAAGTAACCTTCTATGTCTTATTTTTTTTCCCTTTCCTGGGCATTTTCCCAGCCAGTTAGTTGATTTCTGAGATTCCTCTCCACCCCCGCCTCACCTCCAGATCTTCCCAGCTAGTGCTTGGGGTGTGAGATTAAAATACTGCTTCCCAGCCTCAGGGCTTTCAGCGGGGGGCGGGGCTGTTATTCGGTGAGAAATTCAATTCAGGTGCTCAGGTGGGGGCAGGGCCACCTCCCAGGCTCAGTTCCCTCAGGGGGTTTATGTTGAGACCTTCAAAAATGGATCTGAGCTTCTGCCTGCTTTGGGAGCTCCTAGCCACTGCTTCCCCTGTTGCTTCCTCCCAAGGGGGCCTGAGTTATGGAGACACCCTATGCTCCCCTCTAGGCCCACCAAACAGTCTCTCTCGCTGACCTGTGCGCCTGTGGGTTGAGGCACCTTCGTGGCCACCCGGAGATTCCATCCCTGATGCCTGCTCGGATCTGCTCCTCTCGGGCTTTGTGGCCAAGGCAGGGCTGGGCTCTTCTCCTGGTCTGGTGCACAATGGACCTTTGGTGTCAGTTTTTCATGGCTCTCTGGAACAGAAATCTCCTCCACTCAGTTGCTGCGCAGCTTCCACTGTTCCAGAATTTGTTGGGAGTTCCTTTTTACAGGTCATTTATGGGCTGTGGGTTCAGAGCTAGCATATGTGAATCTTTCTACTCCACCATCTTGGCTCCTCCTCTGCTGCCTGATTTCTTTTGAATTCTTCAATACATCGTTATTCAGTTAAAAAATCCTTTGAATAATATGTATTATTCTTGTTCTGAATTTTTCTCCAACAGATCAATTTTATTTTCCTTATCAAGCCTACAGTGGGGTTATTACATATACATGTGTGTATGTGTGCATGTACATATACATATGTATACTTTTATATGTATATTTCCCTCTCCTTAGAATTATTCTGTTCCACTGCAAAAATTTGCATTTTCACCCATTTCTAATGAGCCTCTGAGTAGTCAGTAGGGCTTCTTTTACATGCAGAGGTTCCCTAGAGCTGCCAGAAATGATTTTGTTGTCATGGATCTTTGGTGCTTGGCAAATTTGAGTTAAAGCATGCGTTATTGCATCCAAGCTAAGCATGTTAATTGATCCTGTAAGTAATGCTCCCTGTACCCTTCTATCAGGCAGAAGGAGGGAAAATATAATGAAGCTGGAAGAAGGTAAGGTTCCGAGGAGTTGTTAAAGTTACTGCCTTGAAACTCTTTGGTCAGTATTTAGGCCTGCAAGTAATGGTTTTTCCTGGTCATCAAGGCCAGGCTTACATATGAACATGAATGGTAGTCCCAATATAACAGTTATATGAGAGTGTCTTGAATTCCACATGCTCAAAAATATCTTTGTCCACTGGCTTCCCATGGTTTTAAAAACAGCCTTTGTTTTAAGAATCAGTCTTTGAAAAACATGCATTAAAATATATGTGTGTAAGTCTATCTTCATATGTAAAAAAAAAATTAATAGAACTTCAAGGTACCTGAGTGACAGATTCAATCCATTTCTATCTAAGGTCCTTGAGCAGAGACAGTAGGGACTGTCTTATTTTGTCATTTCATTCCTGTCATCCAGGGAAGTTCTTTGTACATGTTTCCTCAAATGCATGAATGATTTCATTATATAATCCATGCTTTTTATTGTCCTCCTGAAATAAAATATTTATAAGTCTACGGACTTAGTCATTTGCACACCTGATAAGAGAAATAAGGAGAGGATAGTGGTTTAGCGGTTTGAGCACTGGGTCAAGAAGGAAATAATCTTTTATTAGCATCTATTATATGGCAGAGACTGTACTAAGAACTGAGGACTACAGATACAAGGAAAAGGAAAGACAATCCCTGACCTCAAGTAGCTTATATTCTAATAGGGGTGTTGTTGTTCCCTCATTTCAGTCATGTTTGACTCTCCATGATCCTAACTGGGATTTTTTTTGCAAAGGTACTGGCATGGTTTGCCATTTCCTTCTCCATCTCATTTCCCAGACCATATTTGAACTCATGAAGATGAATCTTTCTGACTCCAGGCTTAATAGAGGTAGACAATATAAAAAAGAGAGCACAAACATGGGATGTAGGTGGTAGCCAGAGTAAGATCATGGTTTTAAAATCTAAAAGAATTCCAAAACAGGACTGGGAGAAGAAAGCCATCAGGGCAGCCTCAGGCCCTCCACAAAATGTTGGGTCCAGGAGAAACTAACCAGTGGGATAAAGGGGCAGAACTTGCAAAAGGATATTCTGTAGTAGAATATTCCAACGTCAAAAGGCCCCAGGCATTAAGGGTTTTGAAGTACCAGAAAATAATAAAATACTAGGAGAAGAATGAAGTAAGGAAGTAAGGGTTTGAATCTTATCTTAGGTACGTACCAGCTTTGTGAACCTAAGTAAACCTTTTAACCTCCATGGACCTTGGTTTATGTATAAATGGAAAGAGTTGGAGTCAATGACCTCAAATAACTGTTTCATTTCTGAATCTATGATCTTAAGTTTTAGATACGAGTCAGAAAAATGGAAGAGTACTATGTGAACAGGCTGACAAATAGGCTGTTTTAGCTTGAGATCATGGATCAGAAGGTGGAGAAATTGTTTCTTCTTGGGATATCAGGAATTTATGGGAATGGGAGCCTTTCTCTTGGTTCTTGAAGGATAAGGATGATTTGGATATTTGATCCTCAAGGCAATTTGATTACAGGATAATATAAACTAGAAAGAAAAAGTTGAGGGTGCTATAAGCAGCCCAAAGGTAGGGCTATCACTTCCTTATAGCCTTTATTTTATCTATCACAATCTGCTTTATGTCCTGTATCTCTAACCTCATTGTAGGATTTTTGAGGACTGAGACCATGACTCTGTACTCACCTCTGGTATATGCATGGAACCTATTGGCTGCTAGGTAAATATTTGTGCATTTGAAAGAATGGGTGTTAATGGATGAAGGAAAGGGAAGTAATGATGATTGTTTAGCGCATATGCAAGTACCATTTTAAGCTTTGTAAAGCACTTTGCATACATTGTGAATGGCAGCGGAAAAGTAGGGGAAAGAACATTGGATTTGGAATCAGGAGACCATAGTTTGATTCCTAAGTCAGCTACTTTCTGCATGGGTGACCGTGGATAAATCATCAATGTTTTCTTGGCCTATTTCCTCATCTGTAAAATGAGGGTATTGGCCTCAAAGCTCCCTTCCAATTCTAAATCAATGATCCTAGGACCATACTGAATTGCCATTACAATCTTGTGGTACAGGAGCTACAGGAGTTACTACTTTCATTTTGTAGATGAAGAAATTGAACATGGGAGAGACAGCTAGACTTGGAATAAGGAAGGTAAGAATTCAATCCTGCCTCACACACTCACTAGTTGGAAGATCCTGGACTTTTTCTCCTGTTTTCCTCAATTTTCTCATCTCTAAGATGGGGCTAATGCTAGCAGCAACTCCTTCTCAGATTTGTTTGGAGGATACTAATAGCTACATTTATATAGCACTTTGGGGTTTGCCAAGCATTTTATAAAATGGTCTCATTTCATCCTTAAGTGACTTGCTAAGGATAATGAGATTAACGTATGCAAAGTACTTTATAAACATTAAGGAAGCATGATTATTATTCATTGGGTTTACCTGTGAGCAAATTGGGGCAGCTAGCTGGTACCGTGAGTACAGCATAGGTCCTGGAGTCAGGAAGATAAAAGTTCAAATATGGGATCAGATGCTTGCTAGTTGTGTAACCTTAGACAAGTCATTTAATCCCTAGTTGCCTTAGCTCCTCATCTGTAAAATGGGTACACTCTGGAGAAGGAAATGACAAACCCTCTAATATCTTTGTCAAGAAAGCCCCAAATGGGATCACAAAAAGTCAAATATGACCAAAACTACTGAACAATGACATCAGTGTGGTCAAACCACTTCAGTCATTCAGAAGCCTCATTCAAAGCCCGGTCCTTCAGGACTCCAAGACCACCATCCTTTTGGTTATGGCCTATTGCTGCTCAAAAGTGAGAGTGAAGTCAGAAATTAAGTCCCTGTCCTAAAAACCCAAAGAGACTGGGAAAGTGGCAAAGGAGTGTCTTAGAAGACAAATTTTACCTCCACAGTTTTCCCTGCATAGCCAGCATGGGAATGATGATTGGAGTTTTGATGAAATGATTTTGAGTAGATACTTTTATAAGGGTTCTGGTGACCCATGATAATAGTTGATGGGGCTATGCTAGAATTTTTTTCCCATGACAGAATAATTTCACAAAGCCCCACTTTCCTGGAGTAAGGTAGCTTTCTAGGTGAAGAAAATTTTATTGGTCAAAGATCTAAGAATGAAAAATATGTTTATGAAAATTATTAATTCCCTGACATTTATTTTTAATAAATAAATCATAAGATATTTAGATATCATCAAGCCTAATAGTCTTACTTTATAAATGAAAAAATTGACATTCCAAGGGGAAAGAGCTGTGAAGATCAGCTAAAGGAACTGGGGGTGTTTCGCTTGAAGAAGAGAATATTTAGAGGTGATATGATATCTATCTAATGCATTTGAAATGTAATCTCACAGAAAGGAGATTAAATCTTTTTTGGGGAGGGGGACCTCAGAGACAGAACTTGAAATGGTAGGTAGATGTTGCCCAGAGAAAGATTCCTATTCTTTGTGAGAAAAAATCTCCTAACAATTAGAACTACCTCCAAATTGGATGGATTATCTTGGGAGGTAATGAGTTCTCTGCTACTGGATATCTTTTAAGGAATTATCTTAGAGGGAAAATCTTGCCTGAGCATTGTAGAAGTGTTCTAAATTCCCTTTCAACTCAGATCTCCCAATTTTATGTCTAGGTGACTTTGAAAAATTCATCATGACATAATAGAGAGAAAGCCTACCATGGTGCCAAGAAGACCTGAGTTTAAACCCTGCTTCTGACCCATACTGATTGTGTGACCCTGGGCAAGTAACAAAACCTCTCACTTCCCCAGGAACCTAAGGTATTATGTTATAGAGAGGGTACCAATTTATAGCACCAATGAGATATTCACAGTGCCTATGGTGGCTATGAATATGCCAGCACAATTTTGAATTGCAAAATATAACAAATTCTCCACATGGAAGAGAAAACCAAAACATTTATTCAAACACCAGAAAGCCAAATCCCAACACCAGCAAACCAAATCCATCACAGCAACAAAGAAATCTATGCACAATAATAATGCAGAGGGCACTACCATCCCTATGCCTTCCCTCTGTTAGGCTTCCCACAAACCAGGTCCCTTAAACAAAATCACAAGCAAGCTCTCCCAGTTGTGCTAGTTGCTGCCTGCTCTCTCTTTCCCAGCTCTGACTCACTTCTTACTCCACCCCTTCGTGTTCCACCTGTTCAGCAAACTCTTCCCACCATAGTTCCATATGACTCAGATTTCCATCTGACCCAGGCAAGTTACATGAGCCTATTAATAGATGCAAAATATCTTTAAATTAAGCAAAAACTCATTAACAATATACAATCTCAAGTAGTAGAGATAGTTTCTTCTTCAGAAATTCCTTATACCAATAAAATCAGAGATCCAGTCACCATCAAAAATGAATGAAAAAGAATTTATTTTTCATTTAATATGCTGGCGATTTGGTAGTTGGATATGAAAGTTGTGACATTTTTTCTCTCTCACTCAGTCACTTGATATTATAAAATGGTATATCTAACAGCTAGAAGTCCATTGTGTTAACTTTTCTATTTCTGTAGCTTACTGCTCTCCCAGCTTTCCAAGCCTAGAAATTATCTTCAACTTCTCTCTTTCTCTTTATGCCATGTCAGTTCTGTCTCTTCCTCTCTATCCTCATTACCACACTTCTTTGCCAAAAAATATTGCAAATGGATGGCTTTTATCCTATTGTTCCTCTACTCAAAAGCCTTTGGTGGTTCCCCATTATCTACTGAATAAAATATAAACTCACAATCCTGGAGCTTAAGGCCTTCTGCCATGTCGTTACAATCTATTTTTCCAACTTCATCTAATCTCTCACATTCTATCCAACTTTGCATAAATTCTCTTCTTTTCACCCCGATGAATCATCCACTTTTTTCTTCCTCAGTCTCATTTTGTCCTCTCACATATCGATATTTTTGCTTCTAAATTATAATAGACTCCCTCTTCACCATTTAATTTCTATCTAAATTGAAATCCTTCTGTTCCTTCAAAATTAAATTCAAGTGTCTTCTTGAAGACTTCACTATCTGGAGTGAAAGTGAACTCTACTGACTCAAAATTTTTAAAGCTCTTTATCACAACTGCTCTTTCATATGTATCTCTATTTATGTACATACCTTTATATATCTCATTTAGTTTGTAAGTGACTGGAGAACACATTCTAGAGCATATATTTGTACCTAGAACAGTGCCTTGTATGTCATAGTTAATAATTTTCGTTGAATTAAACTATCCCCATTTGAGTGCCTTGGAATTCCTCCCAGCACACACACACACATACACACACTCTCTCTCTCCCTCTCTCTGTCTCTATTTCTCTCTCTCTCTCCATCTATGACACATGGTCATCCAGCCTCTGATTGATGATTGTGAGTGATCAGGGTAACTCAATGCTTCTCAAAAGCTCCACTTATTTTTGAATGGTTTCCTTTACAAATATGTCTTCTAATTTTTTCAGGAATCTAAATGTAGTTCATCAATCTGCATTTTCAAGGATCTACTGTCTTCCACTTGATGAAAATTGAAAGTCCATTTGCTCATTTTCACTACTGCAAAACTCCACGATTTTTCAGCTATTAGTAATTTCATCTACAATCTCTTTCATGTTCCTGAAATTCAATTTGTCTAAGACTATTGACTTACTAAGGGAAATTGTGTGCTCTCATTGCCTTCTCTCTTACAGTCTGAGAACTCATGTTGTTTGGTCCATCCTGGTGTGGTTTGTTGTTCTAGGAATGGGGCAAGGGAGAGAGGAGAAGGAAACCAACAGCCAAGTACTGGTTCTGTGTCACTTTGTTATTTACCAGTGTTATCTCCACCCAAATCATGATCCTGTGCCTTCTTTTGGTTTTCCTCTTGCCCTAGGAGAGAAATAAAATAAAAACAAAAAATCATAAAATATTTTTATTATTCTCAAAATTGTCCATAAGTCTATTTTATAAATCTTCTGCTGCCTAATCAGTAAATTATCTTCTTTTGTTTGCAAAATAATCAGCTGTCAGCATCAAGGATGGTCAATTAAACCTAATTTACCCTGACCATCTCGTGTTCTGGATGCTTTGAGGATCTGCGTCTTTCCAACTAATCAAAATGCTTGAGAAGGGTAAGGTAATGTTCAGGTTGTCCGTTTTAGGGTTTAGAGACCATTCTGACCTGGGGAATAAAGCTTGGAAATTCAAGTCCTATGTTCATGGAAAAGGCCGTGTATCCTAGGTCTTAAGAAACAAAAAACATAAAAACAAACAAAAATTTGTTTGCTCTCAGTACTTTAGATTTAATATGTTCTGCATCCAAAGAAAAACTCTTTCATGTTTCTTCATTTTCATTTTGTCTGTAGGAAGGATAGAACTTTAGCATTCATTGTCTTTAAAGGGGACGTAGTAAGTGGATTCTAACAAGTCCTACCATGTTTTAGAAAGGTTTTCAGAATGGACTCAGTGCAACTCTGAATGTCTGTCATCTGAAGGCCAACCTAAATTCAAAGACATTTCTCACCAAAAGATTGGGGACTGAATGATAAATTTTCAGTCACAAGCACTCAGGCAACCCTCTTCTAACACATGGAGGGGCTGTGACAGATCCTGGATGTATGGAGCTAAATAAAGAATGTTTGTTATTGATGTCAAGAATGGTTGACCTTCAACTTGGCAACAGAAAGAAAAAAGCAATTTCTTTCCAAAACAATTGAAAATTGCAAGAGAAATTATTTCTCTGGGAAATTAGAGTATTTAATAAATTCCTGAGTCAATGTCATTCACTAAATTAAGTAATTTTCAGAAGGTTTTTATATCTTTGAGTTAATTTTTCTACAAGTACTGCACAATAAAATATAGTAATTGAATAATGAATAAAACTATCCTCAACAGGGAAATGTGTTGCTCTTCAAATATGTTAAATCAATGAATGAATGAAAACCTGATAGATGAATACATGGATAGATAGATAAAGCATTAGAATTTAAGAAGAAATGGTACCTCCTATGTTCTCTCTCTCTCTCTCTCTCTCTCTCTCTCTCTCTCTCTCTCTCTCAGACACACACACACATTAAATTTTTCCCCAAGGGGAAAGATCTTTATATATTCTCAAGCTCTCACTTCAATATATAAAAAAAATCTGTGATTTCACCAGCATGAGTCCTCCCTCCAGTAACAAGGATTGCAACCTGTCTGTGAATTCCTAGACAGTCTTCTAGAACTGCCACAGCTGAAAAGTTTATCACCCTAAGACCAATCTAGTGATGAGCCTCTTTTAATTTATCCAGGCTAGGTGTGGGATGAAAAGCATATAGTCTGTCACTAGACCAGGACAGTTAATCTTACTGAGGCAGGAGAGAATAATGGGGAGAATATTCATTTTGAAGTCTGAAAGATATGGTTTCACATCCCAGCTCTGCTGCTAATTTTGTAACTGTGAGTTTATCATTAGAACTATTTGACTTTGTCTTTCTACCTTTAAAATGTTAGTATTACTTGTTCTCAGAGGCAGCATGGCATAGTAGATAGAAAATTGGCCTTGGAATCAGGAAAACCAGGGTTCAAGATTGGCCTGATGGCAGGTTCTTTAATCTCCCAGTGCTTCCAGACTACTGTAAGATTATAAATCACAATATCTTGCTATGTTTTCTCTCTCTCTCTCTCTCTCTCTCAGACACACACATTGCTAATGTGTATCAGTGAAGGAAATTGACACATAGGGAGTTACATGCATTGATGAAATCAAAAATTTGATCCTCAAAATAAAACATTTGTGCTACTCACATCACACCATTTTTTGTAAGTATCAAATGAAATAACATTTATAATGTTTATGCTCTATAACTCTAAAGTGTTATGTAAACGTCAGCTATTACTATTCATATTTGTATCTCATGGTCTGCCAATTTCTTTAGTGATGCAAGTATGAAAATGCACACATGTACAACACATATAGACATATAAAGTATATACCATAAATATATGACTATATTTAACTTACATATAGACATCAATAATAAATCTATATAATATAAAAGGATGTGTCCATTGTGGTTTCTCTGACAGAAGTAACTGGATTCATTCCTACCTTCCCACGTATGTTTTCTTTCAGTTTATTTGTTAAAGTAAAAAAGAAGTAGAATAGACGCACATAACTGGAAAATATCACTTTGTTTGTTCTCAATGATATTAGCTCAATTTTGTTGTTGCTACTGGTCAGTCATGTCAGTTGTGTCCAACTTTGCCTGATCCCATTTGGTGGTTTTTTGGCAAAGATACTGAAGTAGTTCTCCATTTTCTTCCTGTAATGTTAATGGAGGATCTGCACCAATTAATAGGCCTAAAGTGTAGCCCAGTGAGGAAAAGTTTGCTTAGGGGAAGGTTTTTTTTGCTTTAAGGCTTTCATAACCTTTTGTTAATTAGGCACTGGTTTTGATGAGGGTTGTGATGCCTTCTGGCTCTGAAACGTCTATATGTACTCTGAGCTGAGGTTTTCCTTAGGGACTTAATATATTGGTGCTTCTGTATCTGGTAACTATGTATGTATGGTCAGACAATTGTATCTGTCTGTTGATCTGTGATGTATGTATTGCTTATGGTCAGACAGTTAGAAGCCCTGTCTGTTGGTCTTTATTGCTTTGCTTGTATTTTCTCTGTTGGTGTATGTAATTTAAAAAGATTGTTGACCACTTTTAAGTTGCTTTCCTTAGAAAAGCAGATCTAAGAACCTGTGCTATCAGGCCATCCTGGATGTGTGTCAGGGTGTTTGCTGTTACACTTCTCCAACTCCTTTTACAGATGAGGAAACTGAGGCAAACAGTTACATCACTTGCATGGAGTCACATAGCTTGTAAGTGTCTGTGGCTGGATTTAAACTGGAGAAGATGAGTCTTCCTTACTTCAAGCCCACTATTCTATATACTATGCCACCTAACTTCTCAGTACTTTACTACAATGTTATTATTACATACTGAGTAAATAGAGGCAAGCGGACTTGCTTTCACTAAAGAATTCTAACCTCCCTTTATTTCCATGTCCCACTATCCCTATTTTCATTTCATTTGTTGCATAGCTAGGCCCCATGATAGATTTTGGCACATGCTGTTCTTTCACCATCGAATCTTGTAGAAACACATATTTTAAATTTAAAGGACATTGATGGCTATTAAATTTATATCCCCTTCCTTTTTACATATGAGGATACTGAGGTACAGGAAGACTGAGTGATTTTCCCAGGGTGGTACAACTAACATCTGTTTGGAGTGGGAGTTAAATTCCATTCCTCCTGATTATAAGTTGAGTTGTTTTTGATTGTTTTACATTGGTTAGTAATGCATGATAATATTGTAGTTGGTATCCATAGCCTGTGTTTCATCAGTAACTTACTTAAATAGGTCAAGATAACATTCAACTGCATCAACATCTTTTTCGTTTTTATTTTCCCCCTGTCTTTATGCTTTGTTCTTTGTTCAAAATAGTCTCTGATCTGACTGTAATCAGATAGGTGATTCAGTAATTATCCCTACACTATTAATAAGTCATTTTCTTTCATTGAAATATAATCAGTTTCCTTTCTGGTGATTTTTTTCAGGGTTTGCCACCTTCACTGATAGTTTTTTTGTAGTAATTATACATGCTGGATAGAGGTACAGATTTTCTATAGTCTACAATATTTCACTTCTTTCATTTTTTATTCCTGATCCACATTTTTGGATATATTTCTTATCATTTTAACCTTTTTGTATCTTTGTATGTCTTCATAAGTACTGAAACAAATTGTTTTCATCTGGTTATTCCCACATCCCTCACCCCCCCACACCCAGGAGAAGCCTTCACATGATTGGGGTGAACATTCCTTAACTTACTGACAGGTTTGAGGATTTTCAGGCACCCTCAAACTGGCTTACCCTGTCTGCCAAGACGGTTTTACCTAGGTGTGTCCACTGCACTTGATAAAGCTTTTTGAAGTCACAGGGGAGGGTTGGTGAAGGTGGACAAGAGAAATGAATGAGCATCACTGAAAAAGGCTAAGCAAGCCCTCACACCAAAGCTACTAGTCTTCCTAGAACTTTTTGTACTCCCCAATATGAGGGAGAGTAAGGGGCCACCAGGATCTCTACAGAGGGGAAAACTGATCCAGGTCAGACACAGAGTGGGTCAAAGCTTCCATGTGAATCAGCAGTGAAATCAGACCACTCATGCTCACAGCACTACATGCTTGGGCAAGGGAGTAAAAAGTGGAAGGTGGAAGAAAAGACATTTTGAGAGACTTGTTTAATCTTTTAAAATTCAAGTAGGTTAGTGAATTTCCTGTGCCTTTACACTGTTATTTGTCATTCCCTCCTCCCCTCCCCACATACCTCTTAGTAATTGCTTCTCTTTGGGTCTTTGGAATTTCATTTTCAAAAATTTCCTATCTCTCCAGGACTGTCTTCCTTGTAAAATTTTAGTCTGAGTTCCTATATATTCCAGTTCTTTGAAATCTGCTCTCTCCAGATCTAGAGTGAATATCAAATTACTCATGTTTTTTCTATCCTTCCAAAGTGCTTTTTTTTTTTTTTGGAGCTAAATTTTCTCTCTAAATCACTTTCCTTACATTCCTGGTTAAGAATACAAGACTTGAAGTCAGAAGACCTGGGGCTGATTTCTAGTTTCCACATTTACTGGTTATGTGACCCTGAGCAAGTAAATTAACCTTCATTCACTTCATTTTTCCTCTAGTGTAAAATGGGGTCAATGATACTGGTATTCTACTTCATAGAGTTGCTCAAAGGAATGTGTTTTTACAAGCATTTAAAGCTCGTAGAAATTTGAGCATTGGGTTGCATCAATGGGAACTAGACAATAATTTCTTTACTTTAGGGAACTACCTACAAGGAAATTCATTATCGCTGTGATTTATAATCTTAGAAAGTTGCCTGGGGCACAGTGAGGTTAGGTGACTTGTCAGAAGTCAGTAGGTAAAAGAGGTTAGACTGGAACTCATCTCCTTTGGTTGGCTGTCTGTACACTCTGAGCTCCCTGCTCTTGTTGCCAGATCCATCGTCATTACCATTGTACTGATTGTGGTTAATTTTATTTTTATCGTGTTCATTAGAGCAGTGGTCTGGGCGACGTAGAGACATTGTGTCTTGCAATTTTGGTTCTCAGAGCACTTGCCACAGGCAGTAGTCTTTGTGCGTGCCCTTCAGGGCTCACTGAGGGGTACCTAGTACCAGCTCCTGGCTGGATGCTCTTCGCCTTCCGTAGTCACCAAGTCCACACCAGCTGGTATGCAGCAGTTAATCACAGGTGTTCTCCTCTGAAGACTATAAAGAGATAAGCAATGGATCAGCTGTCAGCAGTGAATACTGTCTTTTGTCTTCACATTAAGTACGCTAGGCTATCCAGTCTGAGACCCCGAGTGTGTCAGCCCATGTGCCTAGAAATATGCCATTCCCATGTATCTTTCTCTGACCACCAATACTGCTTCCTGTTCCCTGGGATATATCCTTTTTGGCACAAAGCCAGTACTCCCAAGAATAATCCAGAGCTGATTTCTGGGTATGGAATCCACTGGAACTGTTATCACATTAAAAAGAGCTATTTGCATTTTCTGCACGTCTTAGCTTGGCCTGCCTTTCAAGGAAAGCTCATACAGTTTGATCAAGTGGCTAAAATGAGTCTATTCACAATCTTGCAGCTTTTGGTCTTGGGAATTTAAATGCAGTTACATATCACCGACAAATGTCATTACATATATATTTGGTTTGAAAATACAGGCCGATAGTCCTTTTCTGGTCATGGGGTTCAGTTTTCCTCTTTGAATAAATAAAAATATTACCCCTAAAGCTGGGAATCCTGAGAAGTCAGTCTTTCCCAAAGAAAGGGTGGCTTCACAGACTTCCTTTTTTTAATTTTTAAAATATGTAGAATATGGATTTCTTGCCTTTTCTTTTTTTTCCTTTCAGTCTACTGGCCTACTTCTCTCCCCTGTAGCTTCCTCCATAAAATAGCATTGAACTCTGGTGTCAACCTCAATGTTTTACAATGACAGAACCCATATCCTGAGTCTCTGAGCATTTCTGTCTGATTCAAGCTTACACTGGGAGTTTCATGAGCATGGCAATCATGATTGTTCCACCCATTTGTATTGTTACCGTTTGAATTACAACCTGCTAAGACTAGTTCTTGAATTTGGTTTCCAACCTCCTATTGATCCCCTGCTTAAATTTAAACATTTACGTACAATGTGTCCCAAAATGTGGGTACTTTTCAGCTGTCAGAATTGAAAAATAGTTTTAGTAGTTCAAGGACCTTTATTTATTAGCTTTGAAAACTTTGCTAGTTTTAATCATTTAATTAGGACACCAGTTGTAGTACTTTCTAAAGCTGTGTGGATGAAGAATGCCTATGGTACATACTGTGTTCATCCTTCACTTTCAAAGTAGACCATGACATCAGATAAATGATGACATGACTTGTACTTGACTTTGTTTTGAGGGAGGGAGGGCTGTGCAAGGTCACCAACCTCACTTTCCCCTCCTGAGCTTACTATGATATATGGTAGAATGGACAAACTATAAATGTCATCCATCAATACATTTATCTTGGTATAAAAATTGCAATGGACAGGGAGTTGGGACCCGAAATGGTAATGAGGAGAAAAGTGATATATATTATCTTTGGGAAAATAAAGTTATTTTAATGACCAGGATTTTCTTTGATTTTCCTTCAAAGCTATTTTGATTCCAACATTTTTTGGTGATATGGTATATCTCTGAAATAGAGAATAAAGTGTCAAAGTTGATGATTACCTAAAGGGCAGTAAAAAGGTGCATGGTGGGTATGAATAGATTTCTCCAAGAAGTGACTATATAGAGAAAGTAGCATAAAAGATATCATTAAAGAAATATATGATTAAAAAAGAAGATAAAATGGTCACATAATGAGAGCAAGGGATGAGAAATGTAAAATGCCTCTATCATTTTGGTAGTATCATAAGGTTAAAAAGAACTCAAGGAATGTCCTAACACAATGGGTCAGCCCCTTGTGGTAAGTGAATAGGACATGGAGAGGAGAATCATAAAGGATTGGCAGTTACAGAAAGGTCATAATCTGAAACATTAAAGAGAACACACATTAAAGAGTACTGGAGAACATTACAGTGCTAATGAGATTAAAGATCTTCCCCATCAATTAATGGGGCTACCCATTAAGGGGAGTTCGATAAGGGGAAATTTGTAGGAAGCTCCACACTTTTTGTTAATGAGGCACTGGTTCTCCAGGGTCTTGATGCCCTCTGATTCTGAAAGGTGTATAAGTACTCTAAGGTGAGGTTTTAGTTTGGGGCTTGCTCATATCAAGTGTTTGTTTAGCCAGATGAAACTCTGGGCAGCTGCTAAGGAACTCCTCCCCACCCCTCCCCCACTTTGAAAACCCAGATTTTGGTGTTTTTCTCTCTGGTAACTATTCATGTATGGACATGACAGTTGATGTATGGACAGACAGTTGATCTTTAAGGTAGCTGGAAGCCCTGTCTGTTGATTTTGATTCCTCTGTATTTTCTCTAAAGTTCAGGGTGCTGATTTTTTTCCCCTGAACTAAGTGAATGATATATGTGCTTCATTAAAGTGATTGTTGCCACCTCAAGTTGCTTTCCTTTTAGAAAAGCAGAACAAGGAACCTGTGATAGCAAGCCATCCTAGATGTGTCAAAGTGCTTGCTTTTATAAGTATGTTTTCTATTTTAAAATATTCTTTTTTCCCATCAAACACATGATATCTTACTGATATTGATCAATGCATTTATGAACATATTCTGTGTGAATGACCTTGGACTAGGTGAAGATGGCTACAAAACAGGATAAAGAATGGTTCTTTGATAGTCTAATTTAGCTGGAGAGACCAGACATAAATATATGAAAAGTTAATTAACAATAAAGCTTTTGAATAGTTCGAGGAAACTTTAAAAACATGTTCCATGACAGAATGTTATTATTTACCAAATGAATTATACAGAAGGTAATTGCTATAGGAATTGAGAAGATGGAAAGCATAATTCAGGTCAAAGAACTAGGCAAGACTAGAAAAGACGGGGGATTTGACTCAGGTATTTAAAGATTTGGATTGAGGGAGTGGAAGTGAAAATCCCAAGTCTACAGAATAAATATAAACATGTGTTCTCTCAATTAGTATTTAGTCTTTTATAAATCAGCATGGAAAGAATATACAGATGTGGAGGACAAATGTCAAAAAACTTTGAGAATATGTGCTTCTCCAAGGTTCTTTTGACTTTAATAATTCCTTTGTTAAATTCAAGGATTTGGACCAATCTTGTTCCAAAATATGTTGTTTCAAAAGCTTTAGTCCAATTTTAATCTATTAAACTTTAAAACTACACCAATATTTTGGAGCACCTTGTGTATTAATTTATTTCTATCTTGGCATTTATGTATTTGAATTCAATATTTGTTCTTAAATGTTTATAGATCTTAGATCTACCTACATTTATCTCTCTCTCTCTCTCTCTCTCTCTCTCTCTCAATATTTGTCTATGCTTGTATATTACTGAAAAGGAATTTACATGTACAGAATGATGTGGTCGATACCAGTGTTCCTTACTCTACCAAGTCATATGATATGTAATTTTAATTAGAGTTAAAAATTCCTCTCCCTTTTTTTTTTGCTAATTAGTAAGGCACTGGGTCAGGAGGGTCATGATGCCCTCAGGTTTTGAAAAGTATATATATATATATATATATATATATATATACATATACTTTGAGATAGGGCAGCTAGGTGGTACAGTGGATAGATCACCAGTGCAGGAGTCAGGAGGACCTGAGTTCAAATCTCACCTCAGACACTTGACACTCACTAGCTGTGTGACCTTGGGCAAGTCACTTAACCCCAATTGCCTCATCCTGGGTCATCTCCAGTCATCCTGATGAATATCTAGTCACTGGATTCAGATGGCTCTGGAGGAGAAGTGAGGCTGGTGACCTATGCAGCTCTATTTGACTCAAAACAAAATCAAGTGCAAGTCATGTCATCATTTCTCTGATGGCATGGTCTTCTTTAGCAAAGAAGGATGAAGACATATATTTTGAGGTAAGGTTTTGCTTTGGGAGCTTACTCTTTGGAAGAATGCTAGTGTGATGTGACCAGATGAGACTTAGCCATTAAGAAGTCTCCCCCAGCCCTTATCCTTCAAGCTTTGAAAACCCAGATGTTGCTGCATTTTTCTGTTGTAACTAGGTGTGCATTGCTAATGATCAGATGGTTATAAGCTCTGTCTCTTGGTCTTTATTTCTCTGCTTGTATTTTCTCTGTTGGTATATGTGATTAAATAAGATTGTTGACCCCCTCAAAAGTTGCTTTCCTTTTAGAAAATTAGATCTAAGAACTTATTCTGGCAGGTCATCCTGGTTGTGTCAGGGTACTTGCTGCTACAAACTTTTGGTAAGTACCTCCCTGAGACTGTTTTTCCCTCTGTAAAAATGTAAATTTCAGTAACAAAGCATGTTCAGTAACATGCATACATATGTGATACAATTAAGGATAGGCTTGTTCTTAAACTCAGCAAAATTGTATTTGGGAAGACTAGGCATAAATATGTTAAAGTTAAAAAAATTAATAGTGGTTCAAGACAACAGGATAGATGTCACAAGACAAACTAGGATATATTTAATGTATGGGAGAGATTTGATCTATGGATACATGCACAGCTGGAATGTTGTGTCTGACTCCTCATGGCCACCTTGAGATTTTCTTGGCAAAGACTGCAGTGATTGGTCATTTTCTTCTCCAGCTTGTTTTACAAATGAGGAAACTGAGACAAACAGGATTCAGTGTCTTGTTCAGGGTCACAGTTAGTGTCTGAGACTAGATTTGAACTTTGGTCCTCCTGACTCTAGGTCTGGCACTCTATCAACTGCATCACCCACCTAGCATGCACAAATATATTTATTGCCAAAATACCACCACCACCAGGGAACATATTACATAGTGGATAGAAAACTGGTGTTGAATCAGAAAGCTCTGACTGGGTTGAAATTCCACTTTAAAACAAAATATGTTTTTTAGTTTACAACATTCAGTTCCACAAGTTTTTGAGTTTTAAAGTTTTCTCCCTCTCCTCAAGATTGTGTGCAATATGATATAGGGTCTACATATACATTCATATTGAACATATTTTCACATTAGTCATGGTGTAAAGAAGAATCATAACCAATGGAATGAACCATGAGAATGAAGAAACAGAACAAGAGACAGAACATATATCTGCATTCAGATTCGATAATTCTTTCTCTGGATATGGATAGTATTTTCCCTCATGAGCCTTTTGGAGTTGCCTTAGAATCCTGTATTGCTGAGAAGAGTCAAGTCTATCAGACTTGTCTATCAAGTTAGTTAAGTCTATCAAATCTATCAAATTACTTATTGAACAATTTGACTGTAAGTATGTACAGTGCTCTCCTGGTTCTGCTCTCCTCACTCATATAAGTCTTTCTAGGCTTCTCTGAAGACCTCCTGATCATCATTTGTTATAGCACAATAGTATGCCATCACATTCATATATCAATACTTGTTCAGCCATTCCCCAATTGATAGGCATTCCCTCAATTACCGATTTTTTGTCACCACAAAAAGAGCTGCTATAAATATTTTCATATATGTGGTTTTTCAAAAAGATTGGATGGTTTGGAATATGCTATAGTGGAGGGCAAAGTAGTTAGAATTACAAAGAAGCATCACCTACCCAGTAAAACTGAATATAATCCTTTGGCAGGGGATAATGGACATTTAATGAAATAGAGGACTTTCAAGCATTCTTGATCAAAAGATGAGAACATAATAGACATTTTGACTTTTACATATAAGACTCAAGAGAAACTTAATAATGTAAACAGGAAAGGGAAATTATAAAGGACTCAATAAGGGTAAACTGTTTATATTCCTATATGGGAAGATTATACTTGTAACTCATAAAAACTTTCTCATTATTAGGGCAGTTAAAAGGACACAGGTGTGAATTTAATATGAAGAGATGATATCTAAAAAATAAAATTAAAGGGTGAGAGAGGAATGTCCTGGGAGAACAAGAACAGGAGATGTAGTATAAGGTAAATTATTTCACATAAGAGGCAAGAAAATGCTTTTCCACTAGTGGTAAGACCAAAGAGGTGAGGTGGAGTGAGTGAACCTTACCCTCATCAATATTGGCTCAAAGAGGGAATAACAGAAACACTCAGTTGGCTATAGAAAAGGAGGAGGGGGTGATAGAACAGAGGGAAGACTGTGTGGAAGGAGTAGTCAGAAGCAAATTACTTTTGAGGAGAGACAGGATAAAAAGAGAGAGAGAATAAATAAATGGGAGGAAATAGGATGGAAGAAAATACAGTTAGCAATAGTAACAAAAAATCTGAAGCAAATTTCTCTGATAAAGGCCTCATTTCTCAATCATATAAAGAACTGAGTCAAATTTATAAAACTAAGAGTCATTCCACAGTTGATAAATGATCACAAGATATGAATAGATTTTAGACTGCAATCTGCAGATACAGATTGAATGCAACTGAAACAATTCTGAGGTACTACCTCATATATATATTAGACTCTATTTGGACAGGAAAGGAGAATGACAAATGTTAGAGGGGATGTGAGAAAAATGAAACATAATGTTTCATTGGTGGAATTATGAACTGATTCCACCATTCTGTAGAGCAATTTGAAACTATGCCCAAAGGGATATAAAATGATGGATACCCTTTGACCTAGCAATACCACTACTATATCCTAAAAATACCACATCTGTATCCCAAAAGAGTTAAAAAGCAAAATGAAAAAAAAATCCTGTATGTACAAGTATGTTCATAGCACTTCTATTCTGGTGGCAAAGAAATGGAAATTGAGGGGGACACTCCTCAATTGAGGAATGGCTGAATAAATTATGGCATGTAATTATGATGGAATACCATTGTGCTATAAGAAATGATGAGCAAACTGCTCTCAGAAAAACCTAGAAAGACTTCCAGGAGTTTATACAAAGTGAAATGTACTATGTATAGCATATTAGCAATATTATAAGATGGTCACCTGTGAATGACTTAGCTATTCTTAGCAATACAGTGATTCAAGACAACTCTGAAGGAGTTATGATGAAAGTGCTATCCATCCCAAGAGAAAAAATTGATGGTATCCCAATACAGATTGAAGCATACTTTTTTTTTACTTTATTTTTCTTGAGGTTTGTTTCCTTTTTTTTGCTCTGTTTTCTCTCACTACGTAACTAATATGGAAATGTTTTGTGCAGCTACACATTATATAACCTAAATCAAATTGTTTGCCTTCTCAATGTGGAGGGAGAAATAGAAAAGGAGGAAATTTGAAACTTAAAATTAAAAAAAAGAATATTAAAGTTGCTTTTATATGTAACTATGGAAACATACTAAATGCAAATATTAATAAAAAGATGATGGAAAAGGAGAAAAAATAAATATACTTTATATATGACAGATTTCTGAAAATTCTGTTTTCCCTACCCTTAAAAGTTTACCGTTTTTCTGTCATACCTTCAATTTTTTTATCTAATAAACTTTTTTTTAATCTAATAGACATTGTATCGCTCTCTTTTAAAGTACGTTGTGATATATTTCTTGATTTTTCTGGTTGAACATTTATAATAATTTAACATTTCCTAGAGACTCTATCTATGAGAAGCCCTAACAAGATCCTTCAACTTTGCATGTAGATCATTTTAATCAGAATGGTCATTGTAGGGTCCAAGGCAGAGTTACCTGTGAAGTTGTAATTGCTGTGTTTTTGTTTTTAATCAATAATACCATTAATTTTTGTTTCATTTCTTGCTTCTAATCATTTATCTCTTGTTTCCAAATAGATAATTAATAAAGATGGAAGGTGGATAATTTATAAAAGTGGAAGTCTTTTTAAAAAAAACTACATACATTACATTTTACCACAAATTTGCCTAAACTCTTCAGGAAAAGAAAAAAAAAGTTGGTGAAATTTTTAAGCTACTGGTTAGCTATGGCAAGATTTCCTTTTTATTCTTTCTTGACTTATCATATGTGCCTGACCTTCTCTTCCATTCAACCTTGGATACTTCTGGTTGTCATCTTCAATTCCAGCAATTTTTCACTTTACTTGAGGGCCAGGATATAGAGGGAAGAATCTTAGGTGGCAATTTACACTGCCTGCTCAGATTATTTGAAGACTCTGGAAGTAATTGCACCCATTCCAGTTGATATGTCTGTCTTAATGTGCAATCTCCTGTGGAGCAGACCATTTTTAAACCTCCAACTTCAAGAAATGAGAAGTAGACAATCTTAAACGTTTCTTTATTCGGTGAAGGGATAAGATTCGTGTTGAAGGGGTGTGGGGGAGAAGAAATTCATTCACTGAAAGCGTTGATGCTAGAGACTCCTTGTGGAAGCTGATTGAAGTAGAGTTATTGCTTAGGCTATGTTAAAACAGACTTCTCCACAATATTTTTTCTTGTTAAAATATGAATAGTAATCAAATATGTTAATAGATATGGAAAGAGAAATGCAGTTCCCCTATCAACATAGCATCCTCTGTTAATATCCTCTCTTACCTCCACTTTTGTACTCCTCCTCCAAAACAAATGCCTTAAATTTATGTTGCCTTTCTTAACCACTCAGTGTTCTAGGAAGATCTTTAAGATTATAAATTTCAAAGAATATGCAGAACTACATTTGTACAGGGAAATTTCTCATTTAGGAGTTCATATGTGAAGGAAATCCCAGGTCCAGTCTCCATTCCAATTTATTTTGAATATGTGTGTATGTATATATGTGTGTGTGTATGTATGTGTATATATGTGTGAATATGTGTGTGTGTGTATATATATGTGTGTGTATGTGTATATATATATATATATATATATATATATATATATGAATATGTGTGTATACATCTATTTGTGTGTGTGTGTGTGTGTGTGTGTGTGTGTACTTCTTGTCTTCCCCAATAAAAAAGGCAGGATTGATTTCATTTTTGTCTTTGCATCTCCAGTACTTAGCACACACATATGCATTCATATATACACACAAACACATATATGTACATATATACATACTAGTAAGCTTATTCACATCTACTATATTCAACTGTTAAATAAATATTCATTAGGTACCTAGTATATCTGGAATCTGTGCTAAATGCTCTAATGAGTTAATTAAGTTTAATTTGGATGAATAAGATGCAGTTTCTGCTCTCAAAGGGTTTACAGACTGGGAGTAAAGAACAAGAAAGATGAGGACCAAGGAACTCAGAAGCCTCAGGTCTGATGATGATGGCACTTGATCTGGTGTCAGAAGCCTTAGAATTATAAAAGGCTGTAGAAAAAGTGGAAGGAAGGTCAGAAGATAAATGTAAACTTGTCAGAAGGATATAAAATAAATGATTATTTCCTATTATATTAATAACCCTTAGGTACAGGATTTTTTACATTTTCTCATGCAAAATAAGCCCTTGTGGGTCAGCCAGCCAGACTCTAAAGGACATGTCTGAGGTTTGAAAGAGATTGTGTTAATTCTCTGGGAACATGCTCCTTAGTCTTGGGAGAAATCATATCCAATGAAGACACCTTACTTCTGTTTAGAGTGTAAACAGAATATAATCTAGACGAATTTGTGCCCCAAAGTAATGAGCCCAAACCCTTGCATCCTTACATTGGCATTTAGGGTGACCCAGCTCATGAAATAGAAAACTACTGAGAGTGGTCTCCATAGAGAAGGACTCCTCTGTCCAGACTGCTGGAGGAGGCTGAATCTTATGATCAAGATAAATTCTCAACAGGAAGAATTGAAGACTTTTAGCCCACCTCCTTATTTAAATGTCCACCAATCAGGTTTGACTTCTCGCACTGAGGACATTCCCTTTCAAAAAAAATTAAATAATAAAGGGGCAGAGCCAAGATGGTGGAGTAGAAGGATAGACCTGTAGAAGCTCTCCCGCAACAATCCATAAAATACCTGTAAAAAATGACTCTAAACAAATTCTACAGCAGCAGAAGCCACAAAAAGACAGAGTGAAAGAAATTTGCAGCCTAAGACAGACTGGAAGGCTGAAAGGAAAGGTCTATCACACCAGCCTTGGAGCTGAGTGCAGCCCAGCCTTGACTGGGCATGGCAGCACATATAGGACTGGAGCAGCCTTCAGGGTGTGGAATCCCAGATAGCAGTTATCGATCCCAGATTACTCAACCCACAAATGCTACAGACAGCTTCAAAGGTCGGTGAGAAAGCTCTTTCACCTGAGTGAGAAGGGAGCAGGGTCGTGCTGTAGCCCCAGCCCCAGGTAGTCCCAAGTGGCAGCAGCATCCATTTTTGGAGCCCTCTGCCTAAAGACCCTGGGGAAATAGAACTGATCTCAGCCCTGAGTGACAGTCCGGGTGTGAGGAGGATCACTGTCTGTTGGAGCTGGTGGAGGCTCTTGAGAGGGAATTCTACTCCCAGATCCTGAACAGAAAAGCTTGTGGTTGCTCCCAGACTAGAGCACAGAATATCTCCCTTGATTGTGTCACCTTGGAGGAACTGAGAACTTATACATCCATAGAGCATACCCTCCTCTTGAAAAAGGACTCAGAAGGAAAATGCCCAGAAAAGGTAAAAAAAAAATAAGAATATAGGTTACTTTCTTGGTGAACATGTATTTTCGTCTGTCCTTTTGGATGAGGACAAATAATGTATACCATCAGAAGAAGACATAAAAGTCAAGGCTTCTGCATCCAAAACCTCCAAAACATATATGCAATGGTCTCAGACCATGGAAGAGCTCAAAAATAATTTTGAAAATCAAGTAGGAGAGGTAGATGAAAAAATGGGAAGAGATATGAGAATGATGCAATAAAATCATGAAAAGTGAGTCCACAGCTTGCTAGAGACCCAAAAAAATGCTGAAGAAAATAACACCTTTAAAAATAGATTAACTCAAATGACAAAAAAGTCCAAAAAGTCAATTAGGAGAAGAATGCTTTAAAAAGCTGAATTAGCCAAATGGAAAAGAAGGTTCAAAAGATCACTGAAGAAAATAGTTCTTTAAAAATTAGAATGAAGCAAATGGAAGTTAATGACTTTATGAGAAACCAATAAATTACAAAACAAAACCAAAAGAATGAAAAAATAGAAGAAAACTGACCTGGAAAATGGATCCAGGAGATACAATTTAAGAATTATGAGATTACCTGAAAGCCATGATCAGAAAAAGACATTATCTTTCATGAAATCATCAAGGAAAACTGCCCTGATATTCCAGAACCAGAGAGTAAAATAAATATTGAAAGAATTCACCAATTACCCCCTGATCTAAAAAAATCTAAAAGATCTAAAAAAAGAAACTCCTAGGAATATTGTAGCCAAATTCCAGATTTACCAGATCAAGGAGAAAATATTGCAAACAGCCAGAAAGAAACAATTCAAGTATTATGGAAATACAATCAGGATATCGCAAGATCTAGTAACTTCTACATAAAGAAATCGAGGGACTTAGAATATGATATTCAAGAAGTCAAAGAAACTACGATTAAAACCAAAAATCACCTACTCAGGAAACTGAGTATGCTACTCCAGAGGGAAAATGGTCATTCAATGAAACAGAGAACTTTCAAGCATTCTTGATGAAAAGACCAGAGCTAAATAGAAAATTTGACTTTCAAACACAAGAATCAAGAGAAATATGAAAAGGTAAACAGGAAAGAGAAATCATAAGGAACTTACTAAAGTTGAACTGTTTACATTCCTACATGAAAAGATAGTATTTGTAACTCTTGAAACTTTCCTCAGTATTTGGGTAGTTGGAGGGATTATACACACACACACACACATACATACATACACACACATACATATACACACATATAGACAGAGGGCACAGGGTGAGTTGAATAGGAAGGGATCATTTAAAATAATAAAATTAAGGGGTGAGAGAGGAATATATTGGGAGGAGTGGAATGGAACAAATGATCTGTCATAAAAGACGTGAGGAAAGCTTTTTCAAAGGAGGGGGAAAAGGGGTGGTGAGAAGCAAAAAGTGAAGTTTACTCTCATCACATCTGGCTTAAGGAGAGGGAGATGATAGATGGGACGTCAAATGGGAGAAGGGAGTAATTAAAAGTAAACACTTTAAGGGAGGGACAAAGTCAAAAGAGAGAATAGAATAAATGGACAGCAGGAAAGGATGGAGGGGAATATAGTTAGTGTTTCACAACATAGCTATTATGGAAGGTTTTTGCAAAACCACTCATATATAGCCTATATTGAATTGCTTGCCTTCTCAGTGGGGATGGCTGGGGAAGGAGGAAGAGAGAACTCAAAGTTTTAGGAATGAATGTTGGGAATTGCTTTCATATGCAACTGGGAAATAACAAATACAGGTAATGGGATGTAGAAGACTATCTTGCCCTACAGGAAAAGAAGGAAGATGGGGATAAGGGAAAGGAGGGGTGTGATAGGAGGGAGGGACGATTGGGGAAAGGGGTAATCAGAATGCATGGTGTTTTGGACTGCTGGGAGGGGAGAGAAGGGAATAAAATTTGAAACTCAAAATCTTGTGGAAATGAATGTTGAAAATCAAAAATAAATTAATTCAAAATAAATAAATAATAAGGCATTTGGTGTTTCCATTTGTGGGTTCTGGTTACTGAAAGAAACCACAGGTCATCAATTTATTGATTATTAGTTAGCCTAATTAGTAATTTGAATATTAATTATCCAGAAAGTCTGTCTCTCAGTCTTTTCATTCCTCATAGATGTTAGGAAGACTAAAGGTCAGAATGGGCTGAAACTATGGCAAAGATAAGAATAACAAATGAGTTTTTCATTCTTTTTCTTTTTTTCTATATTAGGCAAAAGTGAAAGATTGAAAAAAACATAGGACAACTGTTATGAGTAGATGAAATTATAATAACTAAGAGTTGAGAAAAGGCAGAGCTATTCTAATCCATATTTTGCTTCTGTTTCCTCTGCCAAGGAAAATATTCTGTAGGATATAAAGATTGTAGGGGATGGGGGTGGGGTAGAGGGGAAGAAAGCTAATAAACAAGTGATAATCAAGAAAGGAAATAATTAAGGAATATATCTAGTTAGTCAGGGACAATTAGGTAGTGCAGTTGATAGATAGTCAGGCCTCTGGGAATACTTATCTTCCTGAGTTCCAATCTAGCCTCAGACACTTACTAGCTATGTGGCCATGGGTAAGTCACTTAACCCTGTTTGTTTCAGTTTCTTCATCTGCAAAATGAATTGTAGAAGGAAATAAATGGCAAACCACTTAAGTATCTTTCCCAAGAGAAACCCAAATGGGGTCACAAAGAGTCAGACATGACGGAAAACAACAAAAGACAGAGCTACCCTTGCCCAATCATGCACTCAACAAGTACTTATTAAGTTCCTACTGCATTAAATCTCTGTATCAGACTCTGAGTTACAAGAGAAAAAGTCAAACAATCCCTTCTCTCAAGAAATTTGCAGTCTATAATTGAAGAATTAAAGTCATTGAATCCCAATGAAGTACAGTTTCTCATACTGAAATTACTGGTAACTGTCATTGCTAAGTCACTCAAAGATAAGTGAAAGATTATGGAGAATTGCATGGTTAATATAATACAGAAGAAAGACAAATGTCCTGGTATTAAAGGGGAAAAAAGAGAATAAGATCTTAGAACTATAGACTGAATAACTAACAAAACATTAAAATATATCATTAAAATTATTTGGTGGACATTGAGTAAATGATTGCAAACAAGGATCTCAAAGAGGCAGCATGACTTCATCAAGAAGAGGATGTGACGTTTTTGGACATGGCCTGCATGGAGATTTGTTTTGCTCGAAACTGTGCATGTGATGCCAGAATTTTGTATTTTTTTAACTTTCTTTTTTTTGGGGGAAGGGGAAAGTGAAGGAAGAAAAAATGCTTGATACTTGAAAAAATCAATTTTTAAAAAAATTATCAAATTATATGTTATCTCAAAAAAAGAGGCCATGCTGGAAGAACATTTTCTTTCTTGACAGGGTTACTAAACTGCTAGTTAATAATAATATTGTTAATATGGGTTGTCTAGATTTTAGCAGGTCATTTGATAATCTTGCTCTTGTCATAATTATGAAAAAGGTAGAAAAAACAGGTTATTTCATGATGTAATTAGATGGATTAAGCGTGCTTAAATAGCTAAACTCAAATAATAGTAACTAATGTTTTGATATCAACTTAGAAGGAGGTCTTTACTGAAGTTCTCCAGGGATTTGTGCAAATTCTTCTGTTATATAATAACTTTTAAAGGTAGAGACAGCATCCTCATCACCTTTTTCAGAGGACTTAATGTTACTTATAATAGCTAATATCTTGTATGATAGAGCCAGTGTCCTAAAAGACCTTGATAGGTTATAACATTGGGTTTGAATCAAATAAGATGAAACTTAACAGGGATAAATTAAATGAGTTCAAAATTTTGACCTCACAAGCACAAAATGATAGAGGCAAGACTAAGCTGCATTTTGCCTTAAAAATATGGATTTTAGGGGGGCGGAGCCAAGATGGCGGAGTAGAAAGACTCACATTTGCTAGCTCCAAACCACAGTCCAAAGATTTCCTGTAAAAAGAACTCCTGACAAATTCTGGAACAGTGGAAGCCACGCAGAAACACAGTGAAGGAGATTTCCATTGCAGAGAGCCCTGAAAAACCGACGCCAGGGGTCCATCGAGCCCCAGATGGAAGCGGAGCCCTGTCCTGCCCTGCCCTGGCCACACCGCACTGAGAGGAGCAAGCAGACCCCAGCAGGCTTCAGGGACCTGAATCTCCAGCGGCCGTGAAGGTCCCTCCACCCACAGACTCACAGGTCAGTGAGAGAGACGGGCTGAGAGGGGAGCGGGTATCTCTGGGACTCGGACCCCCTCAGGAGGTGGTGGCCAGGGCAGAGGCAGAGGCAGCTCAACCAGAGACTCCCAGAGCAGGCAGGAGCTCTGCAGCAGCTCCATTACAAAAGATCTCTGCATAAACCCCCTGAGGGAACTGAGCCTGAGAGGCAGCCCTGCCTCCCACCTGAGAACCAACAGATAAGCTCCCATTGAAGAGCAGTCAGGCCTCCCACCAAAAGCCCTGAGGCTGGGGAGCAGCATTTGAATCTCAGACCCCAAGCACTAGCTGGGCAGACCTAGGCTGGGGTGGAGAGGACTCTCAGAAGTGAAGTAACTGGCTGGGAGCATTTGAATCTCAGACCCCAAGCACTAGCTGGGCGGACCTAGGCTGGGGTAGAGAGGACTCTCAGAAGTCAAGTAACTGGCTGGGAAAATGCCGAGAAAAGGGAAAAAAACTAAGACCGTAGATGGTTATTT
>CM053769.1:381329927-381347998 GCA_028658325.1 Potorous gilbertii | reverse complement strand
GAGGGATGATAGAAGAGAGGGCAGATTGGTGATATGGGTAATTAAAATTTCCAGTGTATCGGTGAGGGGGGAGGGGACAAATGGGGAGAAAATTTTGGAACCCAAAATCTTGTGAAAATGAATGTAAAAAATTAAATAAATTTATTTTAAAAATTAAAAAAAAATATGGATTTTAGTGAAAGCAAGTTTAGTATGAGTGCATAATTCAAAATTTCTGACGGCATCTGATTACATTAAAGGAAGCAATAATAAGTTTAAAAAAAAGGATGATAATATAAGAAAGAGTTCAGTTTTACCCTGCCCTGATTAGATTATCTAGAAGACTGTGTTTAGGAAACACATAAAAATGCAAACACAAGTGGAAACAGAAAAGCGAAGGATCCTGAGTCCATGATATGAGAGCTATTTAGAGGAAATAAGAATATTTAACTTGAAAAAGACTTGAGGGACAGATAGATGTGTTTAAGTCTTTAAAGGGCAATCACTTAAGAGGAATTCTATTTGTACTGCTTGGCTCCCAATAGATGTTGAGGCATTTGGGGCTCTGATAAAAGGAAAAACTTTTAAACAGATATATCCCAAAGTGATATGGACTAAATGTATCAGTAATAGATTCTGTCTCTTTGGAGGTTTCAAATAAAGGCTTGATAAGTAGTCACTGAATTTCTTTAACGGAGAATTCTTTACTGGGTATTGATTGGGCAGTATGACTTCTGAGGTGGCAACTTTGAATTTCTGTCATTCTGAGGGGACTGTATGAGATATCTCTAATGTTCCTGCTAGCTCTAAATCCTAGGATTCTTTAATTTTAACCTGTGATTTCATCACACAAATCAGATCAGTCAATCAGTAAAGATGTCCATTATGTGCCAAAACTGTGCTCCATCTGGATGTACAAACATAAAGGCCAATCCCTATTCTCATGGAGCTTATGAGTGTGTTCATCCTTCCTTGCTGAAGAAGACCATGCCATCAGAGAAATGATGACATGACTTGCACTTGATTTTGTTTTGAGTCAAGTAGGGCTGCATAGGTCACCAGCCTCACTTCTCCTCCAGAGCCATCTGAATCCAGTCACCTGATATTCATCAGGATGACTGGAGATGACCCAGAATGAGGCAGCTGGGGTTAAGTGACTTGCCTAAGGTCACACAGCTAGTGAGTGTCAACTGTCTGAGGTGACATTTCAACTCAGGTCCTCCTGACTCCTGCACTGGTGCTCTACCCACTGCACCACCTAGATGCCCCTGTAGAGCTTATATTCAAGGGGGGAGCCTACATTTCTGGTGAAAAAACATGATAATTTCTCAACAAAAAAGTACAAGAGTGAAGAAAAAAGTAGGATCATTTCTGTTTGTTTTCATCAGGAAGGTGGCTTTTAAATTGGGTTTTGAAGAATGGATAGGATTTTGGCTGATGGGTATGTGGGGAAGTCCAGTTCTAGGAGAGCAATTCAGTGTAATATTATCTCCACTTTCCACATGAGGAGCCTATTAGAGAAGAGAAGGGACATGTTCATGGTCACTTAGTTTGCAAATGTCAGAGACAGGGTTTGAACCCAAGTCCTTTTAATTCCAGATCTAGCACCCTCTCTGTTGCCAGTTCACAGATACAAAATGATATTCTTACAAAGCATTTTTTGTACAAAATTTAACCCTCTCCAAAGTACTTTGAGGTATTAGGCCTGTTTTTTTACATTCTCAATGAGTTTGTGACTTCCTTGGCATGAGCATTCTATCCTTGTAGAAGTAGATCAGAATCTTTCTCCCTCTTTGCAGAGGGTTTCTGTGTTGCTGTGACTTAACATATTCAATGCCCTGCAGCTAACCTCTCTATGGACATTACCTTTTTGAATTTTTGGTCTTTCGATGGTAGATATGGGTAATACTTGCCAGAATTTGATCTCTGATGGCATAGCCTTCCAAATCTCATGGTCACCACCATGAAATAATGCGACATATGAGGAAGATTTTGGAAAAGGGTATATCTATTCATATCCTAATTTTTCACATGAGAAAGTCAAAGCCCACAGAAATTAAGGGACTTGCTCAGGGTCATACAGTTAGAAATGTGAGAATCAGAATTACCACATATTATCTCATTACTGATTCCTGCAACCAAGGAGAAAAGAATTTTACTTATAGGTATTTTTATTTTTTAGTATTATTTTACTATTTTATTTTATTTTACTATTTTATAATAATATTTTATTATTTATTTTTAAACAGTTTTTTTCTTTATAAATTTTGAATTCCAAATTCTCTCCCTCTCTCTCACCTCCTGCTCAACCTTCTGGAAAGGTGAACAAAACTATATCAATTATACACATGAAGTCAAACAAAACATATTTCCATATTAACCACATTTTTAAGCAATAAAAATAGAGAAACTAAGAAAATAATACTTTAGTTTACCCTCAGAGTTCATCAGTTGTCTCTCTCAAGGCATACAGAATTTTTTCATCATAAGTCCTTTGGAATTTTCTCAGATCATTGTGTTGATCAGAATAGCCAAGTCTTTCATGGTTGGTCACAATTGTAGCATTGCTATTGGTGTGCACATTAATCTCTTGTTTCTTCTCACTTTGCTTTGCACTGGTTCATATAGGTCTTGTCATATTTTTCTTAAATTACTCACCTCATCATTTTGGTTTTTGTGCTTTAAATAGTATTTTACTTTTCCTACAATTAAATACCAAGAAAATTTTTAGCATTAATTTTACAAGATATTGAGTTCCAAATATTTCTCCCTCACTCCCCTCTTCTGAAAATGATAGACAATTTGATATAGTTTATACATATGCTATCATGTAAAACATATCCATATTCATCACAGTTTTGAAAGAAGAAACATATCAAGTGAAAAAAAAACACAAGAAAGAATAAAGTGAAAAAATATGCTTCAATTTGCATTCAGAATCCATCCGTTCTTTATCTGGATATGAATAGCATTTTCCTTAGCGAATCCTTTATACTTGTCTGGGATCATTGTGTTGAGAAAAGCTGAGTCATTCATAGTTGATCTTCACACAATGTTGCTGCTACTGTGTACAGTGTTTTTCTGGTTCTGCTCATTTCACTTTGCATCAGTTTGTACAAGTGTCTCTAGGTTTTTCTGAAATGTGCCTCTTTGTCATTTCTTGTTGCACAGTACTATTCTGTTACATTCATATACCCCAGTTTGTTCAGCCATTCCTTAATTGATGGGCATGCCCTCAATTTCCAATATTTTGTTAGCATGAATAAGACTGCTATGAATATTTTTGCACATGTAGGTCGCATTCTTTTTTTAATGATCTCTTTGGGATATAGACCTCGCAGTATCATTGCTGGAGTAAAGGGTATACATAGTGGGTTACATTTTGGCCATAGTTCCAAATTGCTCTACAGAATGGTTTGATCAATTTTCAACTCTCCCAATAGTGCATTAGTGTCCCAATTTTCCCACATCCTCGCAAATACTTATCATTTTCCTTTTTTGTCTATTAACCAGTCTGACTGGTGTAAGGTCATATTTCAGAATTGTTTTAATTTGCGTTTCTCCAATCAAAAGTGAGTTAGAGCATTTCTGCATATGTCTATAGATATAGTTGATTTTTTTCATCAGAAGACTGCCTATTCATATCCTTTGACCATTTATCAGTTGGGAAATGACATTCTTATAAACTTGATTCAGTTCTCTGTATATTTGAGAAATGAGACCTTTGTCAGAAACACTTGCTATTAAGCTTGTTTCCCTGTTTTCTGCTTTCCTTCTAATCTTGGTTGCATTAGTTTTGTTTGTACAAAAGCTTTTCAATTTAATATCATCAAAATTATCTATGCTACATTTTGTAATGCTTTCCATCTCTTGTTGAGATAGAATTGAATTCTTGTTGAATTCTTTCTCTCCCCATAGATCTGACAGGTAGACTATTCCTTGTTCTTCTAATTTGATTGCATCATTGTCTATGGTACCCTTTAGCAAGATGTTAAGGGGTGTAATACCGATGAGCAGGTTTTCTATAAACAGAGCAAGGTTAAGGAACATAGTTGCTAAAAAGCTTCCTCCACTAATATTTAGGTCTTATAAAATTCACCTCCATACCCACTGCTTACACACCAAGAAGAGTACCATTGTCCATGTGAATTTTGTAGGGAAAAGCAGCAATACAAACTGAGTGTCTTGGCTCATTTCTTTATATACTCTCTAGACTTGTGACATGTCCCTGATGTATAATCAATTCTTCACTTCAAGATATATGTCCTGGGAAGCTTGAAATTGCGAATGGCTAAGATTAGAGCAGCTAGACTCAGTACTCTGAGAAAGATTGAATTTTGTTATGCAAGGATCTTCAGCTGAGGCCTTCAGAAATCTGTCTTCATTACATGTCCCAACCTAAGAGGCTTTCTCTCGCTGGAAGACAGTAATTATTTAAATAGCTAGAAGAGGGACCTGTCCAAGTAGCTCAAGAAACTATCAGGCTATAAAAGAAAACAAAGGAGCTATTAAAATTTTGATCAACAAACAAAATGTTTATCAATCAATTGATCTATCTATCCAGCCATCCCTCTATTCATCTACCATCTTTCATCTATTTTTACCTCTGTATATGTGAGTATATTTATATATAGACATATGTGTATATATGTGTGTACACACATATATGTATATATACATGTGTGGTGATAAAATTCATTTCTGCCTGAAAATCACACAATACAGGCATGCTCATGTGACTATGAGAAATAATACTTTAATTTAGTGATCAATATAGGAATTTTTAACAATGTGACATTTAAATATTGTCCTGTAATATTTTCCTTATCTTCTTTCTCCATGAAAAGCCATTTTCTTTAGGAAAGCATTTTTAGAGGTCAAAATAATTTTCAAACTTTTCTATAAGACCAACAGAAAGAGAAAATGACAAGCGCAAAAACTTTAAACAAGGTTCTTGGAACTATCAGGTAGGAGAATTGCAATATACTTTCGGTGAACAAATCCAACTTCACACAGAGGCCTGATTCAGCGTTTAATTCTACTCTTAAAAAGACTTTCATGTAGTCTCGGTTTTTTGTATTGTCCTTATTGTCCTGTGTTCTTAGTGTTTCTGTGTATTCTTCAGCATAACAAATGTACCCAGAGTGCCAACTGGTAAAATGAGATTGCATTCCAGGAAGTAACCAATAGAAAGCAATGTTTATTCGCTTTACGTTACTGAAGGAAAAAATAGCATTTGACATTACAAAAGAAACTAAGCAAGTATAGCATCTGATGTTACAAAAAGGCAGTATAGAATTTGACACTACAAAAAAAAAAAGGTCCATTTGTAGGCCATCTCTTATCTACACCATGGGTTGGGGTGGTGTGGTAGGAAACAGTTGCAAACTGCTTAACACATAGTTGTTTTCACACAACAGCTAACATAGACTGTGATGTTTTTTAGATCAACTACTTCAACATATTAATTTTGCAAATAAGGAATATGAATCCCAAAAAGTCAAAATTGAAATGCAAATTTCCTGTCTCCTGGTCCATCATTTTTTTTTCTACTTTATCACATGGGGCAGCTAGGTGGCATGGTACATACAGTGCAGGGTCTGAAGTGAGGAAGATATGAGTTCAAATATGACCCCATGTACTTACTAGCTGTGTGACCCTGGGCAAGTCATTTCATTGTGTTTACCTTAGTTTCCTCATCTATAAAATGAGCTGCAGAAGGAAATGGTAAACTGCTTCAGTATCTTTGCCAAGAAAATTACAAACAGGTTCATGAAGTGTCAGACATGACTAAAACAACCAACACATGTAACATTACCTCTGGATTGAGGGAACACTATGTTGTCTGAGAAAAAGTCATGGACTTGGAACTGGTTAAGTAGGCATCAAAAAAGCTGACATAAGAAACACATCTGATCTCCAGGCCTAATAAAGAACCTCCCAAGCATGACTCTAGTGGCCAGAACCAGAGGCTTTTCCACTTTCTCACTGTCAAAACATTAGAATTAATTGCCCCCAGGTTTCTTGATTATCTGCAATACAGCTGCCGGGTGGACCACTTGAAAAATGAGCAGGCGTCCTCCACGCACTCTTGAAAAGGTTTGTTTTCAGAAATGGGCAAAATTATTGCTGATCCATCTCTGGCCTACTTACTGCACTTATTCAACTATCACAAACAATTGGGCCCCTGTTGCTTTTATATCACTGGGTAAATTGTTATTTTGGTTTTTTGTCACACCATTTTGCTTTACATAACTGCAGTGCTTCGGTGACTTTCACCCCATACCCCTCCTTTCTTTAACCTCTGTTTACAAGAGGCTCCTTTGGCTTGGTTTATCTCCTGTGTGAGTAAAGAAATAATGGTAAGCCCTACTTATCATCAGAGTCCAAGAAAAGTTGTATTGATAAAGCTGACTTTTCATTAAGGAGACATTTTCTTCCCCTGTGTGCTTCTTCCTGATTTAAGCAATCGTATGAACTACATCTTAGTACCAAAGAGTGCGAATAATGAATAGTGAATCACCCGCAAATGGTCACATTATTTGAATTTGCACTGCATAGTTCCATTGGGTTAGAACCAGGAACCATATGTTTACATAATTATAACTTTGAACGGTACAAATTCAAATATGACTATTTATGGGGATTCATTATTCCAACCAATCAACATGTCCTGAGGAAATTTTTATCAATGGCCCTTCTTTTCCTATCCCTATAATAAAGTAGACATGGAGAACCCTATTAAATAATATTTTCTTTTTACCTTCTGTGGAAATTCAGGAGTCAGGAAAGATAGATTAGTAGGAAAAGGATTTCAGATCACTTATTACATCACCAAGGTCTCTCTTAATCCTAAAGGTCTTTATTACCATCAGATTATCTTCCTACACTGGTCAGCCTCTGGGTTGTAATTACATTCAGCCCTCCTGTCAATCTGATTGTGTTTTCACAAGAGAAGGCACGGCTCCTTCACTTGACTTTACTACTTTCTGCTTCTAGTCTGGCTAGGAAGGTAGTTGACATTTGTCATGTGTTCTTACCTGCTGTACTTACATAGGTGGGTACCAATGCCATTGAAAATCTCATATTGTCTCTTGATTCATGAATTGTCTCTGTTTTTAATGGCTTCATGACATCTAGTTATTCCTTACCTTTTGTAAAAAGGACTGGAAATGGGCAATTAAGGGCTGCACCAGATAACTGGACATAGAGGACAGTTTCAGTACCTTATGGAAAATTATCTTTTGCCTGGGTTTTCCAGACTACTGCAGCACTTTATCCCTAAAAACTCAAGTTTTCAGTTATTCATTTGGGGCATGCAATGATACTATTTGTACTATGCTAAGTAGAGCACAAGAGAGTTTTGTGATTTCCCTGGTTGACTTGATGGTAGTTTTGAAAAAATAACCCTGCATCTTTTACAATACTTATTGTTTGGGGATATTAACACTTTTAAAATAGATTTATTTTTTTATAAATAATCTATACTTTTCAGTTATATCATTTAAAAATGAAAATTAAGTGAGATCTGTTACCTTTCACAGCTATGGCTAGCAGATGGCTATTTACCCAAATGTCTCACAGAAGACAAACAAAGTAATTTAGTTATGTGAAATACTAAAGCTTTGGAATATACAAAATCAATACAACTAGGATAAGACTATCAACAGGGGAAAATATTTGCATCAACTATTTCTGCTAGAGGTCATATATAGGATATGTTATATATAAAATATATATAGGCATCTAACACAAATATATGTGTGTATATTATATATATGCATAAATATAAACGTACATATAATACATAATGTATATGAAACCAAGAGCAATGCCTTAATAGGCACAATACAAACAAATGATTCCTTAAAAAAAGAAATTGTACACTATTAACAACTATATGAAATATTGTTGCACTAATGAAGGATGCACACTTGTACAATAAAATATGGAAACAGTGTCAGAGGGGCTATAGAAAGACAGGTACATGAATCTACTATTGGTAGAGTTACAAATTATTTCAAGTATTCTACAAAGCTATTTGAAATTATATTCAAAAGTAACTAAAATTCCCATGCTATGTAACCTAGTCACACATTTATTGTTACTATGCTAGGCACTAAAGGTTACCAAGACAAAAGTTAAAAAGTCCTTGCCCTTAAGGAGCTTATATTCTGGGGGTGGAGGACAGACATAATATACAGAGTGATGTACAAAATAGGTTCAAGTGATCAAGTCCCAGCAACTGAGGGGAATCAGGGAAAATATTAGTGTAGAAGCTTTCAGTTGAACTGAATTTTGAAGGAAACTAGGAATTCTGAGAGACAGAAATGTGAAAAATTGAAATTCATGGTGGGGGGAACATAACAGAAGTGCAATAGCAGGGAAATAAGATACAAACATCCATGCATGAGAAACAATGTAAAGACCCAATTGACTGAACCATGGAGTTGTGAAGGAATGTGTAATAAGGTCAAACAGGGAGATTGAGCATAGATTGTGAAGGGGTTTGGAGGTCAATTTGAGGATTTTATGTTTGCTTCTAAAAGTAATAGGAAGGAATTGAAGTTTATTGAGTAGGAGGCCAACATGTCTAGAATTGTGCTTTAGTAAAAATCCATTTTGGTAACTGTAGAGATTGATTGAAATAGGGCAAGACTTGAGACAAGAAGACCAATTAGAATGCTATTCCAATAGTTTAGGTTCGATATATTGAGGATCTGACTATGGAGAACAGGGGAAAGAAATGAAAGCATTTGTGACAAGATTGACAAGATTTAGAAATTAATTGGTTATATGGGATTGGATATTTGATCTGAGGGAGAATGCGGATTAAAGAATGACATCAAGTTTGCAAACCTAAGAGACTGGAAGGATGTCGGTACCTTAAAAATGATTTGAGAGCAGCTAGGTGTCCCTGGAGTCAGGAGTTCCTGAGTTCAAATCTGATCTCAGACACTGACATTTACTATCTGTTTGGGGCAAGTCATTTAACCCCTAATGTCTTGCCTTCCCTCCTCCTCCAAAAAAAGAAAGAAAGAAAGAAACTGAGAAATTCAGAAAAAGAGTGAGTTTTCCAGAGGTTGCACACTCCCTCTGGTACCACTCTCTCAACTTCTTCTCAAACAAACAGGTTTCATTCCCAGAGGGTCCCTGCTGCTTTACACTCTAAGGGTAGTAAGTCCTAGTCCTGTAGTTTATTTGTCATTAATCATCAGCCAGTAGACCTGAAAGCCTTTGCCTTCTTTGTAGAGAACTCCATTTACATTCCCTTGGTCCACTTCTCTCTCCACAGTCCATAAAGTCCCCTATACTTGGGGACTTTTTTGAGTTGGCTTTCCTTCTGAAGTTAGCTTGTTTGTCCTGGTGAGGGGTGAGTTATGGATTCCATTAAGATTCATTAAGTGAAGCTATTTTGCAAGAGTTAACTATTTCTCTCTAGAGCTCCCCACCAGATGCATTGTCTCTTACTCGTCTTATAATTCTCCTTCAAAACCACATGGCAATTACAGGGGTGGTAAGGGGAGGAAGAGAGAGAAAGCCCCTCCTCCACAGGGAGCTTCTTTGTTTATTATCTCTTCCTCTCTTGGGATCTGATTGAGATGTCACCTACTCTGCTGCTAGATCCTATAGCAAAAGAGGAAAGAGAGTCACATCCTTTATTCCTCCTTTCCAAAGTCAGGTAGCAGTTGTAGTTGCACCTACAACTTCTCTGAGACTTCTTCAGGCTCCATTGGGCTTAACTATTTAAAACCCTCAGAGAAATGGGTAATTTATTTTCTTAGTTAATTGTGTAATTTTTTTTTTGACTCAGAGTATAAATCCAACTTGTTTCCATGCTAAAACTACATCATATGTAAATATATTCTACAAATATACCACATGCATTGAGGAATAGAAACTATATCATCCCTCCTATCCCTTTTACTCTCCCTGAAGTTAAACATTTACTGTCTCCAGAAAATCAACCAGAGTGCTTTAGGTAATGCCCATAGTTTCAAATTCTAGTTTTCTATGAATTCAATTAAGCTAGCACTCATGTGATTCAGTAGCAACACTTGGATTTACATCTACCTGACTGACCTTGGGCAACTCATTTAACCAATTTATACTTCAGTTTCTTTAGTTTTAACATGAGAGGGATACTTTAAATGATCTCACAAGTCCTTCCCAGCTTATGGTAAGAGAGAAGTCAGGCAGCTGTTATTCATAAGACAGGACCTGCCAGAATCTGTCCTGGATTGGTAAAGTCATCAATAGTTTATGCCGTGATCAGGCATGCAAGGAAAACACTATTCATGAAAAAAGTGTTTAGGGATAGTTTGAGACTAATAGACCTTGAACAGTTTATTATACAAATAAAATACTTGTTTTGAGTGATAGCCTTTGGTCATCTAGTTATACATGTACATGAAAGAAGAGAAGTAGTGACCTCTACCTCCAAAATAAGGAAGTAAAGAAATTTCTCTTTGGCTCTTTACTGCAGCAATTTTCCGAGTTCGTCCAACCTCTTCTATAGTTCCTAGAATCATATAAATAGACTGAGATGAACGATTTAGCTTCATACCAGGTCTATCCTCCTCTAGCAGGATATCATAATTCAAATTCTATTCCTATCCCAACTTCCTCCTCCAAGACTCATCCTGTGGCTGGTTAATGTGTAAAAGCAATTCATGATAAGCAGACAATAGTTGAAAAGGAGAAAATAGTATTCCTTTCCCAGGAATGTTTATATTTTTAACAGGGAACTCTTGAAGACACAAAGGAAGCTACTTAATGATGTAAATAACAAGGAAAATAGTTATTAAATACATAGATCTTTGAATTATTGTTATGGATGTTGCTTTCAGTGACACATGTTGCAAGTGATTGATACCTTGTAAAGTGATTCAGTCTGCTTCTTTCCACAAATCCTCTATGGAACATCTACCCCAAATTACAGAAAACTTTCTCAGCTTTTTAAATATTTTGTTAATTACAGTACAGCACTGTCCTGTCCATCTGCCATCCCTCTCTCCTGTACATGACTGTGATAACTCAATTCTGAGTCATTTAGATCTTTCAGAGTATTTTGAAATTCATTTCTTCACTTGTCTCCTATGCCTATCTTTTCACTGAAGTCATCAAGTTCCAAAGTATACTTTTACTTGAATGTGAGGGTCTTATCTTCATCTTCTGCAATAGATGATGGAATGTAAATTACAGTTATTCTCATATGGTCATCATGGGCATCATAATTCAAGATAATTAAGTGTCTCATAAAATGAAATTTCTTATCATTTGATGTAGAAAGAAAATCAAACTCATTTTGCCAATTCTATTTTTTGTCCCTATAGTAAGAATTTATGTGCTTTTTCCCATATAAATGAAAAATTCATAGGTCTTCTTATTTGGTTTATAATGAGACTTTCAGTTTGGATGCAATTACATGCCACTAGTGGTAAAGACAAACTGAAAGACTAGTGTGTATATCTGCATATCTGTTGTGTAACTGAGCAAGAATTTGACATGGAGAATTAAATTAGTATTAGTTAAAATTCTAAAAATGGTGACATTCTTCATATACTTTGCCCCCATTTTCATCACTATGTAACAAGGGAACCAGATAGGATGAAAGATCATTTTGTGTTCCAGTAATGTATTGATTCATCATCATATAGCCTGGTCTTTGGATAGAAGACACAGCCTGTCATGTGGATAGCAAAGGTTTTCCATTGCCATAGCAGCTGCCAGATCTTGACCTCTGCTGACATAGCCTTCCAGAACGGAGGATTGCTTCCACACTGTGATGAGAGATAGAGTAGGACTTGTGTGAAGAACTATAAAGAGGAACAGTAAAAAATAAAAAAGATAGTAAGCTTGAATTTTCATAATATTTAGTTGTTATAAGATATACCCTCATTTATTATCCCTGCCTATAGGTATAAGCACAAGACTTTGACCATTCCTCTTGGTGACCGAATCATCTCCTATGGATTCAATTTTTAGCTCTATGCAATTAACTCCTGGTATTTGGTCCTAGCCTCTCCTGAGCTATACTCCCAACTCATTAAATGCCTGTTGATCATTTTGAATTGGGTATCCTATAAGCCTCTCAAAATCAGCATGCCCCAAACAGAACTCATTACCTTTTCCCAAAACCACCCCTCCTCCTAATTTCCCTATAACTATTAAGGCCACTATGACCCCTCCAGTCCCTCATTTACTACCTGGGGCTGCCATCTTTAACTGTTAACTTTCATTACTCTCACATATCCACTGAATTCTTAAATCTTGACATTCTAATTTTTTTGTTGTTAAGTTGTTTTTCAATTGTTTTTTTAACTTTCTTGGCAGAGATGCTGGAGTGAGTGGTTTGTCATTTCCTTCTCCACTCATTTTACAGGTGAAGAACTGGAGCAAACAGGGTTAAGTGACTTACCCAGGGTCCCTTACCCAGCTAGGAAATATATGAATCCAGATTTGAACTGATGAAGATGAGTCTTCATGACTCCAGGCCCAGCACTCTATCTACTGTGCCACCTATCTGCTCACTCTATAACATTGCTTACATATGACCCCTTTACTCCACTAACACAGTCACCACCCTATTTCAAGCCCTTATCCTTTCTCACCTAGAATATTGCAGTAACCTTCAACTTTTTCTTCCTGCCTCAAATTTCTCGCCATTGATATTCATCTACTACATGATCACTAAAATGATTTTCCTAAAGCACAGGTCTGACCATATTATCCCTCACTATAATCAACAAGTATTATCTCTAGAAGAGAATATAAATTCTTCTATTAGACATTTAAAGCTCTTCACAACTTTCCCCACTCCTTTCTTTCCAATCTTCTAGTACATTATTTTTATATATACACTCTATTGTCCAGACATACCATCTTGCTTGTGGTTCCTTGGTTCAATTTAATTTATAAAGGTTTGATATCATATATTCTGCACTCTAAAATTCCACTTGGCTCCCATATTCTATGAGACTGTAAGTTCTTTCTGGGTTGGAACTGTTAGGTTTTTGTCTCTGAATTCCTAGCACCCAGTCTGTACCAGTGCCTGTCATACAGTGACTGTTTAATAAATGCTTGTTGATATATTGAATGTTTATCTTATTTTCAGTTTCACCTGCTAACAGTGGTTAAACCATGTAGCCTAAGTATTAGGCTAAGCATTTGAGAGATAAGATAACTAACTCTATCATAGCCAGTCAGAACCAAGGCTAAAAGCAAATCTGATTTCCAAAATTTTTCTCTGATATCGGACTTCCTCTGTAGTGATTTCATTTTGGTCCTCTTCGAAGACAAAGGACAACAACCAACTTCCTCTATGAAAATTGAGGAAGTGTTGGAGCATAAAGTCTCCCTAGCATCTCTCCATACAAGAAATTACCAAGTTCTCTTTTATAGAAGACTGACACAGTTTTGATTAATTGGAATTTTGCCTTTAAACTTTTACAACAGCTGAAGTATTTTACATAATCATGGTAAATAAGCTATTGGCCTGACTGGGTCTGATATGACATCTGATTTCTCTTCTTAATTTAATTTGTCAAAGGCATCCTGGCATTTCTCTACTCCTTTCTAAACCTTTATGTGGTCTAAACAAAATGCATCAAAAAAGATGAATGGAATTTGTGACATTCTTTCTTATGAATGATTTACTAGGAAAAAATAATATTAATTTTAACTTGTATATGCATGTGTTTGTATTCAGAAAAACACCTTGCACAGAATAATGACTTAATTAACTGGTCTTAAACTTAATCAGTTTCAGTTATCTGAGGTGCATTAGGAAGAGATAATTTAATTACTAACATATATATCTTTTGAAGTGGATATCAGCAGTACAGAGCCTGGCTTGTAGTATTGAAATACATGTAGGTATAATATGTTGTATTTTATTTAGGAAATGATCAGAAAAAAATACATATACATAAAACATATGTACATGTATGCAAATATATACACATACATATACATATGTATGTGTACATATTATAAATTAAATATAAATTATATATTGTACATATAATTAGCCTTTTTGATTGGCTAAACATTAGGCTTATTCTGATATATCTGAATCTAGTAAGTTTCTAAGTTCCATAAGAGCAAAGATTTTGCTTTTATCTTCCCCATTCTTTAGTGTAATGCTCTTGGTCAAGAGTGGGGAACCTGCAGCCTTAAGGCCACATGTGACATGAATACACTTTTCATAGTTCAAAGTTCAGATTCAGTCAAAGGGCCACATTTGAGGACCTAGAGGGTCATATCTGACCTCGGGGTTGCAGGTTTCACACCTTTGCTCTTGGTAGTCTCAAGAAATGATAGTTAAACAAATATTTTATCCATTAACTATTCTAAATTCAATTCAACAATGTTGTATCTTTGGGTAAACATGTTTAAAACTTCTTGAAACAAATTTTTATTAAGCATATGCTAGGTACAAGGCACCGTGTTAGTTGTTGGTTATTCAAAGACAGCCTCTGATCACAAGGTACTAATTAATAGTTGGCTGTAGACATACATGCATACATTTAAGTATATCCCTAAAATGCTGTATACAAAGTAATACAAAGGTATTTCAAGAGAAAGAAAGAGTTAACAACTGGAAGAAAGCAAAAAAGGCTTTGTATAGTAGGTAGAATCTAAATTGTGCTTGGAAGGAATCTAGTGATTTTGCAAAGTGGAGATAAGTTAGGAATATATTACACACAGGGGAGATCACTTGTCCAATGGCCCAAAGGCAAGAGAGGAATACTGTGCCAGTGTGAATAAAATAGAAAGTAGAGAGAAGAAAGAAAAAAGGTTTTGAATCTCTCTGCTACTATAAAACAGGGATTAGGAAAGTGAAATAGAACCAGCTAGTAACAAAAAAGAAAAGTCCTAAATCCCTTATGTTACACAGAAAAGAAATCAAGCCAACTATGGTTTAGAGTCTCTGAAATTTTCAATATTACTTGATTATAACCCATTTGGTAAAGTCAACTCATGTTAATGGATTGGGGAAAAAAAAACTCAGCACATGGGCCAAGAAGAGCATGTGAATATACACTTTGAAAAAAGGGTATCTTCACAAAAATGGTTTTCGGAACTCTTGTTTTTACAAGGTCTCGGTGATTATGAAGGCTCAATGCATCAGTGCATGACAAAGTAAATAGAGACACCTAAATTAATATCATTTCTAGTCATGGAATAAAGCAAGTAAATAAACAGTTGTTCAACTGAAAAGAACAAGATTGAAAGAGAAATAATTTTCTTTCTCCTAGGTAGCTATTACCATCCATATGAAAAAGAGAAAACTACTAAGTAGGTCTATGATTCTGTTTCAAAATAGTGGTAATAGTGATTATAGCTCACATTTCCATAGTATTTTACAGTTTAGAAGGGCTTTACTTCACAATAACTGCATGAGGTAAGAAATATTGAAGCACTGAAACTGTGGAGACAGAAATTCTAAGTATTAAAGTAACTTGTACAAATTTCTCATTCTTATTGAGTGGCAAAGCTAGGTCTACAACCTACATCTTCTGATTTCAACTGTAGTACTTTCCCCACTCTATGTGACTGATTTTCACACATCTAATACACATACTAAACTGTTTTATTTTATTTTTTAATTTTTATTTATTTATTTTTAATTTATGCATGAATAAACATATTTTATGAAGAAAAAACATATTTTTTTCTTCATTTCACTAAATACTTTTAAATAGCTTTATGTGTTGAAAATCCTCAGTGGTGATATCATAACCCTCCAAAATGTCAATTACTCACTTCTATTTTCCTTTGCTCATTATTCCTTGAAATGCATGGCATTAATTATCAGTTCTAATGATTAACAACAAATGAGGCTTTAGAAAGATGATCAATTTAAATATTTGACACTGTCTTGGAGGGTGTACACAATAGAATCCAATTTAGAAAAAAGTAATTCCTTATGGATAAGGAAGTCATCCAAATGCTCTTGTATATGGATGACTCTATACAAAGTTTCCAGAATCACAGAAGTTGAGATCTGGAAGGTACCTCAGTGAAAAACATATGGTCTAACATACGTAATAAAGGAATAAAGGAATTCCCACCGGAACATGCCCAACAAGTGCTTATTCACCCTCTACTTGGTGGCCTTCGAGGACAGAAAACCCACCACTTCAGAAAGCAGTTCATTGTTCTTTTGGATAGTTCTGGTTTTTGAGAAATATTTTTTTTCCCCTAATTCCAAGCAAAAATCTGTCTCTCTGAAACTCTTCCAGATTACTCCTGGTTTCTGCCCTTTAAGGACAAATAGAAGAAGTGTAATCCCCTTACTACAAACACGTGAAGATGACTCTTATTGTTCATCCTGCACCCACTCCCAAGTCTTTTCATTTCTAAGCTAAGTATATTCTTTTTAATACAACAAATGATTATGACCAACTTGAGTCTAAAACATATGTGCTACAGAAAAAAACGTTGCTTCCCAAATGGGATCCATAATCTCTCCAGAGTTCAGCCAAACTATTCACTCTAGAGCAACCATGTGGATAAAAAAAATCAGATTATGATAAGCAGGTATATAGACAACTCATGTATATGTATAAATATACATACATATATGACACCCAAATATGTATATGTGTGTATAAAATAGTATAGAATATATACATATGCATTTTTAATGGATAAGCAGTCAACAGAAAATGAACTGGAATTGAGGAAGAGAAAAAGAACTAAAATCTTAAACTACATTTGGGAGATTAAGTAGTGCTTTTAATTGGCTCCTAGTTCCCCTCTGATGCTGAATAGCTGTGATTCATAAAATAATATCACAGGCTCTGAAAAACTGGTTACAAATCTTCAAAGAGTCACTGGAGTGGTACGGTGAACATAAATGGTCTGTACCATGTTCCCAAATGGACAAAGAGTACAATAATGCTTGTGATCGAGGTGATGTATGTATACATGTGTCTGTGGGTGTGGGTGTGTATGTATGGGTGTGTATGTATGTGTATTTTAAATAGTGAACCAGTTCTATATCAAAAGTAAAGAAGCAATAGAAAGAAATAAGCATTAATTAAGCACCTATTAAGTTCAAGGCACAGTGCCAAATTCTTTACAAATATTATTTGGTTAAATCCTCAAAATAGCCTCAAGATGAATGTACTATTATTGCTTCCATTTTACAGCTAAAAATACTGAGACAGTGAGTAAATGACTTACCCCAAGTCATACAGCTAGTAAGTACTGGAGGTCAGATTTGAACTCAGGTCTTCAAGATTCTAGGCCCAGGGCTTTATCCGCAATACCACCTATATCTCTAAATCACTGAGTAGCTCTCTCAATTGAATAATGGATAATGTGGATTCAATACCAAGAGATCTAGCCAAAGGTACTCATGGATTAGTCAGACCTGATTTGAAAGAATATTGGAAAACAGAAATAAGAGTTTCATGGATGAAAATACATAATTGGTTTGCAGTCTGTATTATATAGGTTGTCCCTATATTAAAATCATAGAGATATTGAAGTTTTACCTAATAATGATGATGATATTAATAAGGATGATGGTGATGATAACATTTTATAATGTTTAAAGCCTTGCAAGTGCTTTACATGCTGTAATTTAAATTACATTCCTTAACAGACCCATGTGACCTGCTTAAATCACATGGAAGCCTAAGTCCTATGTGGTGAAAGGATCTTGCTGAATGGGTGGAACAAGAAGGATAGAGCAGAACTTTGAGGGAAGTATTGAGAGCAATTAGGGTGGAGGGAGAGAGACAGCTAGGATTGTGAGTTTTTATGGCAAGGCCCCAGTGGAGGGTTGCTGGGGAGGCTTAGGAATGGCTTTATCCCTTGCAGTGATGAGGTGTATTGACTTCTTGGCTTCTATGACAGATTTGGCTTTCCGGTTTGGGGATTTGGCTTTATGGTGTCTGAATAAATGTTTTTCTTCAGGCTTCTATATGGAGAGCTGGTTATACTTTGTGATTCTGAACTATGCCGACATATTCATAGTTACCCTCAATGCTGTGAATGTTGCCTGGGTGATACCCTTGTTCATTAGATCATCATAAAAATGCTGTGAGGAAAAAGTTATTATCCCCATTTTACAG
>CM053769.1:381301559-381329827 GCA_028658325.1 Potorous gilbertii | reverse complement strand
GGTGCAGTGGATAGATCACCAGTGCAGGAGTCAGGAGGAGTTCCAATCTCACCTCAGACACTTGACACTCACTAGCTGTCTGACCTTAGGCAAGTCACTTAACCCCAATTGCCTCATCCTGGGTCATCTGCAGTCATCCTGATAAATATCTGGTGACTGGATTCAGATGGCTCTGGAGGAGAAGTGAGGCTGGTGACCTGCACCACCCTCCGCCACTCAAAACAGAGTCAAGTGCAAGTCATGTCATCATTTCTCTGATGGTGTGGTCCTCTTTGGCAATGAAGGATGAACACAACCCTGTGAGTAGACTCAGCTCCTCCCCTCCTGTCTGTCTCCCCCTCTCCTTCCTTTTCCTCTCCAAACAAAGGTAAATTTGGATGACCAAAATCTGCCCAATTGACTTGGGTTTTAGTGGCTACTTTCTCTTCTCCCCCTTCCTTCCCCTTCCCTGAACCTTAAACCTAGTGCACTGTGAAGCTCAGACTCCAGGGCCCCTGTCTCCTGCCTAAAGGCTCTCTTCTTGACCCTCCTATTGCTATTTTCCTCCTAGCCTGATGTCTTTCTTTTCTTTGCCTCATTAAAGGGGCCATGCCCCTGGCTACCTATTAAAGAGGACTATTCAATGTATGGGTGTTACCTCACCCTAGGTGAGTACTTGCATAGACCTTGGTCTAAAGGAGCCAAGGTCTCCCAGTGCATCCTGGATCATCTCCAGTCATTCTGATGAATATCTGGTCACTGAATTCAGATAACTCTGGAGGAGAAGTGAGGCTGGTGACCTTGCACGTCCCTCCCTCACTCAAAACAAAGTCAAGTGCAAATCATGTCATTATTCCTCTGATAGCATGGTCTTCTTTGGCCACAAAGGATGAACACAACAGATATCCTTAGTTGTCTTAAGCCAAAAAAAATATCTCTCATCCTGATCTTTTGTTGGTTCTCCTGCTCCAAAATTTGATTTGAGGTGTTACTTTAAAGTTGCTTAGGAGACAAATTCAATGGACAGAAAAATCTGAGAAAAATCTGAAGGGCTGAGGGATTGGAGGTCATGATGAGGACAAAGAACAGGATTTGGGTTTGTAAGGCAGAGGAAGAGGTGAAATGATAACAGACTATGACCAGGAAAGAGAACGTCAGAGTTCCTGAAAATTGAAGTGGTACATTTGAGGTTGATGGAAAGATCAAGCATATGACCATATTTGTGACAGAGGTAGGATAGAGGAATTATAATGTGAAATGAGTAATTTGGAAAATGGTGAAGTTAGGGTATTTGAGGAAGTATCAATATATATGATAAAGTCCCCTAGCATGAGGTAAAGACATGAGAAAGAATGTGAACCAGGCAACTGAACTTACAAGGAAAGAAGAGGAATATCCTAGAGATCGGCAGACAACAGCTATCAGAATTGTGCCTGGTTGGTAGATAGAGATTGAGTGAGCCTCAGAAGAGAAGATGTTACTGAGTTACTGAAGGGAAAGAAAACTGGAAGCAGAAATGGGGAACAAGTATTCCTGCCTTTATCAGGAAGTCCAATGAAATAAGAGAATGCACAGCCAGGGCTAAATAGGGAAGTCAGAGGGGCTATGTAATTAAGAGGGCACCAAGTGTCAGTGGGAAGCAGAAGATGGAAAGAACGGGAAAAGAAAACACTTAATATAAAAACAAAGTGTATTGCCTGTGGAGCAGGAATTTTAGAGAACATAATAGAAGGAGTGGGTAGCTTGAGCGTAGAACACGGATCACTGAAGAGGGCCACAGATCAAGGGAAATGGGTTAATAAAGAGCCACATAAGTCACTGAGCAGAGATATGATCGTGTGATAACTACACTTTAGAAAAAATCAGCTTTGATGTCAAGTTGGGGACGACTTGGAATCAAAAGTAATTTCAAACAGGGAGTCTACTTGGAAGTCTATGGCAGGCTCGTTTTTGTGGTGGCTAAGAATTGGAAATCGAAGGAATGCCCATCAATTAGGGAATAGCTACACTATCTGTGACATATAATTGTAATGGAATGTTATTGTGTTGTAAGAAATAATAAGCAGGATGATTTCAGAAAAGCCTGGAAAGATTTACATGACCTCATGCATAGTGAAGTGAGCAGAACCAGAAGTTGTGCAATGTAGCAGCAATATTGTTCAATGATGAACTGTGAATGACTTAGCTGTTCTCAACAATGCAATGATCCAAGACAATCCCAAAGTCTAAAGATGAAGTAAGTATACTATCCTCCTCCAGAGAAAGAACTGAAGTTATTTGAATATAGGCTAAAGCATGCTAATTTTCCACTTTCTTTCATTTTTTTCCTTTATTCAAGTTTTCTTGTACTTAATGACTAACATGGAAATATTTTATATAATTGCACATTTATAACCCATATATGATTGCTTGTTATCTCAGGGAGGAGGGAGGGAAGGGATGGAGGGAGAGACAGAATTTGAAACTCAAAAATATAAAAAAAGTTAAAAAGATAATATAAAAGGTGAGCAGGTTAATAAACCAGGCATCCTCCATTTGAGGAAGGGGGACAGGGAGTAAGAAGCTTATTACAGTTTTCTAGGAAAGAGGTGATTAAGACCTGAACTGTCGTTATAAGTATATGTGTGAAGAGAAGGGTATGATAGATATTATGCAAGTAGGAATAATATTTGGAAAAGTATATTGTGAGTTAAGTGAACATGAATCAAAGATGATACCAACATTAAAAAATTATATGATTCAGAGGATTATAGTAAAATGAACAATCATTTTAAACCATGATGCCAAACAATTTTCTTCAGAACTTGACAGGTAATATATCACATGTACCTTTTGTATTAGCTGATTTCTCTTGATATGAAGGACCCAGGTATGTGTTAAAAATTTTGTCTTAACTAGTCAAAATCTGCCTTCTTCTCCTCCCATGTCAAACTTTTGTTCTCCCCATTTGAGAAGAGGGAACATGTATATACATATACACAACATTCCAAATATATGTCAATCAAAACAACTTTTTACATTGTCCATATCTAATAAAAATTATCTCGTTCTGAGTCCTTCACCTCTGTTTCAATAGGTAGGTAGCATGTTTCATCTCTGGTTCTTTGGAATCTTGGCTGGTTATTTTGCTAATAACAGCTTTGAAAAATAGAATTCCGTCACTTTTATATGACATAACATGTTCATCCACTATCCAGTTGATGTATGTACCCTTCCTCTAGATGCCCATTTTTTATCACCTCAAAAAAGAGTTATAACTATTTTTATACCTCTTTAGAGTATCTTTTGTTTAGGACTAATCTTTCCCTTAATTTACCCTCTTTTTAATTCTCCCTTTCCCCTTGTCTTCTTTCCTTCTTATTGAGTGAAATATATTTCTTTAAATAACTCTGTATACACACACACACACACGTATGTGTGTAATTTCTCCTTCTTTTGCCCAGTTCAGTTGTGAATGTTGAAAACATTGGTTATGTGAGATATTTTTGCTAATCATTCTATTCCTTCCATTTCCCCTGATATATTCCTCTCCCTCTATCTTCTCATTCTTCTCTTAATATCATCTAGATATTATGGAACCACTCCCAGGCCTTGTCTAATTGGATTCACTCTATGACTTCTGATGATTTTAGGGTTCAGAAGGGTTACACGCATACTTCTCCCATGGAAGCAGTTTATTTTTCAGTCTTGTAGTTTAGTTCATTCATACTTACCTGTTAATGTTTCTATTTACTCTTGTTTTTGAACTTCAGCATTTCTATGGAGCTCTGATCTTTTTTTATCAGGATTGTTTAGAAGTCTTCTATTTCATTATAGGTCCATTATTTGTTCTGTAACATTATACTTAGTTTTGCTGAATGATATTCTTAGCTGTAAGTTCATATCCTTTGACTTATGAAATATAGTATTCAATTTTCTCTTTTCCTTTAAAGAAATGGTTTTCTAAATCATGTGTCATCCTAACTGTGGTTTCTTGGTACTTAATTTTTCCCCCTTTCTGGCTGACTGCACTGTTTTATTTTTCTTTGACTAGAAACTGGATTTGAGATATCAAGTTCCTAGGTGTTTTAATTTTGAGGTGTCTTTCAATAGGTGGCCAGTGGATTCTTTTTATTTCCACTTTGTCCTCTGCACAGTTTTATGATTTCTTGAAATAGTGTACTAGATTCCTATTTTTTAGGCAGATATTTCGTACTGTGGATGGAGCACTAGGCCTGGACTAAGAAAGACCTGTTCAAATCTGGTTTCCGGTACTTAATAGCTGTGTAATCTTAAGCAAGTCATTAACTTTTATTTTCCTCAGTTTTCTCAACTGTAAAATGGGCGTAAGGATAACATCTACCACATAAGGTTGCTGTGAGGGTCAAGTGATATATTTATAAAGAACTCAGCACAGTGCCTGACACATTATCGGTACTATATAAATGCTAGTTATTAACATTTATGATTGTGGTTATTATCATGCCTTTCAAATAGTCCAGTTATTTTTTGGAATACTAAAATTAAAAGTCAGATGACACTAGTAAAGGTTCACACTGAGTATAGTGAGAGATAGAGTTTGATAAGTAAGATAGAATCAGTGAATAAGTAAAACTTGAATGTTAGAGGAATTTGAAATGTGATAAGCAGAAATTAAATTTCTTTAATTAAATTTAAGTTAAATTAAAATTAAAATTCTGGTGATTACTTAATGGGTGGATTAGGAAGAAAATGTGTTGATGGGCCAAATAGTGAAATGTTGAGAGTAGCATTTTAGGATTCCTTTTGTTTTAGATTATACACATAAAATCATTTAAAGCATTTCCACATTAATCATGTTGTGAAAGAAGAATCAGAACAAAAGTGGAAAACATCAAGAAAGAAAAAAAGTGAAAAGAGTATGTTTCAATCGCATTTTGAGTCTATAGTTCTTTCTTTGGACATAGGTAGCATTTTCCATCATTAGCCTTTTGGAATTGTCCTGGATCACTTCCTTTCAAGGAAGAGCTAAGTCTGTCATAGTTGATCATTATCCAATGTTGCTGTGACTTTATACAATATTCTCCTAGTTCTCCTTTCTTCATGCAGCACCAGGTAAGGTAAATTTTTCCAAGTTTTTCTGAAATTTGCTTGTTCATCATTTCTTAAAGCACAATAATATTCCATCATATTTATATGTCACAACTTGTTCAGCCATTCCCTAATTAATGGGCATTCCCTCAATTTACAATTCCCGACCACCACAAAAATTGCTACTATGAATCTTTTTGTACATGTGGGTCCTTTACCCTTTTTTATGATATCTTTGGCAAAAACACTTAGTAGTGTTTGGGGATCAAAGGGTTTGCAGAGTTTTGTAGCCCTTTGGAGATAATTCTAAAGTGCTTTCCAGAATGGTTGGATCAGTTCATAACTCCACCTTAAATATATTAGTGTTCCCATTTTCCCCCATCTCCAACATTGATCATTTTCCTTTTCTGCCATATTAACCAATCTAATAAGTGTGAGGTGGTACCCTGTTGAATTGGCATTTCCCTAATTCAAAGGTGATTTTAGAACATTAGACTATAGATAGCTTTAATTTCTTCACCTGGAAATTGACTGTTCATATCCTTTGATCATTTATCAATTTGGGGAATGACTTGAATTCTTATAAATTTGACTCAGATATTTATATACTTTAGAAATGAGGTTTTTATCAGAAACACTGAAAAATTGTTTCCTAGCTTTCTGCTTTCGTTCCAATCTTGGTTGAGTTGGTTTTGTGTGTGAAAATGTCTTTTTAATTCAATGTAATTGAAATTATCCATTTTGCATTTTATATTGTTCTCTATCTCTTGTTTGTTCATAAATTCTTCCCTTCTCCATAGATTTGACAGAGAAATTATTCTTTACTCTCCTAATTTGCTTCTGGTGTCACCCTTCGTGTCTAAGTCATGTATCTGTTTTGACCTTATCTTGGTATACAGTGTGAGATGTTGATTTATGCCTAGTTTCTGCCATACTATTTTCTAGTTTTCCCAGCATGTTTTGGCAAATAGTGAGTTCTTATCCTCAAAGTTGGAGTCTTTGGGTTTGTCAGACAGTAGATTACTATAGTCATTGACTACTCTGTCTTGTAAACTTAACTGATTCTAGTGATCCACCACTGTTTTTCTTAACTTTGATTATTGGTACTTTATAATATATTGTTAGAACTTGTATAGGTAGACCACCTTCCTTTACAGATTTATTTTCAATAATTCTCTTAATATTCCTTACTTTTAGTTCTTCCAGATGAATTTTATTATTTTTCTCTAGCTCTATAATGTCTATTTTTTGGAAGTTTGATTTCCATGGCATTGAATAAGTAAATTACTTTAAAATGAATTGTCATTTTCCTTATTTTAGCTCAGTCTATCCATGATCAATTGATATTTTTTCCAATATTTATATCTGATTTTGTGTGAAAATTGTTTTGTAATTGTATTCATTTAATTCCTGTATTTGTCTTGGCAGGTAGATTCCCAAATATTTTATGTTATCTGCCGTTATTTTAAATGGAGCTTCTCTTTCTCATGTTACTGTGCCTTGTTGGTAATATAGAGAAACACTGATGATTTATGTGGGTTCATTTTATATTCTGCAACTTTGCTGAGAAGTTAATTATTTTAAGTTGTTTTTAAAGTTGATTTTCTAGAATTCTCTAAGTATACTATCACATTACCTCAGAGAGATAGTTTTGTTTCCTCCTCACCTATTCTAATGCCTTCTATTTCTTTTTCTTCTCTTATTGATAAAGGTAACATTTCTAATACAATATTGAGTAACAGTAGTGATAATGGGCATCCTTGCTTCACTCCTGATCTTATTAAGAAAGCTTCTACTTTACCCCATTGCACATCATTGCTGATGGTTTTAGATAGATACTATTTATTATTTCAAGGAAAGCTCCAGTTATTCCTATGCTCACTAGTGTTTTTAATAGTGTTAATATTTAATAGTATTAGTGGTGTATTTTGTCAAAATATTTTTCTGCATCTATTGAGAAAGTCATAGGATTTCTGTTAGTTTTGTTATTAATATAGTCAGTTAAGCTGATAGTTTTCCTAAAATTGAACCAACATTCTACATTCCTGGTATAAATCCCACCTAGTCATAGTTTATTATCCTCATGATAAATTGCTATAATCTCTTTGCCAATATTTTATTTAAAATTGTTGTATCAATATTCATTAGGACAATTGGTCAATACATTTCTTTCTCTCTTTTGGTTCTTACTGGTTTGGTACCAGCACCATATTTGTGTCACAATAGGAATTTTTTTAGGACTCCTTTACTAAAATGTTGACTTGTTTTTCATCCTTTTCTTGCATCATTCTCATTTCTCTTCCCATTTTTTCCTGTACTTCTCTTACTTAATTTTCAAAATCTTTTTGAGCTCTTCTATGACCAGAAACCAATTCATATTTTTTTATTGGAGGCTTTGGATATAGGAGCTTTGATTTTGTTGTCTTCATGTGTTTTGAACTTCCTTATCACCATAGTAACTATCTATAGTCAGAGTTTGGTTTTTTTCGTTGTTTGCTCATTTTCTCAGTCTATTACTTGACTTTTAACTGTTTGTTAAAGTAGCGCTCTGCTTCCAGACTGGAGGGCATACTATCCCAAGCTTCATGGGTTTTGTGCAACTATTTTCAGAGGTATTTTTAGGGACCTGTAAGGTTTTTGGTTCTTCCAAATTGACATGATTTAAGGATAAACGTTTACTACTCTCCTGACCTGTGCTATGATCCGAGTGATGACAAGCATTCTTTTTTGCCCTGAAACTATGAGGAGAGTCCCCCTTCCACTGTGGCTACAAGCTCTAGGGTGCTGATGCTCCTCCTCACCAGGACTGTCACCTTGCTTCTGTGCTAATAAAAGGATCCCTGTAATTTCCTTCTGTCCAGTTGTTTGACCCCCTTACTGGTTGTGGGCTGAGAGTTCCAGAACTGCCTCTGCTGCTGCTGAATCAGTCAGTCCCAAGGCCTTCTCCTGGGTGGCTGGGACCAGGGCTGCATTAGTGCAGACTGGACTGGACTGTGCTCCACTCTCTCAGGTGGGACAGCCCCTTCCTGTTGACCTTCTGAGTTGTCTTTAACATTTGTGGTCTGAGAAGTCTGGAAACTTCTACTGTTTGCCAGTCATTCAGTCGCCCCAAGGATTGCTCAATATTTACCAGGGCTTGGTCTGAGCAGGCATGGCCTGTGCAGGATTGCCCTCCTCTCTCACCCGGGTACAAAGGACTTTTCCTGCCAGGTTTTCTTGGCCTGGGAATTGGTTTCACTCCATCTTTTGGTGGGTTCTGCTGATCTAGATTTTAGTCATTTTTAAACATATTTGGAGGAGAGCTTAGGCATGTTCCTGCCTTTGCTATGCCATCCTGACTCCACCTCTAGAAGCTCACATTTTAAAGCAGAGGTAATAAGAGATAACATATACAGGTGTAATGTGTAACAGTGGTGTGCAAGGTTTGACTCATACAGGCTCAGAGATCCTACTGTTAATTGTTCAACATGTGCACTTGTACCTTGGTAATCATCAAATACTATATATCATGGAATAATTTATTGTTGGACTAGATTTTAAAAAGGAGGAAGAAAATGTTATTGGAGATTAAACTTAAAGTGTAAAAGAGTGCGTACATTTTTTATCACAATGCTGGTTATTGAATATTCAGTAGCACAGTCCTAAATATATATGAAACATTCCCTCTAACACTAAAGTAGTACAAATATTATGATTCCTGCCTTAAAGCTGCAAAACTCATAAATGTGATGTTACTTAGCTAAGGTCACACAATTAGTAAAGACCAAGGCCAGGACTTAAACCCAGCTTTTCTGCCCATATTCTATCACACTACCACATAAATAAGAAAATTAGAAGAACAGAAAATTACCATATCTATCCTAGCTCTATCTGGCAGCTAGATGGTGCAGTGGATAAAGTGTTAGCCCTGGTCAAGATTCTGACCTACTCAGGTAGACCTGAGTTCAGATCCAATCTCTGACCCTTACTAGCTGCAGGACCCTGACAAGTCACTTACTCTCTGTTTGCCTCAGTTTCCTTAGCTGTAAAATGGGGATAACGACAGCACATACCTTACAGGGTTGTGGTAAGAATCAAATGAGATAACAATTATAAATTACTTATCACAATGCTGGCAGATAGTAAGTAATTATTATTGTTAATATACCTGCCGCTTACTACATGTCTAACCTTAGGAAATAATAACAAATAGTATTTATATAGAATGTTGGGCAGGTAGGTGGTGCAGTAGATAGAGAACCAGTGCAGGAGTCAAGAGGACCTGAGTTCAAATCTCACCTCAGACACTTGACACTCGCTGTGTGACCTTAGGCAAGTCACTTAACCCCAATTGCCTTATCCTGGGTCATCTCCAGTCATCCTGATGAATATCTGGGCACTGGATTCAGATGACTCTAGAGGAGAAATGAGGCTGGTGATCTGCACAGCCCTCCCTCACTCAAAACAAAGACAAGTGTAAGTCATGTCATCAATTCTCTGATGGCATGATCTTCTTCAGCAATGAAGGATGAACACACACACATATAGAATGTTATGGCTTACAAAGTACTTTATATACATTATTTCACTTCATCCTCCCAGAAATCTTGTGAAGTATGTGTTATCTCCATTTTTATAGATGAGAAAACAGATTCATAGAGCTTAAGTCCCTTACTCAGAATTATACAAAACCTGTCTTGCTCTGTATTTCCATCAGTTGGGGCTTAATTAATGCCAGGTCACTAACTTAGGTGGAAATTGAACCCAGGTCTTCTTGACTCCAACTCAAAACTCTAAATCAATACACCTGTAATTTTTACAGCTTAAAATACAAAGGTGTTGTGTACCTCTCACAGAAGTCTTGACTCAGCTAGTGGCCTCAGTGGGCAAATTCATATTCATTTTTATTCCCTTTCCTGGAGTGTTCTCTCCAGCAACACTGCTAAATGCCATGGGAACCATTTCCAAAAGTGTAATTAGTTAGTGTCATTAATGCCCCTGCATCTTGTCTTGCTGTTGTTGGCTGTGTAAATAGTGAGATTAATTCCATCTTTTGTCAGGATCAGTGCCTTGTAGTGGTTGTTAACTCAGCAGCTCTGAATCCAGTGAGGTCTTCAGTGTGAATATTAATGTTAATTCTCTTGCTGTTTAATCAACAATGATTAAATTTTGTGCTCTTTTAGAATTTTTGAGTTGTCTCAGAATCAATTCTAAGGATAGACCACATAGTCTTATTTACTCATGGACATTGATCAAATACCAAGCAATACATTGTATGGCTGAAGTATGAGAAGAAACTTATCTTAGAATATCTCCAGGGAAAACATTGGCCCATTTATTATGTTCACAGATAAAGAGGCTTAGGAAAACTACAGAAAGCAATTTCTGAGTATCCCATAGCATCCTTTATTCCTCTTTGAAATCCTTTTTTTAATTCTACTTCCTCTAGTGTCTCAGGTATTGGCGATTGTTAAGAAATGGCATCCTCCATGCTTCTGTTTGCTTTCTTGCTGTAAGCTCATTCTTCTTCAGAAGCCCCAGGTATTCCACCAAGCAGTATCAAGCTATAATTACCCTGTCAAATTTCACATGCTTTCAGAAATTTTAGAGGGTTGTTTTACCATGCATTGTAAGCTCCAGAAGGTATCATCAATGTGTCTTTTCTAATTATTTTTAAAATCCTAATTGTTAGTAACTCATGAGAGATATTTTAGCAGAAATGTGTCTGCCTGTCCCAAAATGTGCCTTTTGTTGTATGCATAATTACAAGGTACTGAGTTTTAAGGAGATAGATTTTCGGAGATAAATTAGAGGGCCTAGTTTCTACTTAAACAATGATGAAGGTTGCAAACAGAAGTATTCATATTCATTTCTTAAAATATGTAATGGCATCTTAGATGTATTTTTTCCTAATTGAATATATTTTTGGTCTGAAAACTTAATGGTGCTAATGACCATAATAGTGCATTTTATTTTGTAGAGCTTAGGGTGGGATTATGGCCGAATGGATTCTAAAGGATCAATTCTTTGACCTTGCATTAGAGTAGATGAAAAATAAGAATCAGCCTCAGTCCTATGTGTTTCCTTTTGGCTTCTGCAGGGATGGTATCGGCATGACAAAAATGGGGCAGAAGTTGCTCAGGATCACACACACCATCAACAAATATTAATTTACCTGCTGGCACTGTAAGCATAAAATGTGTGTCCACTGACCATGGAATTAATACACTATGGAGCCCTGTTTACATGGCTGTTTTTGCTACAAATTAAAGCAAAATATATAAAAAGTTACAGCTAAAATGGAAGCATTGTGTTTAGGTCATTCTAAAGAGGAAATTAAAAATTTTCACAGAACTGATTTCATCATATGCCCCAGGGCAACAACAAATAGTGATTCACTAGGAGCTTTTTCCATTTGCCTTCCTGGTCTTCTGCCAGGGGGATCACCAGAAAGGTAGTTTTAGTTCTTAAGGCGACGTCTGTTTCAGAAGATTAAAGTGAAGAAAAATTCTACCAAAGAGCTTTACCAAATTCTTCAAATCATATTGATCCTTGATTAATTGAGTGTGATAGAAAGAACAAAAAGGGACAGTGAAAGTAAAAAAAAAAATATTGTTTGGGTAGCTAGGTGATGCTATGAATAAAATGCTGGACAAGGATTAAGGAAGACCTAAGTTCAAATCCTGCCTTAGTTATTTATTGATTTTGTGACCCTAGAGAAGTCACTAGATCTCTGTCATACTCAGTTTCAACATTTGTGAAATGACTAGAGAGAATATCACCTACCTCATGTGGTGCTCTGGGGATCAATGAGATAATATATGTGAAGTATTTTGCAAAAATCAAAGCTCTATTTAAATTCTAGCTCTTATTTTTGTTATTTTCAAGAAATGAAAGTAGACAAAAGCTTCTTGATTTCTTAAAATCTCATGCCTATAAATTAGAAATTTATACTTTGAAATATTGGAGTCCAAAGATACTGTATATAGTGAATGCTGAGTTATACAACTGATTATGAATAAAGCAAGTATCAGAATCGGCTTTCTGTGCAATTGGGTCATTTATTGGTTAGATCAGAGGTGAAAACTAACACCAAATTAGGATAGAGATGAAAATATATCCCCAAATAATTGCAGCATCCTTAACACAACCAATTTAAACATGCTTTTGGGTAAAGAAAAATAGGAAACAAATGAAAACACTGATTCTGATGACTACCATTCCTTAGAGAAACATAGCCTTTGTTAAATCTTTACCACAGAGGTGGTCAAAAGCGCCAAGAAACTGATTCATTGGGCAAAAACTTAGACTCCATGGCCAATCCAGTTTCAATAAGCTTTTATTGGATGTCTCCTTTGCACAAGGCCTTCTTTTGGGTTCTGAGAAAAAAAATCCTATCGCTCCTTATACCTTGGGATCTTGTGTGTTTATTTCACCCCATCATTGCCGTTTGTATTTCTACAAGCATTTTATTGAGTACTGTTGAAAGATCTTATGCAATCCTTATAGAAATATGTTCATTACAAATTTGTTATCATGGTTATAATAGATATTTTTCACTTTGAGTACTATTATAAATGTATTTATGTATAGTTCTTTAATATTCCAAAATAATTTCATATGCATGATCTCATTTTTTTACCCACAACTATCTTGTGCGTAGGAACTACAAGGATTATTATTCCCATATTATAGATCAGAATACTGGTTCAGAGAGGTTCAGTGACTTAGCCAGGGTCAAATAGCAAGTAAGAAGGGGCAATGTGATTCAATTGAGAGAAGGTTGAATCTCAAATTAGAGAAGCTAGGCTTAAATTCCAGCTCTGCCACTTGCTATATGTGTGACTTTGGGTAAAATAGTAAAGTTCTCTTTAACAATATGAAATTTGCAACTAAATTAATAGGCATGTTAAGAATATTTCTATCATATTGGACCATTTGGTTTACCTAGATTTTTGACAAATTCCATCATGTTATTCTCATTGTGAAAAGTGAAAGAAGTAGATTAAACAAAAGTACACTTTTATGCATTTGGAACTAGCTGAGAGTAGCCACTAATGATCTACTGCCAGCTAGGTAAGAAGTCTCCAGTGCAGTACCCCAAGGATCTTTGTTTGTGTGGCCTCATCCTGTTTAAAACTACAATCAATGAGTTAGGTAAAGGGTTTCAGATAATAATGTATAGGCGACCATAGGCTAGGGAGAAAGTTAATGAATTGGTTATAAAGTCGAAATGCAAAGAAAAGATACTGCTCTGCTTTTAGAAACTATCTGGATTTAGATGTTCTGATCTTGACTTCTACAGGCCAGTTGTGCTTCGGAGCTTTTGTTATCAGAGTCTACTGTTTTATTTTTTTCATTAAGAATTGCCTTTTCATTTTAGTTAGCTTGCTGATGAATGGTTAAGCATTCTTTACCAAGAAATGAACATCATGTTATAATAGGAATCTCATCATCATGAGCTCTGTACTTGTAATGAATAAATCTTTTCCTATTAATGCTTATAGTTAGCCACCATTCCATCTTTATAGTCAGTAGAAGAAAGGAAGGAAGAGAATGAAGAGGAAGGAAAGAAGAAAAGAGGGATGGGAATAAGAATTTATTAAGTGCCTGTTAGATGGCAGGCATCATGCTAATGCTTTACAAATATAATTTTATTTAAATCTCAAAGCACGTCAGGAGTGGACATAACATTATTATGATCAATTTCATAGATATGTACATGGAATGTAGGTTCTATCAAAACTGTTCTGGAATCTACTTCCCAAGATATGGACTGTTTCATCATCTCAACAGAAGATGACCTGACTGAAGTGATAAAGGAATATGAAGCTAGAAGCTTTTTCTATGTGTTCTAAAAACGCATCTAGAAATTGGAAGGGGTCTTTGCTTTGTAAGAAGAGTCACTTTTACTTCTTCATTGGATATGGCACAGTATCATTTGCGGGGGGGGGTGGAGAAATAAGGAGAAAGGATGTAAAAATTGTTAGTTCAGAAGGGTACAATAATAGATCCTCCATCTTCTTTAAGGTCTTTATTTCCCTAGCCACTGACCTCACCTAAAGAGAAGAATTGGGTTAAATTTAATATAATAGTCCCTTCTCTCAAGTAACTTAAATTCCAATGAATTAGAACAGTTAGATATGTGCAAAGTATAGTAGAAAGTAGGAAGTAATTGGTTAATGAGATCAAAATATATGTTCTATGAATATTTGAAGAAAAAATATTCTCATGTAAGACGGGGAAGGGTTTTGTGTGTCTTTTTTTCTTTTAAGAAGGCAGAGTGCAGGTTCAGTTTTGGACATGTTGGCACTGTGAGACCCAGTATTAAAGAAAAAAATTAAAATTATATATGTAGAACTGGGAGTCAACAGTGTCCATGAAATCATCAAAGGAAGGGATGTTAAAAATAAGATATTGAGTCTTTGGGGAAACCTACATTTAAGAGGTGGGAAATAGATGGTGATCAATCAAAAGAAACTGCAAAAAGTGAGAGAGAATTGTCCAATCACTTTCTGAAGAATCAGAAAGGATAGTATATGCAGGATGTCTAACTCCTTTGAAAACTATAGAAACATTAAAGAAGTGAAAACTTAAGAAAAGATAGGACCCCCACATTTGAACTCAGATATTTTTTTACCTGACATGCTGTATAAAGAAGACATAATGATGCTGAAGGAAAAGAAGTTAGAGAGAGTAGCTGTCCATTGCAAAATACAAATGATGTTTGTACTGAAGATTACACAACTTCATTGATTTTCAGGAATCAGGTTTTAATATAAAAAAATAGTTTCAAAAGAAGGGAAAAGATTATGGACAATATGATCAACAAAAACAAATAGAGAACACACATCAGGCCATATGCCTATTATCTATGAAAAATGGTCTTTGCATATATTGAAGGTCTCCTTGATGAAAACTGAAATGAGAAAAGGCAGGCTTTAATAGATAATGCTCAAAAATATGCTATATATAGTCACAATTTGCTGAGCATCATAGATAATATACTCATTGAGAGAATTTCTAGTTCAGAAACTCTCTCTATGGAAAAATAGTAACACGCAGTTATTTGTGGTCTTAGAGAGTGGCTTGTGGCAAAGTGGAGCAACTTATTGTCTCACAGAGTGAGTTTTAGGCAGGTGAATGGCACGGTGGCTAGAACACTGTACCTGGAGTTGAGAACACCCGAGTTCAATTCTGGTCTTAGATGCTTAATAGCTATGTGACCCTGAACAAGTCACTTAGCCCTCTTTGCCTCACTTTTGTCACCTATAGAATGAGCTGGAGAAGGAAATGGCAAAATACTCCAGTATCAATGCCATGACCACAAATGGGATCATGAAGAATTAAATAAGAATGAAATGATTAAACAACAACATAAGTCAAGGGCAGAATTTGAACCCAGATTTTTCTGACTCCAATGCCAGTTTTCTATCCATTATGTTTTCTGCCTTGTGGTATCCATGAAATATTTACTGACTCAAAGAAAATCCTCCTCTAAGTCAAGTAGATGTTCCTTGGAACATATTTGAAAAACAGATAGAAATTACATAGAGTAGGGGGAAAGAAAACAAACAAACATGAGTGGACTTCCATTTGCAATTATAGGCAGAATAACTGCAAACATGGTTGGGAATACATTGAAGTAAGCTTTGGAGTTAGTCAAAATTATTTGAATAAGAGGCAGAATCAACATGGCACAGAAAAGATATGGATTCACCTGAGCCATCCCCCCTGGCCCTCCAAATACCTTAAATAATGACTCTAAACAAATTCTGGAGTGTCAGACTGCACAAAAAGATGAAGTGAAACCATTTTCCAGTCAAGATACCTTAGAAGGTCAGCAGGAAAGGTCTGTTGCACGAGGGTGAGAGAGGTCTGGCACAGACCATGTTAGAGCAGATAGGGGCGCAGAAAACCAGGAGCAGACTTCATGGCTATTGAATCAGTAGCAGCAATGACAATTTCCAGGCCTCTAAGAACACAGATTGTAAGGGAATTGGACAAGACAAAGGAGATTTACAAGTGTCCCTTTGCTGGCACCAGGGTCAGGACTCTGTTGCATTGCCTATACTTGTTTGGACAATAGTAGGTCCCTCATTAAACACCACTTAATGGTTACTTTTTGAGTCCTCCTGTCTCAGAGTGAGTGTAAATAATAACTGTTTCTCTTTTGGTCAGCAACCCTGAGAGTCTTCCCCAGTCAGGTTGATTTTTAAATTAAAGACGTCACCCTTTGACTCATTTCTTAAATGGGTCAATTCACTGAATGGGCATTGCCTCACCCAAAGTGAGAACTCAGAAATACCTTAGCTAAAAATGGCCACAGATTCTCACTGCATCCTGGGTCATTTCCAGTCATCCTGATCTATGTCTGGCCACTGGACCCAGAAGGCTGTGGAAGAGAAAGTGAGGCTTGTGACTTAACAAAGCATTCCTTCCCTCAAATCCAATTCAGTTTCAAGTCATGTCATCATCTTACTGATGTCATAGTCCTCTTTGAGAATTAAGGACAAACCATAACCTATACTTGGATCTGAGACATAGCTTGAGTCTTTGTGCAAGTGCTAAAAAGAGCACTAGCACAGCAGACCTTGCTTGCACAGGGGAGCAGGGACCCTGGTCACAATTGCAGGGTGGAAAAGAGTGCTTGTGGTCACTCACAAACCAGTGTACAGTACAAGAGAGTAGTTAACACAACTCTCCCTAGATCATACCATTCTGGAAGAACCAAAAATTTATGGGTATCCAGAAATACCTTTGAGAACAGCTGAACAAAACGTGAAACTTGGGAAAGTGCCCACTGCACTTAGGAATTAGAGTCCCACTTTAGAGTACAGTGAAAATCAAGAAATAGGTTGTAAAATGAGCAAACAACAGAAAAAATTTCTGGCCATAGGAAGTTACTATGGTGACAAAAAAATGTCAAAACATACACTCAGAAAAAGATAACAAAATAAAAGATCCTATATCCAAAAGCTCCAAGAAAAATATGAATTGGTCTCAGGCCATGGAAGAGTTCAGAAAGGATTTTAAAATTCAAGTAAGAGAAGTAGAGGAAAAATTGGGAAGAGAAATGAGAGTGATGCTAGAAAATCATGAAAAACAACTCCACAGCTTGATAAAGGACATAAAAATTACTGAAGAAAATAGAACCTTAAAAAACAGAATTGGCCAAATTGTTAAAAGAGGCACCAAAATCTAATGAAGAGGAGAATGCCTTGAAAACCAGAATGGGCCAAATGGGAAAAGATATACAAAAATTCACTGAAGAAAAAAATCCCTAAGAAATAGAATTGGTCAAATGATGGAAAAGGAGGTACAAAAGCTCATGGAAGAAAACAATTCCTTAAAAATTAGAATTGAGCAAATGAAGCTATCACTTTCTGAGAAATCAAGAAACAATAATACAAAATGAAAAGAATGAAAATAAAATAGAAGATAATGTGTAGTATCTCATTGGAAAAGCAACTGATCTGGAAAATAGATCCAGGAAACATATGTTAAAAAATAATGGATTACATGAAAGCTATGATCCAAAAAAGAACTTTGGACATTATCTTTCAAGAAATTATCAAGGAAAACTTATTTAATATTCTAGAATCACAGGGTAAAATAAAAACTGAAAGAATTACCTGATCACCTCCTGAAAGATATCCCAAAATGAAAACGTCCAAGAATATTAAAGCCAAATTCCAGACCTCCTAGATCAAGGAGAACACATTCCAAACAATCAGAAACAATTCGAGTATTGTAGAAATACATTCAGAATAACAGAAGATTTAGCAGCTTCTATATTAAGGGATTGAAGGACTTGGAATATAATACTCCAGAAGGCAAAAAGGCTGGATTACAACCAAGAATCACCTATCCAGCAAAACTGAGTATAATTCTTCAGGGGGAAAAATGGTTATTAAATGAAATAGAAGACTTTCAATTTTTCCTAATGAAAAGATCAGAGAGGAAAAGAAAATTTGACTTTCAAATACAAAACTCAAGAGAAGCAGAAAATGGAAATCATAATGAATTAATCACAAGTTTAGCTGTTTATATTACTATATGGGAAATGATACTTGGAACTTATAAGAACTTTCTCATCATACAGAGACAAAAGACAGAGGTGTGAGTTAGATGTTGATGGTATGATTATCTAAAAAATAAAATGAAATGATAAGAAAGAAAAATTTCCTGGGAGTATGGCAAAGGGAGAGGTAGAATGCAATAAACTATCTGACATAAAAGAGGCCTGAAGGAGATTTTATAGTGGAAGGGAATATAGGAAATGTGGGGAGGAGAGGACATGAAACTTACTTTCATTGGAATTGGCTCAAAGAGGGAATATACACATGCCATACTAGGTGTAGAAATCTATTTTACCATACAGAAAAGTAGGAAGGAAAGGGGATAAGAGACAGGTGGAGAGAACTGACAGAAGGGAGGGCAATTTAGGGGAAATGGAAGTCAGAAGTAAAACTTTTTAAAAATAGACAGGGTAAAAAGAGAGACATGGTAGGATAAATAGAAGGAAAATAGGATGGAGGAAAGTGCATAGTTTATAAACATTAATTTGAAAAAAAGTATAATTAGTTTTTTTCTGATACAGACTTCATTTCTCAAACACATAGAAAACTGAGTCAAATTTATATAAATAATAGCCATTCTGTAATTGATAAATGGTCAAAGGATATGAACAGTCAGGTTTTAGCCAAAGTCATCAAATATATCTAGTCATATTTTTAGAAAATGCTCTAAATAACTATTGTTGAGAGAAATGAAAATTAAAACAACTCAGTTATTATCTCATGCCTATCAGAATGGCTAATTTGACAGAAAAGGAAAATGATGAATATTGGAGGGGACGTGGGAAAATAAAACACTAATGTACTTTTGATAAGGTGGTATACTGATTCAAACATTTTGGAGAACAATTTGGAACTATGGCCACAGGGATATAAAGCCATGCATACTTTTTGACCAAGCAATACCATTACTAAGTCTGTATCCCAAAGACATAAAAATTACAAAGCAAAAGAACCTATATTCACAAAAATGTTAATAGTTGCTCTTTTAGTGGTGGAAAAGAATAGGAAATTGAGGGGATATCCATTAACTGGGGATTGGTTGAGAAAGTTGTTGTATATGATTATGATGGAATATTATTGTGTTTTAAGAAGTAGTGAGCTGGATGTTCTCAGAAAAAATATTGAAAGACTTACATGAATTTATATGAACTGTGAAATGAGGAGAACTAAGAGAATGTTATACATAGTAACAACAATATTGTGTGATGATCTGCTATGAAAATAGCTATTCTCAGCAATACGATGATCCAGGACAGTTCTGGAGGACTTAGGATGGAAGCTGCTCTCCATCTCCAGAGAAAGAAGTGGTAGAGCTTGAATGCAATCGAATGATACTTTTTCTTTATTTTTTTTTGTTTTTTATCTATGTTTTCTCTCACAGAATGACTTACATGGAAATGTGTTTTGCATGACCATACAGGTATATCCTATGTAGAATTGCTTTCTTTCTCAGTAGAGTTATGAGGGGAGAGGGAAAGAGACAATTTGGAACTCAAAATTTGAAAGAAAAAAAGAATGTTAGATTGTTTTGCATGTAATTGGGGGAAAATAAAATATTAAATAAGAAAAAGTATATGAATAAACATTGATATGTCTATTATATTCATCATAGGAAAGTAATGAAGTATATTAGAAAATAGTACTTAGAAAATAGTACTGAACAATACATTCCTTATCCATATGATCTCAGGTGTAGCACTAGAAGGGACTTTATAAACCATCTAGTCTTTATATACATAATTTTCTTTTCCTCTCTGATCTTTCCATTAGGATAGATTGAAAGTCTTCTATTTCATTTAATGTCCATACATAATCCTTACATATAAGGAAACTGAGTCAAAGAGAATTTAAGTGATTTGCTTACAGCACACATTTTAAATAGCAGAGCTGGGTTTTTTTCAATTATTTCATGTCATTCACTATAAAAAAAAGTACTTTACTTCACTTTAAACCAAGCCTAAATTAGATTAGTCAGTGATTCAAGCACAAATATTAAAATGTGATAAATCAACAACCATTTATTAAGCCTGAAATGACACAGGACATTATAAATGCAACTACAATGTGCCAGGCACTGGGCTAAATGACAATGATGCAAAGAAAGGTCTTCTCTCAATGAGCTCACGGTCAAATGGGGAGACAACATGCAAGTAACTCTATACAGACAAAATGAATTGGAGATAATCTCAGAGGAAAGGCACTAACCTTAAGCAGGAATCAAATAAGACTTCTTATACAAGGTAGGGATTTGGCTGAGACTAGATGGATCATAAAAATGCAATAAAAACCATTTAAGTGATTCAAAGAATCATTCTTAAATGTTATTTCCTTCTGTCTTCATAATTACCTGATCAAGACTGGAGGAACTCTTGTATATTCTGTGACTCAATTCCCCCCCGGTTGGTCTTCTTATACTTCAATAATTAAAAAGAAATTCTATGCCCATAAAGGTCCAGTACAGTTTACCTGCTACTCAATCATCTCTCAGCATAGGACATTGGGCAAGGCTATCTTTAGATAAAAGGAGAAAGAAGAGCAGTGAACAGTGGTGAAAGGGAAAGGGAGAAAGAGTTCCAGTCACAGCACACCCTGGAACAAACATGATCCTGCTCCCAATAGTATAGGTACTACAACCTGGGGTTCACTTTCTCTATAACTCATCTTACTCCTCCTTCTGCTTAAACATTCTGGCTGCCCTCACAAATACAACATATCTCCTACCACACATCCCTGATCTCAATGGTGCCTCTAGCTTTCCTCTGGGGTGGATAGTGCAAGTGCTCATCTATGTTTCAATTTTATAAAAGAGAAAACTGATACTTATATATGTATGGTGCCTTGTCCAAGGTCACAGAGCTGGTAAACAGTAGAGCTGATACTGAAAGTCAAGGTTCCTAATTCTAAGTCTGCTTACTGTTAATTCCATCTCAATATAGGTATAGGTGTGGAACTCATTTTCTAGATTCTATTTCAAGAAATTTGAAATATTATATTCACATTCAGAGCAGAGAAATGTTGTATATGATCATATAAAAAATAGCTAGAGACTGTAGCAAGCTCTAGATACTATGTATGCCTTCCCCACAATTCTACCTAACATATTGAAAAGGTATGTTAAGATGTTTTCATTACGCTCCCTGTTGAATATGCAATTTCCTCTAAATACAAGACAGGCATTGACCAAGTTTATGGAATTCAGAGAAAGGCAACTCAGATTATTTATCACTTGCAGACAGTATTGGGTGAGCTGAGGGCAAGCATGAAATATGCATAGCTTAGCTAAGTGAGAAACCTATGGATTTGTCATTTTGATAATACTTCAAGGGCATTAACACCAAGGGGGACCATTTATAAAAGGGAATAGTGGCTAGAGCTGCACTGATATAATGTCACCTAGTAATCACTCAGAACTTCAAAAAGATAGCTTGTTCACTAGCTAAGGGTGAAGGGAGTAGGAGCTCCACCATACCAATCTCCTTTGCCCATATTTTTTTCTGTTTTTCTGTGTAATACATTACCCATGTAGAATGTGTTCCAAAAGTCTTAGCAAGGGTTTAAGCTTTAATTAGCTTTTAGTTTTAAGCTTCAGTTTAATAGTTTTTCATTTTAAACTTTAATAGCTTAAGATAGCAAGATTTGGGGGACATTCTGTATATTAAGTTCATTATTTCCAGTGGTCTACAATTCCAATTAAGACACCCCATCCACTAATGTAAACAGAAATCTATTTGTGTTTTAGTGGAATAACTTCAAGAGTTCCTATGGCCAAAAATTAATGGTTATGATCCTTTCTATATTTAGTAAGGTGAGCCCTAGAATGGAAGACACAAAATCTGTAACTAGATTAACTTCGTCTCTTTTCATATTGACAGGACCAAACAATACACAAACATTTATTAAATGCTTATCATGTACCAGTCCAAACAACTGTGGATGTAAAGGCAAAAATGAGATATTCTCTGCCCCAAAGAAGCCCTATTGAAGTAGGCATATTGGCTAGAGATAAAGAAATAATGGGAATGATAGGGGTGCATTGGAAACTAGTTTTCTCCAAATAATCGTGAGATGCCATTTTGAGCTAATGTTCCTTTTTGCAAAGAAAGAAATCAAGGAACTGAAAATTTGAGTGATTTTCTTGGGACAAGTCAGTAATTTCAAAATTTGAATCCAAGACTTCATTAAAATTATTGGCCCTTCTCACTAAATGCTGATACATATGCATCCGTAGTAGTAGAGATAAAAATTATGTACCCATTTGAATTTCCCAAAAGTAATAGAAATTCATTCAGTATTTTCCCATATCAAAAATTTTAATGGAGGAAAAATGTCTCTCAGATTAATGAGTCATTACCCTTCACACTAAAATTATAAATAGAATTCTTATTAACTAACTCCTTGCCTCCATCACCAACCCTTCCTACAGATATTACTTGTTTCTCATTTTTATCCAGTATGCAGATCATCTATACTATATCTATAAGTGGTAAATATAGTAGTATATGTGTTTTAAGGAAATACATATCATGTAGATCCCAATAGGATAAATGGTCAAGTTCATTTAGATGAATATGAATTCACATTCATTAGTGAACGGATTATCTCACTTTTCCAAGTGAAAACATTTTTATTTGAATCTAATATGCATTTGGAACCTTCAGAAGAAAGGTTTTATGGAAATATAAATAGTAAATCCAAATAAATGAAGAGTTTTATCTTAATGGTTGATACTATTCAGCAGAAATAAATTATCCTACTGCCTCACTTAAACAATTGACTCATCTTAAGGTACATTGAAATGGCTCTTAGTTTGGAAATGCAAATTCTAGGACTAAGACGACAATAAAACATAGCCTTTTCTAATCCTGTTCAAGAGATGGTTGAGCTTTCCTCTTGGAGAATTATCTCATTATTCTTTCACATTATTTTCCTAATATTCAGACTTTCCCAAGAGACAGAGCTTTATGAAATAACTGAACTCACGATATACTCATGATGAATTGTTTATTCAACAGCTGTACAGTTACCCCATCCACACTGAAAATTTCCCCAGTGAAGTTTTGATATATTATGGATCAGCATAAAAAATTAAATGGAAATTTTTCAGAGTTTTGCAGAAGCTGCAGATGACACACAGAGGCCAGTAGATGAGACCGAGCCTATGACCCAATACTTAAGCCAAATTTTACAATAAGGTACTGTAAACATCTCATAAAAGAAAAGAAAAAAATGAGATTTCTTCTCTAGTATGAAGAGAGAGCCAAAAAATTTTAACATAGATTTTCTAGATAATTGGGGCACAGCACCCCCAACGCCTACATTGTGAGAGGGCTAGTTGCACTGTTTTCCCTCTGTAGATCTGTGATTCCATTGATATGGGATTTGGAGATCTCATTGTCAGCTCCTAGAGAGGTCTTACAGTGAATAGAACCTGGAATGGAAAATCAAACAAAACAAAAAACCAGGTTCTAATTAGACCTCAGATAATAATTAGTCCTATGACCCTGAGCAATTCACTTAACCTCTGCCTGCCTCTGTTTCTTCAACTGTAAAATGATGGCAATCATAAAATAATAGCACCTACTTTCCAGGGTTCTGAGGATGAGCTGATGAGATGATATTTGTAAAGCGCTTAGCACAATGCTGGGCATATAGTAGCCATTTAAGAAATGTCTGATTTTGTTCTTATTTTTTATAGATGAAGATGGCAACCAGTCTTCAATTCACAATCTTAGAGAGTTGTTTTGACACTGGGAACATTTTCTGAGATCCAACCATAGGAAGCCTTTGAAAGGTATATTAAAATGGCTTCCAAATTGCCTATAACATCAGGGATGATGCAAGGATGTCCACTATCACCACTATTATTTAATATTGTACTAGAAATGATAACTCTAGTGACAAGACAAGAATCACAGAAGGAATAAAAATAGGGAATAAGGAAACCAAACTCACTCTTTGCAGATGGCATATTTAGAAAACTCTAGAGAATTAACTAAAAAGCACTAATTGAAATAATAAATAATTTTAGAAAAGTTGCAGGATATAAAATAAACCCACATAAATCATCAGCCTTCCTATCTACTATAAATAAAACCCAGCAGGAAAAGATAAAAAGAGAAATTCTGTTTATAATAGCTGCAGATAATATAAAATACTTGGGAGTCTCCCTGCCAAGACAAACTCAGGGATTATATGAACACAATCACAAAAAAACTTTTCGCACAAGAAAAGACAGATTTAAATATTTGGAGAAATATCAATTGCTCATGAATGGTCTGAGCCAATATAATAAAAAGGACCATTCTATTTAATATACTTATTCAGTGCCATACCAATCAAACTACCAAAGAAATATTTTACAGAGCTACAAAAAATAATAACAAACTTCATCTTTGAGAAAAAAGATCAAGAATATCAAGGGAATTGGTGAAGAAAGAAATGAGGAAAGTAGCCTATCAGTACCATATTCCAAACTATATTACAAAATGATAATCAATAAAACAATCTGGAACTGTCCAAGAAATAGATTAGTGCATCAATGGAATAGATTAAGTGCATAAAACATGGTATCATAGTAATCAAGTGCTTAATAAACCCAAAGATCCAAGCTTTGGGGCAAATACTCAACATTGGACAAAAATTGCCAGGAAAATTAGAAAACAATTTGACAGAAATTAGGCATAGACCAGCATCTCACATCATCTGCCATGTTAAAGTCAAAATGGATAAGTGATTTAGAAATAAAGGATGATATAAGTAAATTAGGAAAGCATGAAAAAAATGTCTGTCAAAAGTATGGATGAGAGAAGAGTTTATGACCAAATAAAAGACAGAGAGAGAAGCAAAATGCATAATTTTGATTCTATAATATTGAAAAGCTTTTACACAAGCACATTTAATGCAGACAAAATTAGAAGGAAAACAGGAGACTGGGAAAAAAATTTTACACCACATTTCCTTGATAAAGGCCTCATTTCTCAGATATATAGGGAAGTGAACCAAATGCATATAAGAGCCTTTTTCAGTTGTTAAATGGCTAAAGGGTATGAATAGGAAATTTTCAGAAGAAAAGATCAAAAAATCAATAGTCATATAAAAAATACTCTAAATCACTACTAGAGAAATTTAAATTAAAATAACTTTTAAACAATTATTTAGTATTTTATTTTTCCAATTGCATGTCAAAACAATTTTTTTCAAATTTTTACTAAATTTTTAGTTTAAATTATTTTACTTTTTCCAATTTCAAATAAAGATGATTTTTAACATCCATTTTAAATAAGATCTTAAGTTTCAAACTTTTTTCTTTCACTCCTTCCCCTTCCTCTTCCTAAAACAATAAGCAATTTGATATGTTTTATATGGGCAATCATGTAAAACATATTTCTATAGTTGTACTATTGTGAAAGAAGGGAAAAAGATAAAAAATATGCTTTGATCTGCATTCAGACTTGATAGTTCTTTCTTTGGATATGAACTTCATTTTTCATCATGAGTCTTTTGGAATTGTCATGATCATTTTATTCCCAAGAAGAGCTAAGTCTATCATAGCTGATCCTCTCACAATGTTGCTGTTGCTATGAATCATGTTCTCCTGGTTCTGCTTGCTTCACTCAGTATCAGTTCATGCATGTAAGTCTTTTCAGATTTTTGTGAAATCTGCCTGCTCATCGTTTCATACAGTACAATAGTATTCCTCATATACCATATCTTGGTTAATCATTTCCTAATTGATGGACATCCCCTTAGTTTCCAAGTCTTTTGCCACCACACAAAGAACTATTATAAATATTGTTTGTAAATGCAAGTCCTTTTCCCTTTTTTAATGATCCTTTTGAGATACAGATCTAGTAGTGGTATTGCTGGATCAAAGAATAGGCACAGTTTGTTTGTCCCTTGGGCACAGGAGCAAGCATTTCTTTTGCCTTCAATACCTTTATTTTAAAATATTTTTAAATAGTACTTTATTTTACTCCAGTTACATGTAAAAGTCATTTTAAACATTGATTTTCAAAATGTTCTTTTAAATTTTCTCATTTCTTCTGTCCCCATCCTCATCATTAAAAAGGCAGGTTACAGTCTTGAAAAACGTATTTCCATATTAATCATGTGGTGAAAGAAAAAATAGACATAAAAACAACAAAGAAACCAAAACAAAGTTTAAAAAAAGTTTGCTTCTATCTTATTCAGACACCATTAGTTCTTTCTCTAGGGCTGGATAGCTAGCATTGGTCACGATAAATCTTTCAGAGTTGTTTTGCATCATTGCATTGCTTAGAATAGCTAAATTCACAACTGATCATCTTACAATTTTGCTATTACTTTGTACACAGTGCATTTCATTTTGCATCAGTTCATGTGAGTCCAGGTTTTTCTAAGAACATCCTGCTCATTTTTTTCTTTTAACATAATAGTATTCCATCACAATTATGTGGCATGATTTGTTCAACCATTCCCTAATTGATGGGCATCCTCCTAATTTCTAACTCTCTGCCACTAGAATAGAGTTGCTATAAATATTTTGTACATATGAACATTTACCCCTCACCCCTTTTTAAATGTCTTTTTGGATACATACCCTAGTAGAGACATTGCTATATCAAAGGGTAAGAATGGTTTTACAACCTTTTGGACATAGTTCCAAAATGCTGAAAAGAATGGTTGAATCATTTCACAACTTCATTAATGGTACATTTAATATCTCATTTTTTTGCATATCCATTCTAACATTGTCATTCTCCCTTTTTGACCTATGAGCCAATCTAATAGGTATAAGGTAGAATCTCAGGATTGTTTCAATCTGCATTCCCCCAATCAATAATTATTTTAGAGTACCTTCTTATATGGCTATAGATGGATTTAATTATTTCATCTAAAAGCTTTTCATATCTTCATATTAGTTGTGGAACAGCTTATATTTTTATACATTTGACTCAGTTCTTTATATATATATATATATATATATATATATATATATATATATATATATATATTTAAGAAATAAGACCTTTATCAGAGAAACTTCAAAATTTTTTTTCACTATTATGACTTCTAAATATATTTCTCTCCATCCTACTCCTCTATGCCTATTTATTCTATACACTCTCTCCTTTCACCCTGTCCCTTCTCAAAAGTGTTTTGCTTCTGACTACTACCTAATCTACCCTCCCTTCCCACACCCCCTTCCTCATTCTCTTACCCCTCCTACTTTCCTATAGGATAAGATAGATTTCTATAAACATTTGAGTATGTATGTTAGTCCTTCTTAGAGCCAATTTTGATGAGAGTAAGGTTCACTCACTGCCCTGCCCTCCCTTTCAACTTTCCCTCCATTGTAAAATCTCTTTCAGATCTCTTTTATGTGAGATAATCTGTCCCATTCTACCCCTCCCCTTCCCTTTCTCCCAGTGCATTACTCTTTCTCATCCCTTAATTTTATTGTTTAAAATATTTTCCCTTTGTATTCCACTTATACTTGTGCTCTCTTTGTATATATACTGCCATAATAATGAGAAACTTGTTTTATAATTTACAAGTATCATCTTCCCATTTAGAAATGTAAACAGTTTACCCTTATTGAGTCCCTTATGATTTCCCTTTCCTGTTTACCCTTTTATGCTTCTTTTGAATCTTGTATTTGAAAGTCAAATTTTTTCTATTCAGCTTTGGTCTTTTTATTAAGAATGCTTGAAAATACTTTATTTCATTGAATATCCATTTCTTTCCCTGAAAGATTATCCAGAATATCAAATGCCAAGTCCTGTAAGGTAGAAGCTGCTAAATCTTGGGTTGTCCTGATTGTGGCTCAAAAACACTTGAAATGTTTCTTTCTGGCTGCTTGCAATATTCTCTCCTTGACCTAGGAGCTCTGGAATTTGACTATAATATCCCTAGGAGTTTTCATTTTGGGTTTACTTTCTAGAGGTGATTGGTGGATTCTTTCATTTTCTGTTTTACCATCTATAACCTATATGCTTCTAGAATATAATCAGTTTTCCTTAATAATTTCTTTTTATTTATTTATTTATTTATTGTTAAATAAGTTTATTTAACTTTTTACATTCATTTTCACAAGATTTTGGGTTCCAAAATTTTCTCCCCATTTGTCCCCTCCCTCCTCCCCGATACACTGGACATTCTAATTACCCATATCACCAATCTGCCCTCTCTTCTATCATC
>CM053769.1:381180945-381301059 GCA_028658325.1 Potorous gilbertii | reverse complement strand
CTGTGTTGCTGCGCGGCTTCCACTGTTCCAGACTTTGTCAGGAGTTCTTTTTACAGGAAATCTATGGGTTGTGGGTTCGGACCTAGCATAGGTGAGTCTTTCTACTCCGCCATCTTGGCTCCGCCCCCGACAGTCTTTCTTTATAGATATTTTATGAGCTGTGGGGGAAGAGATAGAGTATGTCCATCTTTCTACTCTGCTATCTTGGCTCCACCCCCCCATAAATTCTTTTCTTTGGCTTTTCAAGTTCCTTACAGTTTGGCCCTAGTCTATCTTTCCAGTCTCATTATATTACTCCTCACAATTTATAGTGTGTGCTTCTTTTTACCCCTCAAGAATGACACTCCATTTCCCAACTTTTCATCAGTTGTATTCCATAAAATGTTTTTTTTGTCACCTCTGCCTCATAGAATTCTTCACTTACTTCAAGGTTCAGCTTCAGTGTTGTCTACTACATAAAATATTTCCTTGTCCCATCAATGGATAGTTTCAACCTTCCCTAACTACCCTGTATTCATCTTGCATTATTTTGGTGTATGTTTATTCAATGTTTACTTCAATATTTGTGTATTGCCTCCCATATAACATGTAAACTCCCTGAGAAGAGGAATTATTTCATTTTTTTCATCTAAATCCCTACGATCTACCTCAGTGTCTGCCACATAAAAGGCATTTAAGAAATGTTTATTAATTGATTGATTGACTAATCTGAGCTGGAGTTTCCCCACTTGTAAAATGACGTTATTAATGTTGCATGGCCAGCTGAGACCAAGAGAAGTTAAGTGTCTTGCTCAAGGTCACACTGTCAATTGGCAAATGAGACCTCCTTACTCCTAGTTTGCTCTTTATTCTACGACTTCACTTGTCTCTAACAATGTGATGCAACCAGGATAATATGTGAGTGACATGTGATCCACAAGTCTGCCATTTGCCTTGATAGAGCTCCAAAATAATCTAACTCACAGAGACTTGGGGGATGAAGGAATTATCGAGTATATTAAGCTCTGAGCAAAAGCTTTTCCTACCTCATGGGCTCTATAAACTAAAGTTGCTCAGAAATTTTGCATTCACAATGCTAATAATTTATCCCTGAGTCTGATCCTTCCTCCCAACATACTACCTGACTTCTTCCTCCCTCACCTACAGTGACAACAATGGTAACAAAAGTTAGGAAACCGCCTATAGCTCCTTCATTCTGGCTCCCAGATTTGGTCCAGGTGCACTGTTAAAGGCAAATAATTATAGGCGGTGCTCATGGAGGATTGTGAAACTGTCAGTCAGGATCACAGCTCTGTGGGAAGCAACCAATCGGTCTTGTCACTCAGTGGATACCAGCTAATCAGTCTCATAGCTCAGCTGCAGGGGCTCCTGGCTGGAAATCAGCTGCCAACAGAAAGGTCCGAGATAACCTGGTTAAGTTCCATCTGTTTCTCATGCAGACAACTATAAAAATAAACAAAAATAATGTGCCCTAGTAAACTCCCCAGTGAATTATGATGTTAGGAGCAGGTACCAGGTAACATTGTTAATAGTCAACTTTGGACTCAAAGGGTAAGTGGATCTGTTATCAATCCTTTCCCAAAGTGGAAACTTTGAGGGGAAACTGCTTTGAGGCTCCATTTGATCACCTACTGGATATTTCTAAATGAGTTAAGACCACAGTCTTAGAGATGGCTCCTTTCATCCCATCATCATTATGCATTATCCTGACTTGGTCCTAATGATAAGTCACTTTATCTCTAAAAAGAAATCTATTCAATATGGGAATTTTAAGTGAAGCCCTTGCATGCTATTAACTATCAGGAAATCTCACAAATTTCAAATGAGAAAATTTCCTTAAATAGAGCATTGTGAAATATAATTTAGCTATGTTAAAATGTATATCATATGCATACTATGTGTGCATTTGTGTGTACATAGAGAGATATGCATATATCTATAGATATAGATATGTCATTTTCTTTTGAGTAAATTTGGATATATAATGTATTAGGTATTTTGAGGAAACCAGGGCACAATATACTCACTCTGAAAATGCCTATTATTTTCATTTATTATTGCTCTGGAATGATCAGCCAGACTACTACTTAAGTGACTTACACTGGGAAAAATTTCAGGCAAAAGATGTGTTGTACTGTATTTTAGATATTTAGGATGCAATTGAAATTACACAATGACAACATATACCGTTAGAATATGAGAGAAGATTGGAAATCATTAATAATAAAGAACATTATATAACCTGAAGATTCTTCAGTCCTTTTGCCACAATAACTAAATGGTATTTCGTATGGAAGACGGCATACTAACAAAGGCATACTAAATACCTTATTGCTCATTTTTAGGTACATAGGATAAGACTGAAGGTTGGAAGGAAACTTAAAGGTAATTTAGTTCAGCTTCCTTATTTTACATATAAGAATGCTGAGACCCAGGGAAGTAAAATGATTTACCCAACATTGTGTAAATAGTAAGGAACACACAGACAGCATCTAGTTGCAAATCTAGCACTCTTGAAGTTCCACTGAACAATCACTACAAACATATTGATATCTTTTACATAATTTTAATTTCCAAATGTATCCCTCCTCCTTCTTGTTCATCTAGAGATTCATCCTTTAAATAAAGAATAAAATAAGAAAATGAAGGGAAAAAAGGCTTAGCAAAACTCACAAATATGTCAGCGAAGGCAAAAAATACATGAAATTTAATCAATATTTCTTAAACACTTTTATGTGCAGAGCAATGTGGTCAGCCCCGAGGGAGACAGATAGGGTATGATCCTGCCTTCCTGAAGCTTATAGTCCAACAGGACAATAGAACCCCAGCACAAATAAACACATCAGAAGTATATAATGACATATAAATTTCTCTAGCGTCCCAGAAGAAGAAAATTAATGTTAATTGGTGGAAAGGGAAAACAGTGAAACAGAAGCTTCATAGAAGAGGTGACTAGGTGAGTTGAGTCCTGTTTAAAGAGTGGGAAGATGCCAATAACTGGAGATTTTGAGAGGAAGAGTTTTGAGACATGTAATTATACAGAGGCAGGTGACTGAGGTACACACATGAGGAAAATCAAGTAGTTTAATTTGGCTGAATGTCAGTCAATCAGTTAGCAAACATTTATTAATAACTTACTATATGCCAGACACTGTGCTAAGCAATGAGGGTAAAAAGAAAGGAGACAAAGGCAAAAACAGTTCCTGCTTTTAAGGAAGTGAATAGTTAGAGAGGGAGCAATAGGTGAAAAGGCTAAAACAGTAAGTAGAGTGAGACCAAATTGTTTAAGGTCCTTAATACCAACTTAAGAATACTAAATTTTATTCAGTAAATAAGGGGAATCTGGTAAAAGAGTTTTTTGTTTTGTTTTGTTTTTTAATTGACTGACTGACAATATTTACCCAATATTAAATATTATGTTAGAGTACTAACAATTTTCATTGTTGTAGTAATTGTCTATATAGTTTTCCTGGTTTTTCTACTGAACTTTGCATCAGTTTAGATGTTTTCCTATTTTTCTGATGAATATTTCTATTTGTCATTCATCCTGTACAGCAAGTATCTCATTTAATACTTCAACTTCATTATGACTGGCTTTGTCCTAGAGAAAACTTACTTTTAAAAAATATTGTTTGAATTTATTTTAGTATTTTATTTCCCTCCTGCAACATGTAAAAACAATGTTAAACATTCATTTTTAAATGAATGGAGAGGTGTTTGCTCCCTTCCTCCCTCCCCACTATAATAATGGGAGTTAAAGATCTGCTGTGCCCATTAATAGGCCTCAGGTGGAGCCCATTGAAGGAAGAGACTTGTTTTGTAGGAAGGCCCACATCACAAAATCAAGTAAAAGAAATAGAGGAAAAATTGGAAAGAAATGGCAGTGATGCAAGAAAAATATAAAAGATGAGTCAACTGCTTGCTAAAGGGGACCCAAAAATGCTGAACAAAATAACATCTTAAAAATAGACTAACCGAAATGACAATAGAGGCCCAAAAAGCCAATGAAGAGAAGAATGCCCTAAAAGGCAGAATTAGCCAAATGGAAAAGGAGGACCAAAAGCTCACTGAGGAAAATAATTCCTTAAGAATTAGACTGGAGCAAATGGAAACTAATGGCTTTATGAAAAATCAAGAAAATATAAAACAAAACCAAAATAATGGGAAAAAATAGCAGACAATATGAATTGTCTCATTGGAAAAACAACTGACCTTGAAAATAGAAAATAGCCATGATCCAAAAAAAGAGCTTAGATATCATATTTCAAGTAGTTATCAGGGAAAACTGCCCTGATATTCTGGGGCCAGAGGTTAAAATAGAAATGGAAGGAATCCAACAACCACCCCCCAAAAGAGATCCCCAAAGGAAAACTCCTAGGAATATTGTAGCCAAATTCCAGAGTTCCCAGGTCAAGGAGAAAATATTGAAAGCAGTCAGAAAGAAACAATTTGAATATTGTGGAAACAAAATCAGGACAAGACAAGATCTATCAGCTTCTACATTAAGGGAATGGAGGGCTTGGAATATGGTATTCCAGAAGTCAAAGGATCTAGGATTAAAACCAAGGGTCACCTATCCAGCAAAACTGAGTGTAATATTTCAGGGGGAATAATGAATATTCAGTGAAACGGAGGACTTTCAAGCATTCTTGATGAAAAGACCAGAGATGAATAAAAAATTTGACTTTTAAATACATAAATCTAGAGAAATATATAAAGGTAAACAGGAAAGAGAAGCCATAAGAGACTTCCTAAAATTGAACTATTTTCATTCCTATATGGAAAGATTATTTGTAACCCTTAAGAGTTTTCTCATTATTAGGGTAATTGTATGGAATATATTTATCATATATACATATATATACATACATATATATATATATATAAAATGTGATAATGTATGAGTATAGACAGGGTGATTTGAATATGAAGAGATGATATGTAAAAAATAAAATTAAGGGTTGAGAGAGGAATATATTGGGAGAGGGAGAAGGATAATGGGAAAAATAGAATGGGGTAAATTATCTCATATAAAAGAGGCAAGAAAAAGTTTTTACAATGGAGGGGAAGGAATGGGTGAACCTTACTCTTATTAGATTTGTCTTAATGAGGGAATAACATATCCACTCAATTGGGTATTTTACCCTACAAGAAAGTATGGGGAAAGGTGATAAGAGAAGGAGGGGGTTATAGAATTAAGGGAAGATTGCAGGAGGGGGTAGTCAGAAGCAGAGACTTTTGAAAAGGGTCAGGGTCAAAGGAGAGAATAGAATAAGTGGGGGAGGGTAGAATAGGATGGAGGGAAATGATAAAATTGTTTTTACATGCAACTGAGAAATAAGACATACAGGTAATGAAATGTAGAAATCTGTCTCACCCTACAAGAAAATAGAGGGAAAGGGGGTGAGAGGGTGTGTGTGATAGAAGGGAGGGTAGATTGGGGGAAGGGGTAATCAGAATTCACCCTGTCATGTGGTTGGGGAAAGGGAGAGGTGGGGAGAAAACTTTGAACTCAAAATCTTGTGGAAGTGAATGTAGAAATCTAAAACTTAATTAATTATAATTTTAAAAAAAGAAAATCAAATTTCTATTCACCTCTGTTCTTTTCATCAAGAATGCTTGAAAGTACTCTCTTTAATTGAATTTCCATTTTCCTCCTTGAAGGATTATTCTCAGATTTGCTGGTTAGATGATTCCTGTTTATAATCCCAGCTCTTTTGCTTTCTAAAATATCATATTTCAAGCCCTCTCATCCTTTAATGTAGAAGTTGCTAAATCTTGATTTATCCTGACTGTGGCTCCATAATACTTGAATTGTTTCTTTCATGGTGCTTGCAATATTTTCTCCTTGATCTTGGAGCTTTGGAATTTGGCTATACTGTTTCTGGGAATTTTCATTTTTGGATAGCTTTCAAGAGGTGATAGGTGGATTCTTTGATTTCTATTTTACTCTCTGTTTCTAGAATATCTGGGCAATTTTTTGATAATTGACTGAAAGATGATATCTAGGATTTTTTTAATCTTGGTTTTCAGATTGGGCCAATAATTTTAAAATTATCTCTCCTGGATCTATTTTCCAGGTCAATTGTTTTTTCAACGAGCTATTTCACATTGTCTTCTCTTTTTTTTCATTATTTTGTCTTTGTTTTATTGTTTCTTGCCTCATAAAATAGTTAGCTTCCATTTCCTCAGTTCTAACTTATGGATTATTTTCTTCAGTTAGATTTTGTACCTCCTTTTCCATTTGGTCAATTCTACTTTTTAAGGAGTTTTTTTTTCCTTCAGTGAACGTTTGTGCCTCTTTTTCCATTTGTCCATTTCTGCTTTTTAAAGTATCCTTCTCTTCATTGTATTTTTGTGCCTCTTACCATTTTGTCTAATCTATTCTTTAAGGCATTATTTTCTTACTCTCTCTTTTTTTTCTGTCTCCTCTACCAAGATACTGATTTGTTTTTTCATGATTTTCTTGCATCACTCTCATTTCTCTTTCCAATTTTTCCTCTGCTTCTCTTTATTGATTTTCAAAATTCTTTTTGAGCTCTTCAATGACCTGTGACAAATTCATATTTTTCTTGGAGGCTTTGCATGTTGTAGCTTTGACTTTGTTGTCTTTTAATATATGTTTTGATCTTTTTTTTCTCACCATAGTAACTTTAGTACCACTCTACTTCCAGGGTTGAGGGTATACTGTCCCAAGTTTCATGGGTTGGGTGCAGTTGTTTACTGATATACTTCAAGGAACCTGTAAGTTTTCAGTTCTTCCAAGATGGTGTGATCTAAGCAGAGTTGATTTTTGTAGTCTCTTGCACTTTATTCTGGTCTATAAACAACTACAAGCATTCTTTCCTGCCCTGGAAATGTGATGAGTCTCCTAGCTCTACTGTATTCATAATTTCTGGTGTGTGAGTGCTCCTCTTTGCCCTGGGCCTGCCACCTAAGTATGCAACTGGAATCCAAATATGGGGAAAGCATCAGAGTACTTCCTCCAGTGCTAACAAAGAGAGCCTTGTAATCTCCTTTTGAGCAGTTATTTGACCTCCTTCTAGCCTATGAGATGAAAGTTGTGGAAGCAACTGCTGCCTCTACTGATTCTATGGCTCCCAAGGCCTGCTCCTCATTTGTTAGGACCAGTCTACTCTGGTGTGGTCTATGCTATACTGTGTTCCACTGTCACCTCAGTGCAACAGATTATTCCTGTTTACCTTCTATGTTGTCTTGAGGTAGAAAATTCTTTCACCTCCTCCTTTTGTGAGTTCTGCTGCTCAGAAATTGTTCTATGGCATTATTTAATGGTGTTTAGAGGAGTTTGGGAAAAAAAGCTCAGGTGAGTCGCTGCCTTTTCTCTGCCATCTTGATTCCATCTCTCAATTAAAATAGCTTTAAAGTACCACCTCACATCTATCAGATTGTTAACATGAGAGAAAAATAAAATAACATATGCTGGAGGGGATTTAAAAGAATTGGGAGCCATCTTGACTCTGACCTCTGGTGAAAGGATTTGAACAGAAGCATGGCACAGTCAGATGGGATGAAGAGAAGTAATAGAGGAAGGGAAAAGAATGAATGAAGTAGACATAGGAGACTATGGGGGAAAAGTTTTTTTTTTTTAATTTTGTTTTATTGGAGGGGAGGTAGTGAGCGGCATAAAAAGAAAAGAACCTATTCTTGTGTGGTGGCTATAATGATGGAAATAACAATCATGATGATAGATTTCTCAAAATCACGTTGTCACGAATGATATATTTACCCCTGTGAATTTTCATCTTTATGCTTCAAAATTTTAATTTTAATCATTTGTATATTTTCTAGGGTTTTTTTTTTGGCATGGTTGTCATTCCAGTCACCCGACTGCCTTCCATCCAATCCTATAGCTACCTAATTATTTATATTCCTTCCTTTCCCATTAAAATGTGAACTCCTTAAAGGTAGAGGTTGTTTTTGTCTTTCTTTGTATTCCCAGCTCTTAAAAAAAGTGCCTGGCACATAGTAAGTGTTGAATAAATGATTAATGGCTGATCCAGTGACATGTTTTTCCTACCAATATATTTTCATTTTCCAAGAAAATAAAGCTTGCTATTAATGCTGTTCACCTATGGTCCCTGTGAAAAGAAAAAGTAAAAGGAGGAGGAGGAGGAGAAGAATACGAAGAAGAAAAAGAGAAGGAGGAGGAGAAGACTCTCTATAGTGTTTTAAGATTTACAAAATGCTCTACAAATATTATTGCTTTTTATCCTCACAACAGTCCTGGGATTTAGGTGATGTTATTATCTCAGTTTTATATATGAAGAATTGTTGTTCTTTGTCCTTTGTTCTCTAGAGGACCAATGACATCAGCACTGTGAAGTCTTGACTTGCAAGTGAAGTAAATTTTAGTGAGGCTGGGCTGTGCACAGTCATCAGCCTAACTCTCTCCTCCAGGGTCACCTGAGTCCAGAGGCAAGACAGAGGTCAGGACAACTGGAGATGACTCCAGATGCAATGGGAGAGCTTAGTCTTATTAAGTTAAGGTCTTTCCCAGATCTCCGTTTGTCTGAGGCAACACCTATTTAGTGATTTAAGGCTAAGTAAAGCAAACAAGAAGTTACATGATTTGTCCAAAGTCACACAGCTGGTTAAATGCCTGAATCAGGTTTGGAATGCAGATCTACCACATTCAGGGTCCAAGGCTCTATTCACAGCACCATCTGTGTTTTCCATTGTGTAAAAAAAATAATCTTGAATTTTAGAATTGAGTTACAAAAACTGTATGATTTCAGGTGCGAGATTTTCAAGGAAATCTTGAAACTACACCTGATTCCCTCAAATCCATGTCTCAGATGATACTGTATCTTAACACAGGTGCCTTATATCTCTCAAACAGTTGATGAGATGCTTATTTTATTGCATGATGATAACAACCAATATTTCTGTCATATAACGTTCAAAATCTCTTCACTGATATTCGATCATTTATCCTTATACTAGTCCGGCAAGGTGTTATAAATATTCTTATCCCTGTTTTATAGATGAAAAACTGAGGCTGAGAGAATCAGTGCCTTGCCCAGAGAATTAAGTGTCTGAGGGAAGATTTGAATCCAGGTCTTCCTGTCTCCAAGTTCTGTGAAAGGCTTCCTTCCAATATTTAGCATCAGAAACATTTTTTTCCTTTTTTTCCCCTGAGTCATTTTCCTCCCTCAGGACATAGTGATAGGTGAGATTTATTTTTGTTTTCATTTTTCATCTGTTTCCTTGTGTAGTAGTGGCAAAGTAAGATTTTGACTTACTTTTCACACGTATTAAATCTCCATTAATTATTTAGAATTGAATTGTTTTCAATTTTATGTTTCTGTGAACAGCTTGACTTTTATAACCATACTGGGGTTGAAAGAAGGCCAAAGAAAAATTAAAGGGATTTATAAGCAAGGGGAGGGGATGGGGGTATAAAATAATTATAGCCTATCCAGAAGGAAGAAGTACTACATTGTTCAATAAATTCTAAGACCAGCGTCTTAAAACTGTACTTCTGATATTTGTGTTTTCTTCCATGCAAAGCTAATCTGTCTTTACTTAGCATCCGTAAACGAAAGGACTTGCAGTGAAGGAGAACTGGGTTCAAGGGCTGACTGATAGGTACTAGTTATGTGACCACAGGCAAGTTCTTTATTTCCCCATTCTTCAAGCAATACTACATCAATGGATGACTTTTCAAATTTTTTCACTGTTGTTCAGTCATTTAAATTGTGTCTGACAGTTCATGACCCCATTTGGAGTTTTTTTGGTAAAAAAAAACTGAAATGGTTTGCTATTATCTTCTACTGCTTTTTTACAGATGAAGAAACTGAGGCAAACAGGATTAAGTGACTTGCCCAAAATGATACAGCTAGTAAATGTCTGAGGCCAGATTTGAACTTAGGAAGATGGGTCTTCCTGAGTCTAGTCCTGGCACCGTATCCACTGTGCCCCTTAGCTGCCTATTTCCAAATTGAGAGAGCCCTAAAACAATGAAATGAGTGGTCTTGACAAAAAATTAATGCCTATTTACATATGTTTATGGGCTTTCTCTATCATTTCCCCTAGTTCTTTCTTTAAACATATCTCTTCTTTCTCTAAATTCAGTCCAACCAATCACACTTTCCTCTCCCAGTGTTGATTCAGTGCCCTGCAGCAAAGAAATATGTAAAAGTATAGAGATATGGACATTGAGATAGGGATGCTTTTGTGGAAAAAAAATTAAAAACCACTAGTATTCAGAGTAACAGGGAGATATTAAATGAGATCTGCACATTTCCTTTTAATATTGGAAAGTAATAGGAAGGAACAGATAGAGATTGGGAGCCTTTAAAGAGTGGTAAGACAGGCCAAAAGTGACAGCATAAGTGACAGCCTAAGTAGCATTTCCAACAGTTAAGTAATATATAATGGTACTTAAGTTATACTTAGGATTGTTTTTTAAACTATTGCTCATAATTAGATATTATTTCTTTTAAACTAAAGTAAAAATTAATTTACATGATATTTACCTTTAAAAATATTAAAGATGTACAAATGAATAGAACATCTTTTTATACCTTTAATTCTCTCAGTTATGCCTGGTATATAGTAGGTACTTAATAAATGTTTTTGATTGATTGATTTAAAAAAAAACAGGAAAAAGAGGGTTATATTTGGAAGTTAGAGGAGCTTGGTACTAGTTACATTCGGGCTACTTACTACCTGTGTGACCTTCATATACCAGCTCTGTGCCTCAGTTTCCTCATCTGTGAATTGGAGTTGGGGGTCCTTTTTCGTTTTAAATCTATTACCCTCCAACCCATCTTCACCCACTCCATACCTCCTTTGTATTGTATTTTTACGGTATTATGATTTCAAGGTATGGTTCCCTCCACTGGTATAGGTCAATTTATGATGCAGAAGATGGTCATTAAGAATTATTAGGAGCCACCCTTACAACACGTACATATTGTCCCTGAGGCTGAGGAGGCTGAGGTTGTTGAATCTCATGAGTTTGGGACTATCCATATTAAATTGGGCACCAATATGATGAGCACTCTGGAGGTATTATGTTTGTATGTGTGTATATACATGCATACACACATACCTACATATATATGTATGCATATATGTATGTGTATATATGTGTGTATATGGGGTTTAGGGTGTGCCAAAAACAACACCCTTTGGACAACCTTCTGAAGAACCTCTCCAAAGTTAAAGAGTATGGTCATCTCATAGCTACCATGCAATCCATATGTGCATCTCTGCTTAAAGATTAGTCTTGCCCAAAGCCTTTACTGTCCGAGCATCCCTGCTAAGGAAGTGTCATAGAAGCATTTCAGCACAGGTCACCTGTATAAGAAAGAATACGATTCCAATAGTTTTGTTGTTTTACAGCCTCCAAGTTAGAGGCATGAAGGGAATTACAGTTTTCATAACAATCAATATGATTTCATAATCAATAATCAATATAATCAATAACCAGTATAACGAATATACTAATAGATTATATTTTTCAGCATGGCCTCTTGTAGCTTGTGAGCCACAAGCTCACAGTGCAACTTGAAATGATCAGTTAAACCTAACCTTCACTACACTCACAATCACTTCATTCTTGTGCCTTAAGTGAAACTAATCAAAGACTGTGAACCTGTTCCAATCACAGAACTCTGGTCCTGCATGTTGCTAAGTAATAACCCTCAAAGACATAAACAATTCTATAATACATCTTCTCCTCCCTCCCCCTTCCCATTGATATATATATATATATATATATATATATATATATATATATATATATACATATATCATAGATTTGCAAATCTATGTCTCATAATGAAACTAGTTAATTAAATGGCTATCTGATTACTGGCACTTTGCCTCTGGCCTGCTGTTTTGTCCTCCTCAGGTTAGAGATTTGTTCAGTAAAATCCTGTTAACAGGGCCAACTGAAATCTGTTAAATACATGATTCAGCTTACATTTAGAGAAGGGTAAGTATCTGGAGTAAAAGAATCTAGGTTTCAATCCCAGATTTGTTGCTTTCAATGTATATGACTTGGAACACATTCTTTTACCTCTTTAGGTCTTACTGTGTTCCTGTTTTAAAGGAAAAAAATGGTTGTTGAAATACCCTGGCTAGATCTACTCTGGATAACAGTGTAAGTAGATGACTTTGAAAGAGATTGAGTAGCTAGTCTTCAAAGTAATCATTAACAGTGACAATGTCCAATGTCAGTTTGGAAGGGGATCTCCATTGGAATATCCCAGGAATCTGATCTTGGCTCTAGGTTGCTTAATGTACTTTTCAATAGCTTAGGTATGCAGGTGTGGGCAGTTAACACAAAAATGGAGGGGCTAGCTAATACAATAGACAATCAGATCATAGAAAAGTCTTAAGGGACTATGTCATTGGGCTGACTTGACTAAGATGAAATTCAATAGGGATACATGCGAAGTATTACATTGGAGTTAAAAATTGGACATTGAAAGATGGGAAAATATGGTTAGATAACAGGTGGTCTAATAAAAAAGATTTGAGGTATTTATTAAACTTCAAGTTTAATATGAGACTAGACAGAGAACAATACAGGAATAGAAACAGAAACCAAAGGAAAAGCAAAACAAAACCTTCTCTTCATCTACATTAAGAGAGGAACAGTTTCTGGGAATAAAAAGGTAAAATTTCCACTATATTCTACCTTCTCAGACTTGGAATATTATATTCAGTTTAGAATACTATTGGTATACTAGTATATACTACTAGCAGTATTCTGGTAGTATCCTTATAAAGGATATTGACAAGTAAGGAAGCATTCAGAAGAAAATAGCTCTGATGGTGAAGGGTCTCAAGTTCATACCATATACCACAGCAGTCAGTATTGCTTAAATTACTTTGCAGAGGTGGCAACTACATGGCACAGAGTATAGAGCATTGTGCTTGGACTCAGGAAGATTCATCTTTGTGAATCCAAATCCAACCTCAGATGTTAATATGTGTGATCCTGAGCAAGTCACATAACCTGTTTGCCTCAGTTTCTTCATATGTAAAATGAGCTGGGGAAAGAAATGGCAAACCACTTCACTACCTTTGCCAAGAAAACTTCAAATAGGATCACAGAATGTCTGACAGGACTGAATGATGACTTAACTTTGGAGAAATTAAGATCTAGGAGGGGAGTAATAGTTGTCTTAAAGTATTAAAGTACTGTTATACAAAAGAGTTTTTGTATTTGCTCAATCTAGACCCAGATGACAGAACCAGGAAGGAATGGTTAAACATTGTAAAGCATCATATAAAGATAAATTCCCTAATAATTAGACCTATCCACAGGAGGATATTTAGGTAGCATAAAAATACGATATCAATAACAAAATTAGTATAAAAACAATTAGGCCCATTTAAAAGTAAAAGTCTGCCTTAGGAGATACTTGGCTCCCCTTAATTGCAGGTCTTCAAGCAACCACCAGATTATTAGTTGTTGCATAGTTTGAAAAGAGGATTCTTGTATGTACCTGGTTGGGGAACATGCAGTCTCTAGGCCACATGTTGGGTGCAACCTATTGACTGAGTCCAAATTTTATAAAACAAATCCTTTTATTAAGGGGATTTGTTCTGTGAAATTTGAATTCAGTCAAGGGGCTGCACTTGTAGTCACTGAGATCAGAAGACAGCTAAGTTGCCATCTAACTGTAAATGCTATAAAATTCTTCCTTAGGAATTAATTCACTCAATTATTCATTCAAAGTATTTATTGGGTGCTATGTACTTTCTGTCATTAAAAAACATATATAAGAGATAGCCCCTGACATAAAAGACATGGCAGTCAGTATGATAGCAGTTCACCAAAGGGAGAGATTAGTGTGTCCTGGAGCCTATGTGATGTTGGAAAGAGCTGGAAATTATTTATTGAAGGATTTTTAACATATATGGAGAGAGAAAGGGGAGCGGGGTATTCAGGATTTAACTGACAAATTACTTTCTTAATGTTTGCACACCAAAAGAACTTTCCATCTTCTTCCTTATCATAATAGTTGAGAAATGTCAGCATGATTTTAATAGATGTCATGAGGAAAACAAACAAACATGTAGCAACATTTTTATCCTGGGGGAAAAATATACTATTAAAGAAATCTCTTTATATGCCTCACATTATATGACCCAAAATAAAATTGGGTTGGATCTTCAAAAGGTTTTCTCTTTTTGTCCCATTGGGGTCATATCACCAAAAGTAGGTTGGATCTAAGGGTGGGCCCTACATAGAACCTTATAATGCAACAAGGAAGTCTAAAATGCCATTTGGCATGTTTCTCCAACTTTACCTGTAACTATGATCTCTCAGCCAAAGAAAATTAGTTTTTTTTTCATAGTTTTACCAAAAATAGAATGCTTTTGAAATAGCTTCTTTGTTTTTTGTTTGTTTTTGTTTGCTTTTTTTTGTTTTCTTGTAAGATTGGAAAGATAGATTGGGTCCCGATTAGAAAACGTTTTTTCAAAGAATCATAGAGTATGAGAGCTGGTAGGGACCAGAAATATTATCTAGCCTAACCCCATTCATCTTACAGAGAAATTAAATTGACTTGTCCAAGGTCAGACTGAATGGCCCAATAATAATTAAAATGAGAATTCAGGACTTCTGACTTCTAGTCTGGTGCTCCTTCTGCCACATGAAGTTATCTGCCAACTGTCTGCCATTAGCGACTTCTTTCCTCTTCTGGGTCTGAGTGACAAAGGATCATAGGATCATAGACCTCAGTCTGAAATAGTCATGGAGACTATTCTAACCACCTCATTTTACAGATGAGGAAACTGAGGCCTAGGGACATTAGGTGACTTGCTCAAGGTCACATGTCAGAAGGGTCAAGCTTCTATCAAAAGGAATAGGTGACCCATAAATTTTCCCCAGTTTTAAAATACTTCGATTTTCTGTTAAGTTTGAGGAGACTGAAAACTGAACTATTTTTTTTTTATTTTGTAAACTGTAATCTAGAACAAGTTGTTCTTAGGAAACACAGTGACATACCTTTGTTCCCTCTCTAGGAGAAAAAGCTGCTCCAGTATACAGAGCCAAGATGTCTAAGATGACATTCCGGCAGAAGTGTAGGAGTCTTTGGTAGGGAGCTCACAGTTTAGCGGAGAACTTACAGTCTGTTGAGATAGTTTCCAGAAACTAAGCTAATAGAAAGAGCCATGTCATTCACAAATGAGTCCATTCTAAAAGGTAATGTGATCAGCATTTTGCAAGAGAGCATGTGTTGCAGAAATCAAATGACTGCCTTGTATTGAGGAGGAAAGGGAGCCCATAATTCCCAAGGTTTTTTTTTTAAATCTAATAAGTGCTTTATCATTTTCAGTTTTCACAGCTAGGCCTGGGGATGATTGGGAGTTAGTATGAGATTTGAAAGAACGCCGAGTTTTTTGATCTTGTCAGGACCAAAAGTGCTTTATAAATGTCAGAGTTGGTGTGCAGAAATCTGGGACACTGTTCTTCTACTTACCTTGTGAGAGAGCACCTAATGAGGCCACAGGAGAGCAGCAGCTTTCTGTGAGACTCGTGCAGTGGCCCTGACTTCAAAAGCAGAGTTGCTTTTGGGCCACTAAATGAAGGGAGAATCAATGTGTTTGTTGTTTTGAAAACTACAAATAAATCAGCAAGCTTAAAGTCCCAGGCTTATTTCTTATTTGCTAAACTGGCATGTGTTTATGGTCTATTTGTCCCCAGGCCCATCTAACAGAGGCAGTGCAGTAAAGTGAAAAGGAGTCTGACTTGAAATGGCCTTGGTTGACCTCCAAGAGCCAGTAACATCTCAAAGTTCCTTGAGTAGGTTTTTCCATCTGTAAAATGGGAATAGCAACACCATTGTCAGAAACACCCTCAGAAATGCTAGGAGGGGATGGAGCCAAGATGGTAGAGTAGAAAGACACATATACTCTAGCACTTCCAGCACAGCCCACAGAATATCTGTAAAAAATGACTCTCAACAAATTCTAGGGCAGCAGAAGCCACAGGACAACAGAGTGGAAGAGGTTTCCAGCCAAAGGTAAACTGGAAGGCCAACAGGAAAGGTCTATTTCAAGGGACACTGAGTAGAGTGAAACCCAGTCCTGGCAGCACAGCACTAGGAAGAACAGGACCTGAATAGACCTCCAGGGCAGAATTCCCAGCAGGGAGGGTCCCAGATCCCTTAACTCAAAAGCAACAAAGGAAGCTCCAAAGGTCAGTGTGGAAGGGCTTTTCCAACTGAGCAAGAGTGGAGCAGGTACCCCTCAGCAGAAGCTGCAGCAGCAGCAGCAGGCAGCAAGCAGCTACAGTAGCCTCGGAAGCAGCCTGGGTCTATTGTCCAGGCATCTCAGTTTAAAGTCTCTGGGGAAATTGAGCAGCTGATCCGAACCTCAGCCTTGAGCAGGATACTGAGGGAAGGAAGAGCACTAGAACCCTTCTCTTGACAAAAGATTCAGAAGTGAAGTAACTGGGAAAATGCCCAAAAAAGGAAAAAAATAAGATTATAGAAGGTTAATTTCTTGGTGAACAGGTGTCTCCCTCCATCCTTTCAGATGAGGAAAACAAGGCATACTGTCAGAGGAAGTCAAGGCTTCTGACTCCAGTACCTAAAAATAAATATGAAACGGGTTCTTGAAAAGCAAGTCAGCAGTATGCTAAAGGAGAATCAAAAAATACTGAGGAAAATAACACCTTTAAAAGTAGGCTAACTCAGTTGGAAAAAGAGATCCCAAAAGCCAGTGGGGAGAAGGAGGTTTTAAAAAACAGAATTAGCCAAATGGAAAAGAAAGTTCAAAAGCTCACTGAACAAAAGTAGTTCTTTAAAAGAGAGACTGGAGTTCAGGGAAGCTAAAGAATATGAGATAAACCAAGAAGTTATAAAACAAAACCAAAAGATTCAAAAAACAGAAGATAATGTGAAACATCTCCTTGGAAAACAACTGACCTGGAAAATAGATCCAGAAGAGGCAATTTAAAAATTATGGGACTACCTGAAAGCCATGATCAAAAAAAAAAGAGCCTAGACATTATCTTTCATGAAATTTTCCAGGAAACTGCCCTGACATTCTAGAACCAGAGGACAAAATAAATACTGAAAGAATCCGCCAATCGCCTCCTGAAAGAGATCCAAAAGGATAAACTCCTAGGAATTTTGTGGACAAATTTCAGAGTTCCCAGGTCCAGGAGAAAATATTGCAAGGAGCTAGAAAGAAACAATTTGAATATTGTGGAAATACAATCAGGATAAGACAGAATCTAGCAGCTTCTACATTAAGGAATGTAAGGGTTTGGAATAGGATATTCCAGAAATCAAAGGAACTGGGATTAAAACCAAGAATCACCTACCCAGCAAAACTGAGTATAATACTTCAGGGGAATAAATGGTCATTCCATAATATAGAGGATTTTCAAGCGTTCATGATGAAAAGACCAGAACTGAATAGAAAATCTGACTTTCAAACATAAGAATCAAGAGAAGCATGAAAAGGTAAACAGAAAAGAAAATTATAAAGGACTTTTTAAAGCTAAACTGTTTATATTCCTACTTGGAAAGATAATATTTGTAACTCTTGAGACTTTTCTCAGTATTTGGGTAGGTGGAGGAATTACACACACACACACACACACACACACACACACACACACACAGAGTACAGGTTGAATTGAAGTAGAAGAGATGATTTCCATAAAAAAAAATAAAAATATTGGGAGGAGAAAGGGAGAAATGGAATGGGGCAGGCTATCACTCACAAAAGAGATAAGAAAAATCTTGTTCAATGGAGGAAAAAAGGAGGAGGTGAGAGGGAAAAAGTGAAACTCACTCTCTTCGTATATGGCTTAAGGAGGGAATCACATGCTCACTAAATTTGATATGAAAATCTATCTTACACTACAGGAAAATATTGGAGAAAGGGACAAGGGAGGTGACAGGGATGGTAGAAGGGAGGGCAAATGGGAGAAGGGAGCAACTAGAAGTAAACACTTTTGGGAAGGGACAAGGTCAAATAAGAGAATAGAAAAAAAGGGGGTACAGGGTAAGATGGAGGGCAATATAGTTAGTCTTGCACAGCATGACTATTATAGAAATATTTTGCAAAACAACACATATAGAACCTGTATTGAATTGCTTGCATTCACAGTGAGGATGGGTAGGGAGGGAGGGAGAGAGAGAAGCTGGAATTCAAAGAATTAGAAATGAATGTTGAGAATTGTTATTGAATATAACTGGGAAATAAGAAATACAGGTAATGGGGTATAGAAATTTATCTTGCCCTACAAGCAAAGAGAGAAGATCAGGATAAGAGAAGGGTAGAGTGTGATAGAAGGGAGGGTACATTGAGGGAAGCGGTAATCAGAATGCTAGGTATTATGGAGATACAGGTGAGGGGAGAGATGGAGAGAAAAATTGAAACTCAAAATTTTGTGAAAATGAACGATGAAATCTGAAAAAAAAATAAATGTTAAGAGGATAAATCCTTTAATGTATGTAAAGTGCTTTGCCAATTTTTAGGTGCTCTGTAAATTCCCACTACAAACAGAATTTGGCCCAGGTCTTGTTCTTGATTTTGTTATGCTGTTTCTTAGGCCTGACTTTCTTGGCCCCTATTTTTGGAAGCCAAAGCTCATGTACTTTGTCAGAATGGGCAGCATGAGTCTGTGACTGCTATGGGTCTTACTAATGGTTCTGAGCCTTCTGAAGATCCCAGGGGTGAGCAAATGTATAGTTAGTGCTAACGATGATTCTGTCTATGAACTCAGTTCATTTTTAGTGTGTTTTTTTCTTTTTAGCATTGACTCAAACATCAGGGATTCACCAAATAAAAGAATGTAGGAGGGGAGGTTATTTAGTGAAGGTGGCAACAGGTGAATCTGGAAGTAGAAGTGGGAAGCAAGGAGCATTCTGACTTCCACTCTGGGATCAATATAAGGGTTGGGAGGAGAGAAGAGGTTTATTATCAGTGAGAGTACAACCAGTAATCCAAAAGATGAGAAGAGATGTGAAGTTATAAGGGTAGGGCAGGCAGGTGTCTGTGAAAATAAAAAGGATGAGAGGGAAGAAAGGGAGCATTAGCAAAAAGGAATTTCAGAAGATAGAAGTGGTGGAAAGAGGCAAAATTGGATATTGAAGAGCCAAAGTTGAAGTGGTAAAAATGATTGGTTAGTTATTGTCCTTCATGACATCACTGTGCTAGAGTCACATTACAGTGTGTCTCACTGTGGCTGATTAGATCAATAGTAACTCAAAATGTTCTACCACAGGTTGAGCACAGTCCATATGAACCTTTGGGGTAGATTCTCTAAATTTGCACATTGCGTTTCTTTTGAGTTATTTCAGTTCTGCTTTGTTCATAGGGCACAACACCTTCTCTGATGAGGGTATGCCATGCTGAACCATCCTGTGTCAATGTCTCCCATGTCACACAATCAATTCCAAAGTTCTTAAGAGAGACTTGGAGAGTGTCCTTTTGTATCATTTCTTCTGACCTCCATGTGAGTGCTTGTTCTACATGAGTTCTGCATGAAATAGTCTTTTTGGCAAGCATGCATTTTGCATTCAAACAACACGGCCAGCCCATCAGAATTGCATTGTCTGAAGTAGTTTGAATGCTTGGCGGTTTAGTTCTAGAAAACGTCTCAGTGTCCAGTATCTTACTGAGTATGGGGGTGAAGGAATGTGAAATGGTGATTAGGGATGAGAGTGTTTTAATTTTACACATCCGGACCTCTGTTGTCACTGAATTGAGAGAGTAAGAGTGAGGGTTTATGTACCGTAAGAGATGAGTTCAGGCAAAGTAGCAATAGATGAGAATACCTCCACTTGTGATAGCAAGTGAATAACTAATCATAGTTATCACTATAATTAACTTTTGTATGATACCTTAAAAAGTACTTTAATTATACTTTAAATCATACTTTAATCAGGACTTAAAAATCATAAATTTTGTATCATACGGTGAATTCAGTACTCTAATCTCATGTGATCCTTGCAGCAATCCTGATGTAGATACTATTGTTCTCCCCTTTTTCACAGATGAAAAAACTGAGTCAGATAAAGGTAGCATAAGTCCCTCAACGAGTAGGTAGGACTCAAACTCAAGTCTTTCTTATTCTTAGCTCTGTACTTTATCTCTCAGCTGCCTCTTAGAATGTCCCATAGTCAGTCCTACTTCAGTGTAGGCTGACTCCTATTTGGGCATGTGGCTGGCTTTAGCCACCTCTTGGTGCCGTGGGCTCTCTGGGAGGTCACTGTCTTCACCTCAAGGCACAGGTGTCTCAAGAGTTTCATGTCCTTCACTTCGTAGGTATTGTAAAGATCTTCAATTTGAAAATCAGCAATCATTGAGATTGATTAGGTTTGATAAGGGTTATGCTTATGCCATGTGCTAATAACCCTTTGATAAGATTTGGGAAAGATACAAAGTTGACATAAGATACAGTCTTTGTATTTATGGAGGTCATAGTCTAGTAAAATAATTTGCATGTAAATAAAGATGCAGAGAAGGATTTAGACCTTTGATTTCATTAGTATAGGGAAATTCCAGATGAGGAAAATTCCTCTGCCAATGCATGTCAGCACCTGAAAGAATAAAAATTTATAATTATCATGCAGTTAGTTCTGGTTGATCATCATTCGTAACTATCATATCAGAACAGTTGTATGCTTCTCTGCGTTCTGAGCGTACTTAAGGATAAAAATTATATAATTAGTAGGAATCATCGTAACAGTTAAACTGGTTTTACTTATTGGATTTGTGTATGGTTTATTGGAACAAATGATGGTTTATAATTCTAATGCAATTATTATTGAGTTGCCAATAGTTACATTAATGTATCAAATGTGATTATTATTTAATCTGATTCTCTCATTTATAGATAATATGCTTGGATAAGGGCAGACTTTAGAAGGAAGCCCCAAAAGGCTTTTGAGGATTTGGCTCTCTCCTCAGCAATGTAAAGCAGCCAACTCTTTTCTCCTCTGTGATGTTTAAAAGGGGTTAGCTTGGTATATTGGAAATATATTGGAATCACAAAACCTGAGTTCATTGCATAGCTATACTGTTAATAAATATTAGAACAATCTGAGCCTTAGTTTTTTCATCTCTAAAATGGAGATAATAAGTCTTGATCTACCAATTTATCATGTTGTATACTATAAAGGGATATAAAAATGTGACTCATTCTCTATAATAAATTAATCTGACATAATTTGGTCATTCAAAAATACTATGCTCCCACTACATTTATATAATTGTACTAAATACTATAGGGAATACAAAGAAAGAGTATATGTGATTGGAACCCTGGAAAAGCTTAAAATTTAGATGGGAATATGACACAAAGATTTGAAAATTATAAAATAATTTAAATTTAAGTATATTCCTAAAATAATTTATTATGCTGCCTTTCCAATCAAGAAAAAAGTATATAGGCACATGAGCCATGGGGAGATGAAAAATAAGAGACATTGCTTCTTGTCACTAAGGAAAGATCCCCAGCACAGTATATAATGACCTTTGCCTCACATGTCTTTTATTTTGTACCCCTATGATGTAATTTATTTTATAATATAGCTATCTATATTACATATAGATATATACATGATATGTACATATGTATATTATATGTACATGTGTATATTTTCCTCATCCAGAATTTCTGTATAACACTGACATCAAATATCTAAATTCCTCTCCATATTTCTATGTAAATGTTATATATATATGTACATGTATGTAATTTTATTTATTTTATGTCATATTATTTTACTAAACTATCATCTCTATAAATATAAAGATTGTGTCTCGCATCACCTTTGTCACTTGCCAAAATCTTACCGAAGGGTTATTAGCATGCAGCATAAACACACAGTATTTTTGAAATGGGTAATATAGAGCAATCTGATGTAGGTTAAACATGTACAATCATTTTAAACATTTTTCCACTTTAGTCATGTTGTGAAGGAAGAAGCAGAAGAAAATGGAGAAACCAAGAGAAAGAAAAAGCAAAAAACAACAAAAAAGTGAAAATAGTATGCTTCGATTTACATTCAGACTCCATAATTCTTTCTCTAATTGTAGTTAGCATTTTTCATCGTGAGTGTTTTGGAATTGTCTTAGATCATTGTATTGCTAAGATGAGCTAAGTCTATCAAGGTTAATCTTCACAATGTTGCTGTTTCTGTATATAATGTTCTCCTGGCTCTGCTCATTTCACTAAGCATTAGTTCATGCAACTCTTTTCAGGTTTCTCTGAAGTCTGTTTGCTCAGCATTTCTTATTACACAATAGTATTCCATTATATTCATATAACACAACTTGTTCAGTCACTCCCAATTGATGTATCTTCTTCATTTCCAATTCTTTACCACCACAAAAAGAGCTGCTATAAATATTTTTGGACATACGGGTCCTTTCTCCTTTTTTTATGATCTCTTTGGGATACAGACCTAGTAGTGGTACCACGGAATCAAAGGATATGGCCAGTTTTATAGCTCTTTGGACATAGACAACTCTTAATTATCTCCATTCAGGTGCCTCCTTTTAGCTCTCTGGTTTCACTTCTGGAATGTACAGTTTCAGGGCATGGAAAAACTAACATAAAACTATGATAGAAAGCTATCCCATCTAGGCAGATGCTACTATACATAGAGATGAGAAAACCTTGAGAAGTTAAGTGACTTGTCCATTGTCACATAGCAAGTAAGAATAAGCTCAGATATCATTGCCTACAGGAAACTTTTCCCATTTCCCCCATTTATTAGTGCTCTCTCCCTCTTCAAAGTAGTTTATATTTATTCATCTATTTTAATAGTGCTTTCCCTTCTGGGAATGTAAGCTTCCTGAGGAAAGGGACTATTTTTTTAATCTTTGTATGTCCAGCACCTAGAACAATGATTTGCTCTAATAGAAACTTAGTAAGTGCTTGTCTAATAAATAAATTAAATGAACAAAAGCTTACTAGAACTTATGCCTTCTGGCTCCAAGTACAGACTTTATTATTCTACCCCAAGTTTGTCAGCATGTTTATCAACTTGAAAAGTGCTACAGACACTAATTTTGTAAAGATTTTAGAAGCAGAAGTGATCATGATGGACTATAGTGCTTAGTACAAGCTTCATGAAAGAAATAGGGACTTGAGCTATGATTTGAGAAGCAGTTGAATATTATACAGTAGCTTGATTAGATTTAGCAACTATGTTTTAATGGTGCCTACTATGTACCCAGCACTGTGCTATGAGCTGGGGTTATAGAAACACTGACTAAACAACCTTTGCTCTTACGGGTGCAGTACTCTAAAATGGAATTGTCTCTTGGATGTGATAGAGAGGGTCCAAGTTCTGCATCTGACAATTGCTATGTATTTGATTGTTGATTTATCAGCAAGTGGCTTAGCTTCCCTGGACCTTAGCTTCCTCATCTGTAAAATAAAAGGGTTGACTTGGTTCACCTCAAAGCTTCCTTCCAGCTTTAGAATTATGATTCTTTTTGTTTTTGTTTTATTGAGAAGGGAACAATATCTACACATTTACAAAAATACAACCTAATTTTAGATTCAAAAGTGTACTAGTAACTGGAGCAAAGGTAGGAAGATCAAGAAGTGCCCTCCGTAAGGAGTAGCACCTTAGCTGAATATTGAAGGAAGTAGAAATTCCTCTAAATATGTTATAGAATTTATAGCTGAAGGAGGAACCTAAAGATAATCTGGTCTACCCCCTCATATTACAGAAAAGGAAGATTAGGCCCAGACAGAAGTGACTTCCTCAAGGCCACCTAGCTGACAAGACAATCAGAATTAGAATCGAAGTCCTCTCACACTCAATCCAAAACTATTTTTATTCTCTTGTCTTTGACTTCCCAGTAGGTCATACTCTCAAAGAAAGCATTGGGATGATACTTATTACTTGGAGACATTTAAGCTGATTTTATGATAAGTTACACTCTGTAATAGCAGAGACATTTATCTAATGTCAAACACATTATCTAATTTCTAACACATTTACTGAGGAATTGAGATAGCCTGAGGCTTCTGAGAACCTGGTTCTAGGTTGGTATCTGATGATTTTTGCAATGCTGCAGAAGTATGTTTAAACCAGTTTGAAGGGAGAAAAAAAGGAAATCAATGATGGTACATTCCAGTCTATAACACCCAATAGAAAAGTAAATAAACACTTTCTCTTACATTAGCCTATATAAGCACTGAGCATGTGTATAGATTGGCACCTTTACTGATTTCTATTTTAGAAAAAAAAAATTAGAGCTAAAGGTATATTGTACTTCAAGATCCATCTTTAATTAATACAAGGCATGGTGTAGTTAAGTGGTTTCCCTCTGGCATGTACTAGAACCGACATTATGTTTTGTGAGTCAATGCTTCAAGTATGAGACCTATTGGTATTTTACTAGGAAAGATACAGCAATAGAACATAATGGTCTTGTTTGTCACTTGAGAGCTTTGTCCAAGCAGAAAAAGTAAAGAATTTTTCTTTCTCTTTATTCTTTTATAAGGGCACTTTAATAGCATATGGTATATAGTCATACACTTGGGGACAAGTAAATAAGAAGTGTGCAAACGTTCATGTGTGTGTGTGTGTATGTGTGTATGAAGTCACACCATTTTATATAGAAGAGATTTCCAAGGCCCTAGAGACAAACCTATGGGGTTTTTTTGTTGTTGTTCTTCCACCCACTCTAGAAAATATTTATAGTTTCAAATTTCAGAGACTGGTAAACTCTGAACAAAATTGTTAATTGTTTTAAGAAGATTTTGATAAAATATATTTATGTCACTGCATGTATGATTTGACACTTCCCAATGGTTATGTTTGAAACATATTTGCAAAAGATGATGCAGATCAAAGAAGCATGTGCTTTTTAGATAGCCCTTGGAAATTTTAATCACTACTGTTTTGAGCAAGTCACAAATGAACTAAGTGCTTTGCTTGAGGCTTCCCTTTTGTTCCAATGCTATAACACACCTGGAAGTCAATGAGCAGATGGTTTCAGTTTGTATGTGACTTAGGAAATAAATTAAAGTGAAATGCTGTTTTGAGTAACAAAGCTGTCCCATAGAGTTCTAATCTCAGCTTTGCCATTAACATACTATGTGACTTTAAGTAAGTCGCTTCTCCATTTTGAAATTTAGTTTCCACTTTTGTAAAATAAGGGGATTGAACATACCCATTAGACCCATCAATAATGCTTCCAGAACTGTATCCCTAAGAGACCACAAAAATGAGAAAAGGACCCACATGTACAAAAAATATTTATAGTAACTCTTTTTGTAGTGGCCAAGAACTAGAAATCAAGGGGATAGCCATCAGTTGGGGAATGGCTGAACAAGTTGTGATATATGAATGTAATGGAATACTATTTTGCTATAAGAAATTATGAACAGGCAGACTTCAGAAAAACATGGAAAGTCTTATATGAACTGATGCATTGAGGTGAGCAGAATGAGGAGAAAGTTTGGATGCAGTAACAACCACAGTGTGTGAGAACTGATTTTGATGGACTGAGCCTTTCTCAGCAGTGCAAGGACCTAAAACATTTCCAAAAGACTCATGATGCAAAATACCATTCACATACAGAGACAGAACTATGGAGTCAGAACACAGAATGAAGCAGACTATTTTCTCTTTTGCTATGTTTTGCTTTATTTTTTCTCATGGTTTCTCCCATTCATTATAATTCTTCTATGCAACATGACTAATATGAAAATGAGTTTAATGGGAGTGTATGTGTAGAGCCCATATAAGAATGCATGCCATCTTGGGGAAGGAGGGGGAGAAAATTTAAAACTTCTAGAAGTGAATATTGAAAAGTGAAAACAAGTAAATCAATAGATTTGGGGAAAAAAATAAGAGAATTGAACTAGATGGTATCTAGTATGTCTGTACTCTGAGCTATCTTCCATGTAGTCATTAAAGTGGTTTTCCTAAAGTATAGGTCGTCCTCACCATATCACGCCCCCTACTCAACAAACTCCAATGGCTTCCAGTCATTTCTTGATCAAATAAAAACTCCCATGTTTTGTGTTCAAAGCCTTTCACAATGAGTCCTCACCCCCATCCACCTTTCCAGTCTTCTCATGTCTCACTCCTTGGCATGTGCACTTTAATCTGGTGACACTGACCTCCTTGCTGTCCCACAAGAGAGTCAATCTCTTGGCTATGGACATTTTCTCTGGCTGTCCCCAGGCCTAGAATTATCTCCCTCCTCATCTCTGTGTACTGAATTTACTGGCTTCCTTTAAGTCTCAACTAAAATCCCGTATTCTACAGGAAGCCTTTCCCAACTTTTCATGATTTCAATGCCTTCCCTTTATTAATTGTATCCTCTTCATCCTTTATACAGATTGTTTGTACGTATTTGTGTGCTTGAACCCCTTCCCCCAATTAGATTGTGAGCCCCTGAAGGGGAGGGGCTGTCTTTTGTCTCTTTTTGTATCCCTGGTGTTTAGCACAGTACTTGGGACACAATGGGCACTTAAGAAATCTTTACTGGTGGACTGATTAGGCTTCTTTTCAGCTCTAATACTCAGTGTTCAATGATCTCCTGCACTTCTGACATTCTAAGTTCTAACACCTCTTCTAGGTTTGATAACTTACATTCTGTGATGTTAAAGCTCCTTTAAGCTCTTCCGTTCTATGACAACATAGGCTCATTGACAGCAAGCATTATTAGATTTTTGTTGTAGGACAATAGTGAGAGTACCTGACCCAGAGACAAGAAGATCTTAGTTCAAGTCCTCCCTCAGATATTTACTAACTGTCTGGCCATGCGCAGTTTACTTAAGCTCTCCCTGCTTCAGTTTCCTCTGCAAAAATAGAGATTTCAAGAGCATCTACCTCCCAGGTGTGTTGTGATTTGCTTTTCAAACTTTAATGTGTTTTTATAAATTTAGTTATTATCCTTCGCACTGTTGTCAATATTTGCCTATCATCTAACACAATGCTTAGCAGAACACTCAATCAACAAGCATTTATTAAGCTTACACACTATGCGTTAGGTGCTTCTGCAACAAAGATAAAAACCTGCTCTCAAGGTGCTTATGTAATACCAATGTTGAAAGGGACCTTAGAATAGCAAAGCTTGTTGAATGGGATTGAACTAAGGTCTTACCCTTGCTCCATTCTTTAGTTGATTCCTATTTACAGCCTTGTCTCTATCCATTTAAACTCCCTGCATCTTCAAAGTAAAACTGAGTTGAAAAATCAAGTGTTTTGTAAAGATTCACATCTTGCTTTCTGATAGTGATGCCATTACCAAATTGCTGCATACAAGCAATGCAGATTCAGAAACTGGGAGACAGAGAAACTGTTATTTGCCCTCTTTACCAGGATAAGTCAGAGATTGAACAACAATTTAAAAAAAAAACTATTTCTCTTCATTCCAGCACTATGTATCACCATAACAACTGGTCATCTTGATAATTTTTTCATGCTAGCACGAACACCGAAAAGTAATAGGTGTTAGTTCCCAAATATTTGAGATCCTATTATGTTCTACACATAATAGCTACATGAGAAGGTTTTCCCAAAACATGTAAAAAGCATGTGCCTTGTTTTAAAACAGAAAATATTTTATTGATGTTTAAAATAACATGTCACTTCGAATGAGCAATCTCTCCCCATCACCCACAATAAAACCCTCCCTTCTAACAAAGAATTAAATAGTTAAGCAAAGTTAACCAATATATCAGACATATCTGACAATGTAAGTTTCATTATTGACACATGATTCAACACTTCAGCACCAAGAGGAAGGAGATGTGTTTTACCATCTGTTCTTTGGATTCAAATTTGATCATTGCTTGGTTTAAAGTTCTGAAACATTTCACTGTTGTTTTGCTGGATGTGACTGTGTGCATTGTATACGATATCCTCTTGGTCTTTCTCACTTTGCTCTGCATCAGTTTGTATAAGTCATTCCAACCCCACCTTGATTTATTTGGGGCATTTATGATATTACAATAATATTTCATTACATTTATATATCACACTTTTTGGTTGTTCAGTCTTTTCAGTCATGTGCGACTATTCGTGGTATTGAAAGGAAATTCTTCATTTGAGATTTCACCCCGATTAATGAGGCAAAACTCAGGACAAAGAATTAAAAGGAGTTTATTCTAAGTACCCCAGGATACCAACATATTGATGGGCTGATGGGAGGTTTTGTGAGAAGTCAATGAGATAATGTATGTAAAATGCTGTATAGTTCTTAGCTATTTTTCTGATCACCAAGGTCACAAATTCTGCAATTCTAGGCTATCTGAAGGGCTAATGATACTAGGAAGGACTGAGAATTCAGTCTCATCTATAAGATTTTGGAATGAAAATCACAATAATGAATATCGTTTACCACATCTACCATGACTCCCACTCTCAAGGGTTAACTGACTGACTAGTATAAAAGTCCCCTTCCCAACTGGAATTTCTAAGCATATCAAGGAATATCATCATTATCCATATTTCACACATGTGGATACAGTTTTAGAAATGCTAAGTTGACAAACACAGTCATAAAAGCAGTGAGTGCCAGAGATAATATTTGAACCCACATCTCCCAGGTCCAGCATACTTCTCACCGCACCATTCTGCATCTCAAAATATTAATTCATATCTATGTGCACTTTGAGTTTTATAAGGCACATTTCTTATGACAGACCTAGGAGCTATGCAGTATAAGAATTATAAGCTGTGGGATTCCAGCCCCCCCAGACAGTCACAAGCATAAGAACACAGTGGAGTGGGCAGAGTCGGGGAGGGTTTCCATGTCAACTGAGAGGAAAAGCCATTCTAGACTTAAGTCTGTTTTGTTAAAAGAAATCCTGAGGTAATAGGAGCTCTTAACTTGAGAGTGAGTGCCCAAGGGTTTTGCTCCACTGGAAGGGGACATGAATAAAAGACAAGCTGCTTTTCTTCCAAAGCCTGTTGTGCTTTGAGGGCTCAGTTCTCACCACTGGGTGGCATCATTTCAGAAAGACCCATTTTTCCTGGAATATAGGTGTGAAATATAATTATTCACTTAGTCCAAGAGAGTAATTGAGGAACATTATCACCTGCATGCCCAGTCCAATATTTTTTATTCTATGTATTTTTCTAAGAGAAACAGAGTATAGAAAAGTGCTTTACTTGGCATCAGAAGATATGCACTTAAGACCTATCTCCTAAACTCAAGGGCTGTGTGATCCAAGGCAAATCACTTAACCTTTTTGAGTCTCAGTTTCCCTATCTGTAGAAGGGGCATATGAGTGCTAGTAATACTTTCCTAAAAGGTAGACTTAAAAAGGGTGATATAAATAAAGTACTTTGCAAGACTAAAATGCTATATAAATGTTCATAAACATTAGCTTCTCCTGGAATTGTACCCCCTAGACTTGCACCAATCCCAAATATCTAGAGTGAAAATGAGAGGAAGAATTATCACCAGGCTATTGCTACACATATATTGTCCTCAACACTCCTTTATCACGTAGGTAAAAATGTTTAGCTGAAGTTCCCAAGCCTGGCACTGAAACTTAAATGAAGAGATTCACTGACTCACTCTCCACAGCGCACTAGAACCCGTTCTCTCTCTGCTTCCCTTCAATTTTCCTCCCATTTTCCATTCATAAATATCTCTTGGCCTGTCTCAATATGATGCAATTGAAAGAGTACTGGATTGAAGTCAGAGGTTATGGGTTCAAACATCAGCCCTACCTCTTCCCTGTGTGAATGTGGGTTAGTGACTTCTCAGGGGCTCAGTTTCTGTACCTGTACAATGAGGAGGTTGGGTTATCAGGAATTCTTCACATGGGGAATAGGAATTTACATATACATATATATATATATATATATATACACACTTAATTAATACAGTATATATAATGTAACATAATACATGTAATATAATGTAGTATAAAATGTACCATAGTTTGATTTAATTGGTTTTCTTTGTAATTCTTTGTTTTATTCACTTGAAGACATTAGCTTCTGAAATAGTCCATAGGCTTCAAGGGGTCCAGGACACAAAAAAGTTAAGAACCCTGGGTTAGATGCATTGCAATCAATCATCCTTTCTTCCAATTTCTTTTATTGAAGCCTTCTCCTTGGGAAGGTCATCTTCCCATCCTTGTCAGTATCCATTTGAGAGCTTCTAAAAAGAAAGGCAAGCATTTGACCCCATAAATATCTAGACAGGTGACCTTCAGTGATCACTTTAATGAAGCGCACTAGAGTTCTGCCCCTCGTTGGGTGCCTCATCATATCATACATCCCTGTAACTATAGCGATAGCCTTTAAGTTATCATTGTCCACTTGCAAGGGAAATTAATCAAAATACAGTACAAGATCCTTCTCTAGGAACCATGAAACATCAAGGAAAGCATGAGAAAATGCTGACCTTAAGTAACTTATTATCAATTGGGAAAGGTCAAACATATGTAAGAAGTTAAATATCAATACCGGATAATATAAGTAGCAGATAGCACAGTGTATAGAGTAAAAAAACAAAAAAACAAAAACAAGAACATAAAAAGAAAACAACCCTCAGTTTCAGTCCTATCTCTGATATATATTAGCAATATCATCCTGGGCAAGTCACTTAACCTCTTCAAGCTTTAGTTTTCTCATCCATCAAATGGGGTAGCTGTGACAACCAAATGACATAATATTTGTATATCTCTGAAAAACTTAAGACATATGTAAATGCTAGCTATTACTGAATTAAAGGCTAATTCTCAGACCAGTGGTAGGTCTGAGGCAGATACCACTCATCAAGTAGTGGACGGAGACATCGGTGGGTGTATGTTGTAGGGAAAGACATCAAAGAAGGTTTTGGGACCTGAATCGTGCTGTGAGGAATAAATAGATTGAACTGGCAGCAAGGAAATTGGAATGGGGTATGGAACTCCCTGTGCCCTGATAATCTTGAAAGTAAAGGTAGGGAGAAGAAAGCATGAAGTCTATTCAGGGGATGATAATTGCGCTAATTTGTCTGAAGCAAAGGATTTGTACTGACACTTCTCTAATCCCTGGACAGAGCTACCACCTCCTAGGGCTTTCTATATGCAGAGCCCCTCTGGCTCCTGATTTTAAGATTCTTACAAGTTATGCGGAGCAGTCAGAGTAAGAGAGGACTGGAAAAACCCAGAGTGAAATGATTTTTAAAATAATGTTTTATTTTCCCCCAATTACGTGTTAAAACATTTTTTAATATTTTGTCTTAAATTTTGAGTTCCAAATTCCATCCCTTCCTCACTGGCCTCCCCTCTCTCTGAGGTAATAAATAGCCTGATAGAGGTTATACGTGTGCACTCATAAAACTTTTTCATCAAAAAAATTTTCATGCTAATCATTTTATATAAGAACAAAATAAAGGAGGAAGGAAAGAAAGAGTATACTTCAGTCTGTATTCAGACAACACCAGTTTTTTGAGATGATACATTTTTAAGAGTTCTAGGCTGGCTACAGGAACATCAACGTATTCTCTGCTGAAAGGATGGCATTTATCGGTATGTGATATTTTTTTGGAAACAGTATCTGGGGGACCACAAGGGGCAGGAAGGAACATTTAAATAAGGAACTACTGTAAGGAAATTAAGAATAAATAAATACTGTATCACAATGTGATTATGACAAAATTCGTTCACTTAAATGTCATTTTTTAATTATATTTTTGTGCGTGACATATTTGGGTTTTCCCCAAATCTTGAATCTTAATCTTGATTTTAAATTATAATTCTAATCTATGATTCAAACCTGAAAGGGACATCAGAGATTATCTTGTTGAACATCTTGATTTTATAGATAAATACATTAATGTCTATAGAAATTAAATCATCTACGTAATTGAGTAGTAGAGCTGATTTGAACTTAGTTCTTCTGACTCCAGTGTTTTTTTTCCCAGATTCTGAAAGGCTATGTAAACTCATCCCATCCCAAAGAGCAGAGGATGTTAAATTGCAGATGAAATAATGTGTGTTTATTGTTGTTGTGTTCGTCCTTTGTTTGTGAAGAAGACTATGACATCAGAGAAATGCTGACATGACTTGCACTTGGCTTTGTTTTGAGTGAGGGAGGGTTGTACAGGTCACCAGCCTCAAGTCTCCTCCAGAGCCATCTAAATCCAGGGACCAGATACTCATCAGGATGACTGGAGATGACCCAGGATCACTTACCCCTGTTTGACTCAGTTTGCTCATCTGTAAAACAAACTGGAGAAGGATATGGAAAACTTCTCCAGTATCTTTGCCAAGAAAACCCTACATAGAGTTATGAAAAGTCAGACGCAACTGAAATGACTCAACAACAGCAAAATGTGCTCCTGAGTTCACTTTGTTTATGGTTGGTGCAGTGACAGAATGCAGGGGATTTCGTTTGTCCATGCCAGATGTATGCATGCTGCTTTCCTGAGTGGTTTGTTTATTCCTTTGTGTGATATAATACAAACCCTTTTCTCTTTGCTCTCTCAGCCCTCCCTTGACAATATCTTCAACTCACATGGGCTAAATGATCTCTTTGCCAATGACTCTCAGATCTATATATCCAGCCTTACTCTGTTATCTTATTCCCCACTTAGAAAATGATGTCCCATAGGCATCTCTGACTCAACACATCCAAAACACCTAACCTAAACCTACCCTTCTTACAAACTTTCCTATTTCTTTCGAAAACACCACCATCTTGTAGTAACACAGATTTACAAAGAGCATTATTCTGAACTCTTCACACTCTGACACACAGTTGCCAAATCACATTATTTCTGTTGCCCCCATATTTCTCATAACTATCTCCTTATCTTCATTCACATAGTCACCACTGTGGTTCAGACTCCGATCACTTCCAACAACCTTCTCTCAGCCCTCTTATAACTTGATCTATCTAGTCCAGACTATTGTAATAGTTTCCTAAATGGCCTTGCTTATTCCATTTTCTCCCCACTCTAGTCCTCCTTCACATGGCTGCCAAAGTGATTTTATATAAGTGGCAGGTGTGACCATATCACCTCCAATACTCAATAAACTCCAGTGGTTCCCTATCACCTCTAAAGTAAAATGTAAAGTTGTTTATCAGATGAAACTCTTCTTGACCTGAGCCCCTCCTCCCTTTCCAGGCTAATGACACATTACTCCCTTCTATGCACTCTATAGTCTACTCAAACTATCTTTCTATTATTCCTCATATGCAGTGTTCTATTTTGCATCTCTCTGCTTTGAATCACAATTTCTCACATGTCTGCAATATACTCTCCCTTAACTCTGTCTCTTGGAAGCCTTCATTTCCTTTAAGACTCAGATCAACTGCTTCCTTCTAAATGGGCTTTTTTCTGATCCTCTCAGCAATGATTACTTTCCTTCCAAGGTCATGGTTTTTATCTGTTTAATATGTGCTATATACATATGGGTATATATATACATATATATATGTACAGAAATATATGTACATACCAACATATATATTTGGACAGATAGTTCAAGAGGTTGGTAGCTAGATGATAGAAAGAAAGAGAGAGAAAGAAAAGAGGGAGGGAGAGAGGGAAGGAGAGAGAGAAAGAAAGAAAGAAACAAATAAAGAAAGGAAGGAAGAAAGAAAGAAAGAAAGAGAAAGAAGAAAGGAGAAAGAAATAAAGAAAGATTACTTATATGGATTTATGTTGCCTTCAGTATTTAAATGTAAGCTCCTTGAAGGCAGAGATTACATTTTGATTTTGTATCCCCCATACCTTAATGAAATGCTTAGTAAATATTAGTTAATAAATATTTGTTGATTGGTTGCAGTCATGTATACTTTGACTTAATAAATAATTTTTTAGTTTTTTTTTTCTTTCTTCTACCTTTTTAGAAAAATGACTTGTTTTGAAAGGGTACAGAAGGCAAAACTGAGGCGGGACAAGATGATTGCTAAACATCCTTCTAGCTCTATGATTGTGTAATATTCAATGATGCAGTGCCATTCCTCTTTGATGTGTAAAAAGTTGGGGGACTGTCTTTACCCTCCCTCTTTTCTCCCTTTTTAAGGATTTTCTTTTGTGTAGAACTAAGCAGTCTCTGCTCAGTTTAAAATGACCAGATTTTTTTGTACATCCATATCTGACCCTTTCTAGTGCCTACACTATTATGTCAGTGAAAGGCTGGAATATCGTAATTGTTTGCTTCATGAAGGGAAAGCGAAATACAACATCATTATAACAGGTTTTAATAGTAATAATGGGCATTTGTCCTCTTGCTCTTATCAGCCAAGCATCCTCAAATACGGTGAAGAGTAAAACTGATCAAACTTGAAGATGTCTCCTACCTGCAAACATCAAGAAACTCAGGTTAAATGAGAGAGAGAGAGAGAGAGAGAGAGAGAGAGAGAGAGAGGGAGAGGGAGAGGGAGAGGGAGAGAAAGAGAGAGGGAGAGGGAAAGGGAGGGAGGGAGAAAGAGAGAGGGAGGGAGAGAGAGGGAGGGAGGGAGGGAGGGAGAAAGAGAGAGGGAGAGGGAGAAAGAGAGAGGGAGAGGGAAAGGGAGGGAGGGAGAAAGGGAGGGAGAGGGAGAGGGAGGGAGAGAGGGAGGGAGGAAAAGAGGGGGGAGAGGGAGAGAGAGAGGGAGAGAGAAAGGGAAAGAGAGACAGGGAGGAAGAGAGAGAGAGAGAGAGAGAGAGGGAGGGAGGAGAGAGAGGGAGAGAGAGAGAGAGAGGGAGGGAGAGAGAGACAATTTCACATTGTTCCACAAAATGCTGTATCAATGTAAGCTTTTATTAGTATCACTGCTACTTTAGTTACCTCAGTTATGCAGGTCCCCTTACCTGTGACAGGAAATTGTAATGTTTTTATAGTTCTAGCATAGCTGCCTGGCAGCTGGAGTTGGAAAAGAATAATTTGACCAGCTAATGGATCACATTTAGTGACTCACAGCAGATTGGAGAAGAGAATACTCAAGAGGGACATGATCACTCTCTTCAAGTATTTGAAGGGCTGTCAAACAGAAGGATTGGTTTTGTTCTCCATGGTGCTAGAGAATAGAACTGCGGTGGAAGATGCAGAGAGGTAGCTTTTGAATTGGTGTCAGGAAAAAAAAATCCTAACCATTAGAACTCTCCCAATCAAATCAGTCTTAAAAGATAATGTGGGAGCTCCTTAGCGGAGGTCTTTAAGAGAAAGTTAGAACACTTATTCCAAATATTGTAGAAAGGAACCCTGTAAAGGCAGATGTCAGACTGAACTTTCTTCCAACTCTAAAATTCTGTAAAAGGTTTTTTGTTTTTCATTTTGAACCTCTCCCCTTACCATCATTATCATGTCTGTTGTCCAGTTTTCAGGTTGCCTTTGTACCCTATTCCCCAACAAGTGGTAAGACTTTAGACTTGTATTTGATGCGCATGGGATCAATAAAATGTCCTTGGGAATGGTGAGCCATCCATTTTAGCCTCAGGAGCACTTGGTTTAGGTATACTTTATTAAATCTGATTATTGAGTCTAGGATAAAGATTTTACCCTTTCTACTTGGACCTGGAGTCATTGAAATATAATTAGTGATTAACAAATACTTTTTGATTAATTCACAGATTATTCAGAACTTTTCATATAGTTTTGCTCAGTGCCTATAGTTAATTCTAATCTAGCAAGTCTTCATACAAATACTAACATTTAGTATTCTTGTGTGTGTATATATATGTATGCACACATATATGTATATATATACACATATGTATGCATATACATCTATAGTGTTTTGTAATTTTGTAATGTAAAAGTGTTATATTAATGTAAACTGATTCTGTGAGCTAATTCTGATACATACAATTAGGTTCAGGTAGAATTAGTTCCACTACAAATCATTCCACTGCATAGATTTTTTAAATTTAAATATTCTCTTGACTGTCATATAAGTGGATAACATAACTACTTTTGTAGTTAGTTTCCTAGTAAAATACAAGTATTAGTAAATTTATCATCTGTTCCCTCACTAAAAGTGTGCTTGCTACAATTCCAGTTGCAGAACAGATAATACAAATGACATATATCTGTGGAGTGTTTTGTATGGTTCCATGAATTAAAATGTTATACTTCAGTTGAATAGATAAGTGTAATGTCTGGTATTTGTTAGTACCTATTACTAGATCAGTCTGTGATAATTACCTGTACTTATTTACAATAAACTGTTGGTTGATTTCTCCAAGATATTTTGAAGTCTGTATTTGTAGTATGGGATTTTTTATCTATCATATCATAAAAGGAAACAAATTCCTGATCTGTAATTTTAGTCATTTTATCATGCCTTGCTAGGTATTTGGTATTAATATTTTAATTAGTATTATTCATTGCTACGGTCAAATCAGCATCATCTCTATCATCATTCTTAATCCTATTTCTTTTTGTGGAGGTCAGACAGAAATGGTCCTGGAACAAGTTAATCTCCTACTTTTTTAATAGGTATTTAATGTTTTGTAGGTAATACTTTGTGGATAGAACAATTAGTTTTTAAAAATTGAATAAAAGTTATTGGATGTAAGCTCACTCTTCATAGGCTCACTGAAAATATTTTTGGATCAATTTGAGCAACAGATCAACATGAACAGGATGATGTGTGCCTCATCTTTTTCCTACATGTTTTGTTTCCTTCACTGTATCATTTTTAAAGCTTTTTATTTGGCATACTTTGGAGATTATGAGTATTTGATATGACAATATCTATTAAAATCTTTTTCTTAATTTTGTTTATAGGACAATTTTGTATGTGAGATAGTGGGTAAATTTCTCTTCCTTCCTCCCAGCCATCTCCTCTCATGGGGTCATCACTGTAATCACCTCCACTACCACCACCACCACCGTCATCTTCACCATCATCGTCGTCATCATCTCCTCCTCCATCTCCTCTTTTTTCTTTTTTTCTCTTCCTCACTTTCTTCCTCTTTCTCCTCCTTTTCTTTTATTTTTGCTCCTTTCTATTCTACTCATTCTCATCTTTCTCCTCTTCCTTTTCCTCCTCTTCTTCCTCCCCTTCATCCACCTCCCTCTTCTTGTCTCCCTTTTCTTTCTCCTTCCTTCTCTTTTCCCTTCTTCATTCTCCTTCCTTCTTTTTCTTTTTCTCTCCTCTTTCATTCATTCATTCATTCATTTGCTCCTTTCTTCCTTATTTCCCTTCCTCCCTGTCATTTTTCTTTCCTTCACTGAAGCCTCCTGGTGGCACAGACATAACTATGTTTTCCCAAAAACTAAAGCAATGTCATACAACTTTGGAAGTTTTTTTAGGAATGAAAATGTTTCCCATGAACTTGGCGATAGTATGTCTTCTACAAAAGTATCAGCTGAGTTCAGAGAGGATAATTATGAGTTCATGTACCAAATAATGATTTCTTTTCATCAGAAAAACTGAGTTATTGGCGTGCACTACATGGTAGGACACCCACAGTGAAAAAAAATCCATAAATTCCTAACATGCTTAAGTGAGATTTATTACTATGATTGCTATGTCACCGCTCACAAAGAGGTGGAGTATATATGAATGAATAACTTGGGGCAAGTCCATTATTTCTCCTAAAACAATTGGACTTCCATACTGACATAGATCGTAGATTTAGAGCTGAAAGAGACCTTAGTAACCATGAAGCCCAGCTTCCTCATTTTGCAGATAAGGAAAATGAGACCCAAGGGTGGTTAAGGCACATAGTAAGCCTCAAAGATGAGCTTTGAATATATGTCTCATGACTCCAGAGGCAGTGTAACTTCCATTGAACTGTTTTAAAGTTTTCAAAGCATTTTGTGCATATTTCCAAATGAAGATAGTTCAGTTGGTATTATTTTTGTATTGAACCCACATTACATTATTATACAAGAGGTATTCTCTCAATACTTGTGTGGAGATTTTGAACTAGTCTGTTATCTTGGCAGTGAGCTGTGAAATGAAATAAATAATATTTGACAAATTAAAATACAAAAATCATGCAGCCACTTCTATTTATTCCTACTCTATTTAGTAAGATATGATTTATGGGGAATTTCCAAGCTATGTATTAAGAGACCTCAGCCTTAGCGATGACACTTAACAAAGTACATGAATATAAGCAAATGATTTAACCTTTCTGAGCACCAGTTTCCTCACCTTCGAAATGTAAATTATTGTATTGATCCTACCTTCCTTATGGGGGTGTTATGAGGGCATGAGGAGATTGTACTTAATTGTAACAGAATAATACCTTGTGGTTTCCAAAACATTTTTCAAATAGTACCTTGCGTGTTTCTGGCATCATAAATTCAGATCCAGAAGGAACCTTAGAGGTCATCTAATTCAGCAACCAAATTTTATAGACAAAGAGAAGGGAAGTGAAGTTACTTTTCCAAGGTCACAATCCTACTAAGTGGTTCTTTACAACCATATGAAGTAGGCAGCATGATAATTCTCATCCCTATTTTATTGAAGAGGATCACTAAAGTTTCACACTAACGTCTTGCAACTTGTCCATAACCAAGCAGCTACTAAGTACATGAGATAAGATTTAAACCTAAGTCTTCAACATACCATGTTGCCTCCCAAGAAGTCATAGTAACCATATAGTTGTGAGATTTTGGAGGTAAGAAGTCATTGCTGTCATTCCGTAAAGCATGTCCTACTTATGTATCATTTCACAAAAAAGGCACTTTACCAAAATGTTCCAATTTCTTTTGATGTATCCAGGAACAGAGAAGGATATCTTCAACAGCTCTTCTGGTTTCTGAGGTCAATAAGAAAACGTGTAAATCAACTAGATGGTCTAGCCCATAGATACAGGACTAACCTTGGAGATGGGAAGACTTGACCTGACATCGAAGCTCAGAGACTTAGTTGTGTGATAATGGAGGAGGTGTTTTAAACCTCTCAGCCTCAGTTTCCTCAACTATAAAATGAGGATAATGATTAAAAAAAACATATCATGGACTTGTAGTGATGATTAAATGACATAACATGTCACGTTGTTTTTGTTTAATTGATCAATCATATCTGACTTTTCAAGACCCTGTGGACCCCAGCACACCAATATTGTCCATGGGGTTTTTCTTGGCAAAGATATTGGAGTGGTTTGCCACTCTCTTCTCCAGTGTATTAAGGTGGAGTTGAGTGACTTGCCCAGGGTGACACAGCTAGTAAATGTATGAATCCAGATTTGAACTCAAGTCTTCCTTATTCCAGGTCAGAGACACTATTCACCTCACTGCCTCCGAACACATGCAAAGTATTTTGAAAACCTTAAAGTGCTATACAAATGTTGCTGCTGCTTCTGATATGATTTGAATGGCCAAGTCAATAAATACTAGTACAAAGTACTATACTTTTGTATATGAGTAGTTTAATTACTGAAAGGGACAGATTAAAAAAGTTTAAGGGAAACTGATAAAAATTAAATTGAAGAGAAAACATGGTTTCACATATAAAATATTGAGGAGAGACATGGATTGTTCTGAAGATAAGATAGTCAATATTTCTTGTTCATTCTTTTCAGTCATGTCTGATTCTTTGTGACCCCATCTGTGGTTTTCTTCATAAAAATACTGGAGTGGTTTGCTGTTTTCTTGTCATTTTATAGATGAAAAAGCTGAGGCAAACTCAGTAAAGGGACTTACCCAGGATCACTCAACTAGTAAGTGTCTGAGGCAGATTTGAGCTCAGGAAAATGAGTCTTCTGACTCCAGATCTGGCACCCTATTCACTACACCACTTAGTTACTCTGAGTCAAGGCAGTCAATTAGTCAGTCAATAAGCATAGTACCTACTATGTGTCACATCTGGGACTGTGCTAACTGCTGACTCTGCCTCAGATGAATATGCTAAGATCTATTTGAAGGCAGAACAGTGACTGAAGTAACAGCGACATTGAATTTCAACAATTTATTTGAATGTGACTGTTTAGAGAATTTTAGAAGTTATAACCTTGAGAAACCATAACTCAAATAGTTTGGAGACTAAGAGCAGGTTAAATATGTGAACTCTTGGAGTCAAATCTGACAGAAAGGTGATTTATTGTGTTTTACATTATGAGGGAGGACTAAATTGAGGCATTGGAAGCCTGAGAAGAAGTTTAGGAAGAATCCAGGAAGAAGAAATGAGAAGAGGAAGACGCTAAGCCCAGGATGAACTAGGGACAGATGACACATAAAGCCACTATCCAAGTAGTAGTAGAAAGCAGAATCTGACTTCCCCTTTTATCCAGATGATTCTCAGATCGTATGTCTCTTGATCTCTTGTCTATCTTCCCCTATGCTTTTTCAGATGTCTCCAAATGGATATCCTGTAGACATCTCAAACTCAACCTGTCCAAAAGAGAGCGTATTATCTTTCCCTCCAATTCCTTTCCTCTTCCCAACTTTTCTGTTATCATCCCAGCATCTTTATCTTTCCAGGCACTAAGTCTGATAAGCACAAAGCTGACAGCACTATATGCTGGCCTCAAAATGAGCTATGCCCTGCTCCTGATGCCAACAAATATTGGCCAAGTTATTTAACCACTTAGTACTACAGAGAACTCGTTTGGACTTTATATTATTTCCAGCTTGTTAGTCTGCATTGATAAAGAGGGAGTTTCCTGACTGAGAGTTCCCTATGTGAGGGAGTTCAGGTCTTTTCCAAAGAAGAAGAGAAAATAATTAATTAGTATACCATTAGACACTCATCGCTCCTTTTAAATTGTCAGGGAAAGTGTTAACATGTCCTAGTATTGAGACTTATCTGAAAGATTTTTTTTATGTTGCTATAAATTACCCGAGATGCTCTTTATTTCACTAGACCTACAATTTTATTTTCAGGGTGGGTATCTTCCTTTATTGAGTTCAAATTCAGCATCACTTAGTGGCTGTGTGACCATGGGCAAGTCACTTAACCTATTTACCTCAGTTCCTCATCTATTAAATGAGCTGGAAAAGGAAATGGCAAAACACCCTAGTATTGTTGCCGAGAAAGCCCAAAAATAGGGTCAGAAGAGTTAGACACTAGTGAAAAAACTGAACAACAATTTCTTTTGCTGATGGAGATTATAACCTTGCCATGCCTTAGTCTATTGTTTCATGAGTCACTGCAGCAAAAACCAAAGCAAATTAAACAGAAAACAAATAAAAATAAAAATAAAACTGTAGACACCAAAACCATCCCATAGTGTTTGACTTTTGATGTTGAACTTTTCAGTATTTGACTAAAACAGACCCAGCAATAGACAGAATCTGTCACTTTGTCCATTCCAAAGGCTTCCCAGCTTGTCAGGACCTAATGGAGCATTTGCTCTGCCGACAGAGGCTGCCAGACCCTAGGACCATCTTTGCCTCATGATGAGACCTCAAAGGGGCACTTGAATGGAGGAGAGGGAACATAAAGGAGGACATGCAACCCTGAGTAAGGCTGTCATCAGTTAAGAGCTGGCTGAGCTTTTCCAGGTACCTGAGGTTTTCCACATATTGTAGCTGCCAGGGTGATTCAGGATTCTGGGGAAGAATATTTCCACTTTTATTTGGTATTTGCTTTGCAAAGCTCTGCCTTTATGAGTATATATTTCTGGGATTTTATTGCCATCATACTTCCCCTCCATAGGATTTCATTTTATGCTTCAGAATTATAGAAAGGCCCCTTGGAACTTGGTGGATACTTGATTATTTTCACGAGTGAAGTGTACGTGTGTGTGTGTGTTGTGTTGTGTATATGTTGGTCTGTTTGTGTCTGCATGTGCTTAAATCCTATCTTTCCCTGATGCTGTGGAGAATCCGTTCATGTAACCCTGGAGAGTAGATTAAATAGAACATCATGTTTGCCACTGTAAATCAGAGGCCTTAAATGACAGTAATGAAAATTGGGATTAAAAAAATAAATCGGAAAACAGTATGGCCTCTAACCAGAAAGAAGGAACACGAAGTTGCATATTTCATGCCTATCCCCATATGCACGGGTGACCAGGGGAATCAGAGAACACATTCACCTAAGTGTGATTGCAATTAATTTTAGGAGACATACTCATATAATCAAGGCCTTCCCTATGGATAAAGATAAATTAACATCAAGGGTTGCTGTCAAGGTGAAAATAAATTACTAAAATAAGTATACAGTTGGAGGAGTGTGATGGGAGTAGAGAAATCTCAGAAGCTTTGTCTTTGCTGTGGTGGGCATTTTATGAACTAACAATGGTAATAGACCAACTTTGACTCCATTGATGGCTTCCTTCAGTCAATGCCTAGCATGAGCAAGATAGCAGGTGAATGCAGTAAATACTTAACAATCATCTCTCTGAGGGGAAAAGTAAATATGACCCACTTTTAAATTTTATCTGCCATTATTAATATTTTCTGCATCACTTTCCTAAATCTAGTTAATCAGCAAAACAATAAATCAAGCCCTGATTTGTCGCATTTGCTGATTTCCAAGGCCTAAATGCTAACACTGAAAGTTTAACAATCAGCTCTCTTATTGGGTTGGTTCTAGAATACCCTTGATAAGATTCTCTGCCCCAAGTCCATTACAATTAACCATAGCCTAATGATGACACTATTTATAATGGCACTTGTAAAATGGACCTTGAGGGCAATTCAATTCTGGTGAGCAAGTATTTCATATCTGAATGCAGGGGGAAAAGGCCTGGATATGGAGTCAAAATCCAAATAGACTTGGATTTGAATCCTCCCTCTGCTAGTTTTTCCTCATATGATCTTGGGGAGGTCATTTTCCCTCTGTACTATCCTTAGCTTTAAAATAAAGATGGTAGATAAGATTTTCTCTAAGTTCCCTTTCATTCCAGAGTTAACTATCATATGAAGAGGCTGCTTTTCCTTTATATAAATGAAGTAAATGATAAGACAAAACATACCAACCTTCTCAAGCATTCAAAGAAGTAAACACAAAAGAGTATTTTGTAATTAATACAAGATTAAGCCAATTTCCTACCTCAACCACATCTCTTACTATAACTGCTTATCATAACTCTGACCCAAAGTATATTCAGTCCATAAAAATTCCCTGAAAGGCTGATGGTGTAATAGCAGTCACCCTAGCATACCCATTATGACCTGTTAGCACAGGTTCTTAGATCTGCTTTACTACTAGGAAAGATAGCTGTTTAAGAGGTCAGCAATCCTTTAAAATTACTTTCAAAAATTAGTCAGCACCCTGAACTTCAGAGGAAATATAAGCTGTGAAATAATCACTAATTGCTAGGGCTCTGACCGCCTGAATCAAAGCAGTATTGTTAACAGCTTTACATACATCCCTGGGTCGAAAGAGCCTTTACATCTGAGCAGTCAGGGAGGTCTGAACATACATGTACTCAGAGTCTTTACCAGGGAATCACAAGATCTTTTTCATAAGCAAACCCGCAAAGCAAAACCTCACCTCAGAATATATACATATATATGTATATATATATATATATATATATATATATATATATATATACATATATATGTATATATTTCTCAGAACCAGAAGGCATCACAATCCTCATGACTTGGTGTCTAATTAGAAGTTAGCAAAAGGTGTGAAAGCCTTCCTACAAGCAAGCTTCCCTTAGTGGACTCCATGTGCTGTGGATTAATGGGTGGGGAAGATCTTGCTTCCCATTAACATTACAGATGGCTTGGTAGATACTATTTGACTTGGTATCAGGGAGACCTCAGCTCAAATCCTTCACCTGACATTGGCCAGCTGCATGACTCTGGACAAGGCATTGAATATCTCTCAACCTCAGTTTCCTCTTATGTAAAATGAAAGGGGAGGGAAATATTTAAACTAGATTGCCTTTGTGATCTTTTTCAACTCTAAAACCATGACCTATGAGGTAGGAGGCAATTTGTAAACATCTCCTGCTTCATCCTTAACAACCATGCAACTAGTTGCATTTTTCTCTAGCTACCTGGTGAATAGATCCCCTTTCTGCCTCTCTATCACTCTAGATAGCATGAGAGATAGCATGGACTGGATATAGAGTCCAGGTCAGAAGGAGGAGTATCACAGCTAAATTACATACTGTATGACCTTGTGTAAGTACTTAACCTCCAAGCTTCTCTGAGCCATCTCAGACTATAAGCTACATATAGTTTCTTTTTTATCTGATCTGTATTGGTAGAGGGATTTCCCTCATCAGAGGTCTCTCTGCTAAAGAAATCCCAAGTTCAGTAAAAAAATAAAACAAAATGATTCAAAGCAGCACCTAAGCTGGCATACTTAGTACTGTTGGAACTTTCCTGCCAGGAGCAAAGTCCTCTTTCTTTCCCCGTGGGCAATTTCCTTTGGCCAAAATATGACTTTTCCTCAAAGGCACTGGTAAAATTGGAACACAAAAACTTGTAATAACCCTTTAAGATCACAAGACAACATCTGGGGTGGGCCCAACAAGGGAAGGCAAAACTACTGGAATAAAGAATCTTGGTCAAAGGCAACCTGGCCTATAGATAGGCTATTCTGGTGTTTTGGTTGCCTTGCTTCTTTGCTTTCCCTGTTTGACATTCCTCATTTCCCTGACCAACTTTTCCCTAAGTAAGAAAACTTGAGTGACCATATTTTCCATAATATGACTATTCCATAATATTCCAGAATACTCTAGATCTACAGATCCAAGTTTGATCTCATCTTCATCATCCATCATCCATATTGTATATAGTAGTGGTATGATAGAGTGGAAAAAATGGTGAACCTGAAGTCAAGAGAGATCTGGGTTTGAATCCCAACTTTGGCATGAGGACAAAAATGTCAGAATACTTACATATGAAACTAAAAGGGGAAATATCAACTGGTCTCAAGCACAAAAAAATCTTCTTAGAAGAATTCCAAAAGTATTTAAAAATCAAGTAAGAGAGGTAAAAGGAAAATTGGGAAAATGTGAGTTATGCAAGAGTTATTTAAAAAAAGGATCAACAGCTTGGAAAAAGAAGCACAAAAATTGACTGAAGAAAACATCTCCTTAAAAAATAGAATTGACCAAATAGGGAAAGAAAAACAATCCCCTAAAGAAAACAACATTTTTAAAAGTTAAATTGTCCAAGTGGAAGAAAAAGAGGCACAAAAGCTAACTGAAGAAAATAATTCCTTAAAAATTAGAATTGGGCAAGGGAAGTTAATGACTCTATGAGATCTCAAGAATCAATCAAAATCAAAAGAATGAAAAATATAGAATAAAACATTAAACACCTCATTGTAAAAACAACTGACCTGGATAATAGATCTGGAGAGACAATTTAAGAATTATCATACTAAATAAAAGACATAATCCAAAAAAACAAAAAGAATCTGAACAGTATCTTTCAAAAATGTATTAAGGAAAACTAGAACCAGAGGGTAAAATAGCCATTAAAAGCAGTCACTGATCACCTTCTAGTAGAGATCCCTAAATGAAAACTTGAAGAAATATTGTACCCAAATACCAGAACTATCCGGTCAAGGAGAAAATACTATAAACAGCCAGAAACAATTCATGTATCAAGAAGCCTTTGTCAGGGTTACACAGAACTTAGCAACTTCTACATTAAAGGATCAGAGGGCTTGGAATAAATTACTCCAGAAGGCAAAAGAGCTTGGATTACAACCAAGAATCAACTGATAAGTGAAACTGAGCATACTCTTTCAGGGGAAAAGATGAACATTCAATGAAGTAGGGGACTTTAAATCTTTCCTGATGGCACGACCAGGACTGAACAGAAAATTTGATCTTCAAATACAAGACTCAAGAGAGGCACAAAAAGACACAAGAAAGGCACAAAAAAACATCAATTCAAACTCTGATATGTAGCATCTGCTGATTTCTGAGGTGCAAGTCTCATACTGAAAATGTACCAATTGGCTCTCACAAACTAGGTTAATAGGGCTCCAGCATACCCTTCTATTTGTTCAAACTAGACTTTTCTTCTGACCTCTGATCTCAGATCTCCGACTGCCTATTTGGTATCTTGTCCCTTAGACATCCTAAACTCAACATATCCAAAGCTACACTTATTCTGCCTCCCTCCAAACCCTCTTTGCTTTCTAACTTCCCTATTACTATCAAGGATACCCCTATCCACCCAATTAACCAGGTTCACAATGCTGGTGTCATCTTCAACTCCTCACTTGCTCTCACCTTCATATCTAATTTATTGCCAGATTTTTCCTTTGCAGCCTCTTTTTGTACACCTCTTTCTCTCTGCTGACATTGCCGGACCACAATATGGGCCCTCATCCCCTTGTACCTGGACAATTGCAACAGCCTACCAGTTGGTCTCTTGGCCTACTCTAGTCCTTCCTAACCAGTCTTCAGGGATCTTCCTAAAGCATAGGATCATGTCTCTATTCAGTAAACTCCAGTAGCATCTTATTATCTCCAGGATCAAATATAAAATATTCTGTTTGACTTTTAAATCCCTTTACAGCCTGGCCCCTTCCTATCTTTCCCATCATGTGCTTTACTCTCCTCTATGTTTTTTTGGATGATGATCTTCTTGTTTGATCTTCAAATACAAGACTCAAGAGAGGCGCAAAAAGGTAAATGGGAAAGAAAACAACAAGAATATGGTATTCAATAGTTAAATTGTTTACATCCGTACATGGGAATATGGTACTTATAACTCTTAAGAACTGTATCTCTCTTAGAGCAGTTAGAAGGAATATACTTAGACAGAGGACATAAGTATAGAGTGGTTTTGGTGGGATGATAAAAAATAATTAAGAGGGGGGGAAAGGATTGTATTGGGAGAAGAGGAAAGGAGGAGGCCAAATGGGGTTATTGATAGCATATGATAAACATGAAAAATCTATGACACTAGAGGGAAAGAAGGGAGGAGTGGAGCATTGCTTGAACCTTGCTCTCATTAGATTTGGCTTAAGGAGTGAACAACATGCACACTCAGTTGGGTATAGAAATTTATCTTACACTATAGAAAAGTAGAAGGGAAAAGGAGAATGAAAAGGAAGTGGGACAGGTAGAAGAGAGGCAGATTAGGGGAGGTGGTGGTAAGAAGCAAAAGACTGGTAAGGAGGGACAGAGTGAAAAGAAAGGGGAAAATATAAAGGGGGGATAGGATAGAGAGAAATCAACAGTTTATAGTCATAACTGTGAATGTGAATGAGATGAATTCTCCCATTAAATGGAAGGAATAGTAGAGTGTTATAAAAACCAGAATCCAATAATATGTTGTTTACAAGAAACACATTTATAGTAGAGACACACACAGAGGAAAGGTAAAAGGTTGGAGCTGAATGTATTTTGCTTCAGCTAAAGCTAAAAATACATAAAAGCAGGGTTAGCAATCCTGTTCTCAGACAAAGCCAAAGCAAAAATAGATCTAATTTTAGAAAGACAAGGAAGGAAACTATAACTTGCCAAAATGTACCATAGACAATGAAGTAATATCAATAATATATATGTATATGTATATGTATATATATATGTGTGTGTGTGTGTGTGTGTGTGTGTACCAGGTGGTATATCATCTGAATACTTAGAGGGAGAATTAAGTGATTCATAGGAAGAAATAGACAGCAGAACTATACTAGTGGGGGACCTCAAAACCCCCTTTAAGAATTAGATAAATCCAACCACAAAACAAACAAGAAGTAAGATAAAGAAGTGAATAGAATTTTATAAAAGTGATGTGATAGACCTCTGGAGAGAATTGAATGGGGATAGAAAAGTATATACTTTTTTTCAGCAGTACAGGACACCTACACAACAATTCGCCATGTACTAGGGTATAGAAATCTCACAATCAAATGCAGAAAGGCAAAAAAAAATGCATCCTTTTCAGATCATTTTGCAATAAAAATTATGTGTATTAAAGGACCATGGAAAGATAAATTAAAATTAATTGGAAACTAAATAATCTAATCCTAAAAAATGCATAGGTCAAATAACAAATCATAGGAAAAAAATCAATAATTTCATCAAAAAGAATGACAATAACAGCAAAGCATACACAAATTCATGGGATGCAGCCAAAACAGTTCTTAGGGAAAAGCTTACATCTCTAAATGCTTATATGAATAAAATAGAGAAAGGACCAGATCAAGGAATTGAATATGCAATTAGAAAAGTTAGAAAAAGAACAAATTAAACATCCCCAATTTAAAACCAAATTAGAAATTCTGAAATGTGAAAGGAGAGATTAATAAAATTGAAATTAAGAAAATTAGTGAGCTAAGAAATTAAGCTAAGATCTGATTTTATGAAAAAAAATACATCTTTGGTTAATTTGATTTTTTAAAAAGAGAAGAAAACCAAATTCCCAGTATCCAAAATGAAAATGGCAATTTCATTACCAAATGAAGAGGCAATTACAACAAAAATTAGGAGCTATCGTGCCCAACTGTTTACCAAAGTGAAATGGATGAATAATTATAAAAATATGAATTTCCCAGATTAATGGAAGAGGAAAAAATACATTTTAGTAAAAGAAAAAATGCTTTTTAAGAAAAAGGAATTGAAGAAGCCATCAATGAACTCAATAAGAAAAATTCTGTAAATGGATTTACAAGTCAATTCCACTAAACATTTAAATAATGATTAATTCTGATACTATAGAAACTATTATAAAAAATAGGGAAAGAAGAAATTGTACCAAATCCATTTTAGGATAAAAATATGGTACTTATACCTAAGCCAGGAAGATCCAAAACAGAGAAAAAAACCATAGACCAATTTCCCTAATGAATAATGATGCAAAAATTTAAGTAAAATTTTAGCAAAGAGATTAGAATAATTTATCATGAGATTCTTACCCTATGGCCAGATGGGATTTATACCAGGAATGCAGGGCTGGTTCCATATTAGGAAAATTATTAGCACAATTGAGCATATCAATAACAAAACCAACAGAAATTATGTGACTGTCTCAATAGATGTAGAAAAAGCTTTTTTTAAGAAATAGAGTATGCATTCCTATTAAAAACACTGGAGAGTACAGGAGTACATGGAACTTTCCTTAAAATGATAAGTGGTGTCTATCTAAAACCAGCATCAAGCATTCTCTCTAATAGGGATGAACAAGAAGTCTTCCCAATAAATCAGAGGTAAAATGAAGATGCCCATTACCATCACTATTGTGCAATATTATGCTAGAAATATTAGTTTTAGCAATAAGAGAGGGAAAATAAATGAAAGGAATTAGAACAGGCAATAAGGAAACAAAGCTAGCACTCTTCAGATGATATGATTATATACTTAGAGAATCCTAGAGAATGAGCGAAAAAACTGCTTGAAATAGTTAACAAATTTAGCAGTTACAAATATAAAATAAATCCATGCAAATCATCAGCATTTCTCCATATTACCAACAAAGCCCAGCAGCAAGAAATAGAAATAAAAATTCAATTTAAAATAACTGTAGATAATATAAAATATTTGGGAGTCTACCTGGCAAGACAAACCTAGGAACTATACAAACACAATTACAAAACACTTTTCACCCAAATAAAATCAGATCTAAACAATTGTAAACATATTAATTGCTCATGGGTAGGTCAAGCTAATATAATAAAATGACAATTCTACCTAAATTAATTTACTTATGCAGTGTGATACCAATTGCACTACCAAGACATTAGTTAATAGAGCTAGAAAAAATAATAACAAAATTCATTTGGAAGAACAAAATATCAAGAAGGGAATTACTATTTTTTTAAAAAAAACAAAGGAAGGTGGCCTAACTATACAAGATCTAAAACTATATTATAAAGCAGCAATCATCAAAACTTCTTGATACTGGGTAGTAAATAGATTGATAGATCATTGGACTAAATTAAGCACACAAGACAAAGTGGTAAATGATTATAGTAATGTAGTGGTTGATAAACCCAAAGACTCCAGTTTCTGGGATAAGAACTGACTATTTGATAAAAACTGCTGGGAAAACTAGAAAATAGTATGACAGAAACTAGGCAATGACCAAAATCTCACACCTTGTACCAAGATAAAGTCAAAATGGCTACATGATTTAAACATAAAGGGTGATACCATAAAGAATTTAAGAGAGCAAAGCACAATTTACTTTTCAGATGTATGGAAAAAGAAAGAATTTATGACCAAACAGAGAAAATTATGGCAAGCAAAAATGGCTAATTTTGATTACATTAAATTGAAAAGCTTTACACAAACAAAACCAATGCACCAAGATTAGAAGGAAAGCAGAAAGCTGGGAAATAATTTTTACAGTCAGTAATGGCCTCATTTCTAAACTCTGCAGAGAACTGAGTCAAATTTATAAGAACATAAAACATTCCCCAATTGACAAATGGTCAAAGGATATGAATAGGCAGTTTTCAGATGAAGAAATTAAAGCTATAAATTTTATGAAAAAATCCTCTAACTAAGTATTGGTTAGAGAAATGCAAATTAAAACAACTCTGAGGTATCACTTTGCACCTGTCAGATTGACTAACCTGACAGAAAGGGAAAATGATTACTATTGGAGAAGATATGGGAAAACTGGAGCACTAATGAATTGTTGGTGGACTTGTAAACTGATCCAAACAATCTGGAGAGCAATTTGCAACTATGCCCAAAGATCTATAGAACTTGTGTGTACCCTTTGATCCAGCACTATCACTACTAGGTCTGTATCCCAAAGAGATCATAAAAAATGGGAAAGTACCCATATGTACAAATATATTTATAGCATTTCTTTTTTTTTGCTGGTCAAGAATTGGACATTGAGGGGATGTCCCTCTTTTGGGGAATGGCTGAAAAACTTGTGGTGTATGAATGTAATGGAATACTATTGTATTATAATAAATGATGATCTGTCAGATTTCAGAAAAACCTGGAAAAAACTTAGAAGAACTACTACTGAGCAAAGTGAGCCAAACCATGAGAGCATTGTACATCATAACAGCAACGTGGTACGATGATAAACTATGGTTAACTTATCTCTTTTCAGTAGTACCATGATTCAAGACACTTCCAAAAGAATCATGATGGAAAATAATATCCATATTCAGAGAAAGAACTATGGAAACTGAATGCAGATGGAAGCATACTTATTTCACTTTTGGGAGTGATTTTATGAGTTTTGTGGCTTCTCTCATTTGTTCTGATTCTTCTTTCATAACATGTCTAATGTGGAAATATATTTACATGATTACACATACAGGAAGTATATCAGATTGCTTGTCATCCTGTGAGGGGGGAGAGGGAGAAAAAAATTTGAAACTCAAAATCTTACTAAAATGAATGTTCAAAAGTATCATTACATGTAACTGGAAAAAACACTATTTGCTAATAAAAGCATCTTAGACCATGTAAGCATCATTGATCCTTTTAACTTCACTGGTTTAGCATTTCTTACAGTTTTCCAAAGGTTTCATCTGAAATATCAGCAAGAAGAAGGGTTAATGATACATAAAATGATGCCATAGTCACTTTGGAGCCAAGGGAAAATCATACTATGGAACCATAGCTTTCTTCTAGGAGCCCTGCTGTGGAATGTGAAATAAACCCCAGGAGAGATCTATAGTGGCAGGGCTAACCAAATACTGCACATAGTTCTCCTTCTTGCCTCTGACTCTCAAGAAAACGAGTGTGCTCCATCAAGAGTTAGAGCGGGCATCCTATGGCAGTTTATCTGGAATCTCTGGCAAAACCTACATGAGAGGAAAGTCTGGGAGCCAGGATAGCTGTGGATAATTTAGGATATATAGAACTCAAAATTTGAAAGTGACCTTTGTGTGTGAAATTGCAACTTGTACCTGAGAAAATGACTTCAGCCATCGTTATTTACCATTTGGTGAATGCCCAGAACAGCTTAAGCAGGGATCAGAACATTTGTATGTAAGGCCATGTGGTACAGGGGAAAGAGTCCTGTCTCTGGAGTGAGAGGACTCAAGTTTAAATTCTGTTTTCATCACAAACAGCCTGTGTGAACTTAGTTAAGTATTTTGACATTTCTGGGCCTTGTTTCTTCCTTTGTAAAATGCTGGGAGTACATTAGATTGTCTCTGTCGTCTTGCTTTACATCTATACTTCTGTGGTCTTATACCTGAAAGTATAGGGCATATTATTCATAATAAATAAAATATTCAAAAGTCCATAAACAATGTATCATAATGGTGATACAATGGATAGAAGGGGCAAGTAGGTGGTGCAGTGGATAGAGCACCAGTGCAGGAGTCAGGAGGACCTGAGTTCAAACCTCACCTCAGACACTTGACACTCACTAGCTGTATGACCTTATGCAAGGCACTTAACCCCAATTGCCTCATCCTGGGTTGTCTCCAATCATCCTGTTGAATATCTGGTCACTGGATTCAGATGACTCTGGAGGAGAAGTGAGGCTGGTGACCTGCACAGCCCTCCATCATTCAAAACAAAGTCAAGTGCAAGTCATGTCATTATTTCTCTGATGGAATGGCCTTCTTTGGCAGCGAAGGGTGAACACGCTGTGGATAGCATGCCAAATCCAAAGTCAGAAAGACTCACCTTCCTGTGTTCAAATCTGGTCTCAGAAACTTTCTAACTGTGTGACCCTGGGCATGTCACTTTACCTCAATTTGCTCCTCAGTCAAATTAACTGGAGAAGGAAATGGTAAACCACTTCAGTAACTTTGCCAAGAAAACTCCAAATGGGCTCATGTAGTCAGACAGCTGAAATGACAGAACGATAATGTCAACATGGATTACTTAAAATTTAGAAAGTGTTTTCTTTATAATATGACTATGAAGTGCAACTGTTCTTTTTCCTTTGAATGCATTGAGTGTTCAGAAAACAGCTAGCTTAGGATACGTGTAATTTTAGAACAAAGGACCTTTAAAGCCGTCTAGATGTATTTCAATTTTTAAGGGTGTGGGTGGTGAAAAAAAGGAGGCCCAGAAAGGGCAGATGAGTTACCCAAAGTCATGCAACTACTTAGAATTGAGACTAGTAGACAGATCTATATACTCCCACACCACTATATTTTCCACTATACCAAACTACTTGGTTGGACCAGATCTAGATAATTATATTTAGCTCTTGATGTTATATTTAAAATATACATGCATACATACATATACACATACATGTATATGTGCATATATGAATATGTGTATGTGTATATATAGGCATGTGTCCAGAGGATAGTTGGTGAGGAGGAAAATCCTCTGGAGTCCATATTGTATGAGCATTGTTGAAAGGACTAAGATCCTTCTAGCTCTAAATTATATGAAAACAAGAAAGCCCCAGGAAGAAGAGACTAGGGATGGAGACGTCTTCAGGAAAGAAAGAAGAAGAGGCTTTAGGTTTTGAAACATGTAAAGGCATATGAGGAAAGAAGAGATTTTGTTTATTTGGCTTCAGAGGACAACAGTGAATAATTGGTGGAAGCCATATTTTGGCTCAACTTAAACAAGTAGAGCCTTCTAGCATTGGAAAGAGCTTCTCATATTAACAAGTTCCTCATCACTGGAGGTTTTCAATAAAAGCTTGGACACACACCTGCCAAGGCGATTAATAAAGAGGCTCTTACCCTGAATGGGAGATTAGAGTAAATTATGCATATTATAGTTTCTGATTCTAAAAGTCTATAATTCAAAACCTCTGTCCTTGGAAAGTGGGACTTAAAAGGACAAAACAGAAAAAATGTCCTTTTTTCCTCATATTTTTCAAGTTATAGTAATATTTCTCATATTTGTAAATGCCATATATATCATTTATGTGTATAAATATATAATTTAATATGTACTGCATGCATATATATGTGAATACAGAATATATATAAACATACACATTTGGATATATATAAATATGTGTACATGTGTATATATATGTGTGTATACATACACATACATTCAAGTACACATACTACACACACATATACAGAGCACTATGGCATAGTGTACAGAGAGCTGGACTTGGAATCAGGAAGACCTGAGTTCTAATCTCATCTCTGACATAGACTGGCTCTGTGACCAAGGAGGGGTCACTTAACCTGACAATACTTCATACAACTTTATAAATCTGTAAGTTTTTCAACATTTACCAAGCTGTATTAGTACTACAACTACTACTACTAACAATAAACATGATGATTGTGATGGGTGATAGCACCTACTATGTGCCAGGTATTGTCCAAACACTTTTTTTTTTACAAATATTAGAGTTTCCTCATAATTGGTTACATTACAGTGATAAAATCATGGACCTAATTATATGTCTAAAGGTCAGGATCTTTAACAAAGAATAGGAACTAAGAAATTCATATTCCTACCTACTTTTAAAGATTATTTCTAAGAGTGGGAATTTCACTAGATTTAAGTCAAAAGCTATAATAAAATTAACAGGAAACTCTCTGTGCAGGGAAAATTCTGAGGATGATGAGATCTGAGATTTTGTGTAGAGGGGAATAGTTATTAAAGAAGAGGTACAGTTATTCTGGTCAGAAAAAGTAATACATAGATGGAAACCTTACCTTCTGGGATTTTGAAATGTACAGGGACTACTGTATGATGCCTAAGTTTGTCTAATAAAGGGAGAAGAAGCTGGTAAATGCATGACTGACTGAAAATAGAACCCAGAACGTTTTATTTAGATAGAAGTATTAGATTCCAAAGGTACGACTTTTTATGAACCCATATGAAACTTTAGGTGAAAAGTTTAAGTGAGAAGTAGATTGAAGGATGCAGATTAAGATAAAAAGGAATATGGAACAGATGATGTAATTTGCCCTGGCTGGTGCTTGACCTTTTAAACAAATGGAAAGGATAAACTTGAAATTAGACGGAAAAGGCAAAAGAATACCAGTAGAGAGTCAGAGGAGGTTGTCTGGTGATCGCACTAGTGGGAAGAAAAGGTCATTTTAGAATGATTTGATGAGATAGAAGTGAGCAGGGAGGAAACTTAGTGAGAAATAGTAGACATTTATCTTGAGTCGGAGGCTAGACAGGTTATTTGCCTCTTAGGCTGGGGTATAAGAAGCAGGTCTTTGTATTGTTGTGGAAGAAGAAACAGCAAGATGTGGCAACAGATTGAGTGCAGAGGGGGCATAAATGATTATCCTTGCTTCTAGCTGACATGAGAACAAAGCAGCAGGGTGCAGATTGTATTGTGACCATCTCCTGACCAAGGACAACCAGAAAGCTATGATTGCCACAACAGGGCATCTCTTTCTAAATAAAACAACATATGTGATGGTAAGTCAACCATTTAAGACAGAAAAAAAATAAAATTAGGTCATAAATTAATGAACTCAATTATGGTCCTTATCTTGTAAATTTTCTAAGGGTCTGTGGAAGCAGATGCTATCCTGGAGTGGCTCTGGCTTTTGATTGCAATTTTATTTCTAACTGTTGACCAAACCTGGACATGAAATAAATCCATTGAGGTTGGCTTTGGCATGAAACTACAAACCAGAGAGGGGGTAGAGATAAAAAGGCAGGAATTCAGCCAGAAATTAGAAAAGACTTTCTGTGCTCTTGCTAAGGAAAAGGATAACTGCAATATCTGAAAATTCCATTGGAGCTGTTGAACCATCCTTTGGGATAATTGGTGCCTCATTTATACCATTTATCTCTCAGAATTCCCTGTTTGTAAAACTGGGCAGCTTGTTCATGTCCACCATGCTCCTCTCTAGGGCTGTTTGAGTTATATCCTCAGTCTCGGTTCTGTGGAGGCTGCATTCTTCTTTGAATTACAGCCAGATGACACTGGAAGAAGTTTGGCAAACATGACCCCACTTAGAAAATCATGATGTAGAGAAAATAAAGAAGTGAATTGCTTTCCTTCATTCCAGGGCCTATGTGTTTTCATCACATTGCTATTTCAGGAAGCAAGTTGGGACCATAATCTTTTAATGCATGGGGTCACAATGTCATTTATAAAGGTTCTTCTCCATACCTTGAAGATAATTTAGATACACTAGAATTTACCTTGAAGTCTCCCTTCAAGGAATTTGAATATGGGCACCTTATTGGGCGTTCCCTTGTTATTAAAATTCTTATTTGTATTCTCACAAATTGTGTGGGATCAAGGACTCTTAAAGTCTATTGTTACACATACTTGTCAGCATCTGTCACCCTCAGTGAAGAGAATTCAGCCACTAAGCTAATTTAGAATATGTACTTTTTAAAGAAAATAACTTTTTTTGAGAAAAAAAGAAAGAGAACAACCCACTGGCACACTGTGAGGATTAATAGGATGTTTGCAAATATATGAAACTCCTTAGAGAAAATCCCTTATGAGTACATTTTTTAAAAAGACTGATTATTGTTTTTCATGTTTTTAGAATTACAATAATTTATTCTACTGGGGCATTAATGAATTCTAACTTGCATTGGGAACTTTAAATGAAAAATTATACCGAACTGTGAAATTGCGATTTTAGTTGTATTTTTGTCTTCTCCATAAACTTAAATTGACATTTTCTGTGTAGCTTCAGCAAAAACTCAATTTTCATGTCTTATTAAATTACCTTCTCTGTGATGAACACTTCTTCATAGGTTGTCCAATGAGTACCTTGTGCATCCACATAGATTCCTTTAAACAACTTCCTTTTTGGTTCTTCAGAATAACTTTTTCTTTGTGTCTTAATAATATCTTTCTTGAATGCTCCCCATTACTTCTTTTGGAGAATTTTAAGTCATTGAATCCTGTCTTTCCCCTGAATTCTTGGAAATCTGCTCTCCAAAAATCTGAGGTACCTGCCCTGTTTTACCCTTTATCTTTATCACAAATTATGAAATGGAGTGGTCCCTTCTGTCCCAGGGTCCTAAATGATCTCCTCCATACTCCTTCCCAACCAGGTTCCGCACTTCATCACCACCAATCCTGTCTATCTAATCTGCTTCTTTTCACAAAGGAACAACTTGCCCAGTTATATTTCATTCATGGGTCTCATTCAGTTAAGTCTCAGAGATGCTTAGGAGATCAAATTTGCATCCTTGCATTAAAATCTCTAATTCTTGCTTACTACTTATATTCTATGTGCTTATCCGTAGACATCAGATACCTTAGGTTTTATCTTTGGCTCTTTCCTTGCTCTTTATGTGCTGAGAACTAGCTGCACATGTCTATTGCTAGCCTTCTTCCAACCTTAGAACTACTTTTTATAGAATCTAGGATAGCATATTTAGAGGCACTGTCCTTACCTTCAACCTCATACCCTCTACCCATCCTTTTCAATTTAAAGTTGTTTTTCATGTTGATGTATTCTAGGCATATGCATTTTATCTGCCTGTATTTTGCTGCACTCCATTCTTGACCAAGAGCCCATTATTTTTGTATTTTAAGCTATGGTCCAGAAATACAAATACCACTTTCTAACACCATGTTCCCAACCATCTGCTTAGTTTACATGCTGAAAAGAATTTCTTTTTAAATTCTTTCCTTTGAGCAACAACAGTAAAGCAAACATTGTATTAGAAATAAGCCTGCTCTTAAAGAGCTCCTTTGCATGTTCTTTTGTTTCTCACAGAGTCATAATCCTCAGCAACACTTTTGTGGATTCCCTCTAGCAGCATTAGGGCTGCCCATAGAAGTCACAACAAGTTGCAAACCTTGTAAATCTGGTTTGACAAATCTTAGGAAGTTCTCTATAATGTCCTGGATGCATGCATGCGAGTTAGAAAGCAGTCCTCTTTGTTGTTGAGGGTATGGTGACAGAGAGCTTCCTTGACATCCTTTAGCAGAGAACTGCCGACCACTACTACTGTCTCTTCTTTCTGTAGCCATCATAGAAGGATCTGTCCCCCAAACATAGAAGGAATGACATAAGGGTTCTTGGGAATGTAAGCATCTTCTTCTTCCTCAAAAAGCCTGGGTCCCTGCCTCTTCTACTGAGAGAAATTCATGCACTCCAAGTGTGCAGTCTGATGGCAATCAAATTAGGATCTTTTGCTATTTTTGTTTTACTACAAGTGCCTCTGATTGAATAATGTGATTAAAGAGGATGTTCTCCTCCCATTTATGGTCATGCCCATTGTGGCAAGCTTGATGAGGGGAGTTGTTTTGTAGGAGGGTCCCAATTACATTTTGTTTTTTCTATTGAGGCACTGGTTCCCAAGGGTTGTGATGCCCTCTGGCTCTAAGAGTGTATGAATACTCTGAGGGTGAGGTTTTATTTTGAAGCTCAGTTTTTGTAAGAAGGTTTGAGTGCCAGAGGAGGACTCTGGGAAGCCACTTAAGGAGCCCCCTGGCTTTGGAAACCTAATCATATTACTTCCTGCCCTGGTAACTATGGTTCGACAGTTGGACCTGCCTTAGAATTCAGGCAGAGGATTTCTCTGCATTTTCTTTGAAGTCCAGGGGGCTGACTCCCCTGAATGATAGATATATGTACTTTGTTGAAGTGATTGTTCACCCCTCAACAGTTGCCTTTCCTTTTATGCATGCAGATCTAAGAACCTGTGATAGCAGGCCCCCCTGTGCATGTTGGGGTACTTACTGTAACATGCAGTGATCCTTTCTTCATGAGTTCTGCTCTAGCTGACGTTTTTCCATCTTCCTAACCAATGGAGTAGAAAGAGAACCCAACTTGGAAAAGAATTTGGGTTCAGATTCCCAGTTTGCCAAATATACATACACATGTGCATACATACACAAATGTGCATACACATGTACATATATGTATAATACATATCTATGATAGATATATGCCTTTATACATGCACCCACTTATACTCAATGCACACTTGCATCATATATGTATATATGTGGGATATGTTTTGTTGTATAAGCATACATGCATGTGCACATGTAACTCATGCAAGGCATTGTAGAGGATGTGCATTCTATATGTATACTCACACATACATATAGACATAATGCATGTGTGTACACAATATTGTGTTATACGTTTGTATATGTGTATTGCAGTGCATATATATATAGGTATATGCCTTGTGTGTGCTATGTGTAAATATACATATGCTTGTACACACACAGTGTTGTATATATGTGAGTATATGTACTACGTATTTATACACACAAATGCACTTGCATAATTTTGGTAGTTCACTCCACCTCTATTTCTCAATAAGTCAATGGATAAATGAAAGTATTGAACTAGATGACCCTTATGATCCCCTCTGGGACTAAGGTTATGATTCTGTTAACTTCTTGACACAAGTTAAGATTCCCTTCTGTCTGTTCAGATCTTTCTGTTTCCTATATTCAAGAACATTTAAAAGAAAAGAAACATTTCATTTTCCTTGATAACTGGGGCACTGGTAAAGTGTTTCTCGAGCCCCATTTGCATTCTCTCCTTGAAAAGTGACCAGCCTGAGCATGGTTACTCATTTTTGGCCACAGAAGAAAAATAAACATTGCACTTTCGACGTAGGTCATTACAAGTGTTTTCTGGCTCTTCATCATTGCTCAAGTGAGATATTTGGTCCAATCTTTGTGTTGATACAGTTTTATTTTTTCTTGTGGTGAATTTTGTGACCAATTTATGGTGAACTTTGATGGCCTGAAAGCTAATGGACATAATCTGAGATCTTCAAGGTAGTTCTAATTATCTGTGTGATACTTATAGGTCCTCAGTTTCCCTATTTATAAAGGTTAACTTGTGAGTGACATTATTTCTAAAGTCCTTTACTCTTGTTGCATTCTACATTTATGTGCTGTAAGTTGTAGCTCCTGACTATTTTCTACATGAAGCCATTAAGAATCATCACAATTGTCTTTAAGTATTTGCTACTGCTGCTTGTCCTTCATTCTTGCAGAGAGCTATGATATCAGGAAGGTGATGCCATGTCTTGCAAATGAATTGGATTTAAGTTAGCGGGGATGGTGCAAAGTCACCAGCCTTACTTTCTCCTCCACAGTGGGGAATGGGGATTCAATTCATTTTGCTTGACCCCAGATTCAGAACTAGGATCAGGGCATAGAAATTGCAGATTTAACAATGAAAGCTACCTAAAAATAAAATAGGCTGAGTTAAGGAGTAATGGATTTCTGTCACTGAAAGTCTTCTAGTCAAAGTACTATGACTATTTGATGATATTGTTGAAGGATTCTGTTTCAGATACAGATTCAACTTGATGGATTCCAAGATCTCTTCCAAGACGGAGATTCCAACTAACCATGACATGTGACCTTGACCAATTTTTATGTGCCTCAGTATCCCCATTTATAAAGTGAGAGTATTTAACTAAATGATTTCTAATAACCCTTCCAGCTATAAAATTCTGCAATTTTATTTTATTACCTGAATCACCAAACTGCTTTTTCCGTGCAAAATTATTAGCAATGACTAGCCCATTTTCCATATTTCCAATACATAGTTGATGTATTATTGTTGTAAGATACTTCTTGTTCTAGTTCCCAAAAGGATTTGACAAAAAGTGAAATCTTTCTGGAGTTTAACATTCCCCTTTGAGTGAATTAACTTGTCTGTTGTCAGAGTCTCCTGTAATAAACATATCACATTGATTTTCATGCCGTTAGGGATTCTGTGGAGGCTTCATTCACAATTCACTTTTTGAATATTTGTTAAGCAGTAATGTTTAGTATTCTTACAAAATCTTCCCCTAACTCCTTAGTGTTTAGGGCTTCCTCCCTCCCCTTTAAAATGGGCATTTATTCCACTGGAAAAAATAGAGAAATATATAAAAATTCTTCCAAAATAACAAATGAAATTCAAATATTCTTCAGTGGTTGGTACTGATAGAAAAAAAAAAACTACCATGTCATTAGTTGAAAAGATTACCCTTGATACCCATGACTTCCTCTTTGGAGGAAAATATGTATATTCCCATGAAGAATGACAATAAGAAAAAAAAGCTTGCTAAATTGTTCATTTTCCTAACCTAATGTAGCCAAGGTAGAAGTGGGAGCCAAATGGAACAAAGAGATGAGGGGAAAATGAATATAGGCTATACCCAGTGGTTATGTAAAGTACCAAGATATGCTCCAGGCTTTATAGAGAGAGAAAGGCAATCATTTGTGCAGTCTCAAAAGAGCCTCTGCCTTTGAAATAAGTTGCAATAAAATTGAGTAATAAAAGTTATACTTGAAAGCTTCTTTAACATCTCATAATTAAACATCATAACTGGAACCCTGGATCTACAGTTTGTCTGGCAATCCAATCTGCATGATTCCCAGTGACCCATGCCAAACCTTTGGATAAGCAACAATATAAGAGAAGCTAGTGCAAATATCTAATGAGGGAGATTACCTAAAATAAGTAAATAAAAATAAAAAGCCTCCTTTGTCTTAAAAGGGGCTTCTGAACTCTCATTTAGTTTGTAACTAGTTCATAATGTTGACAGCAAGATAAATAGAGATCAAGGTGGGAGCTGATTGGAACCTAATGATGTGGTTGTAGTATCCAAAAGGGAGTGCATCAAAATGGCTTGATAGTTCAATCAAATGAGAAGGCTATGATCCCTCTGTCAGAAGAACCTTCAGAATGTGAAGCTGACCTCTAGCAACAGCAGCTGATGCTCACGGAATTTAGCAGTGGAAAGGGACTTTTTGATGGTAAAATCATATACAACCTTAGAGCAAGAAGAGACTTTCGAGCCTTTCCAACCCAAGCCCCTTCGTTCTCCATGTAAGGAAAAGGGAGACCCAGAACCAAGTTTAGGATTTGAACCCAGTCCACTGTGTGTGTGTTTTTGTCTTTCATTGCCAAAGAAAACCATGCCATAAGAGAAATAATGATATGACTTGTACTTGACTTTGTTTTGAGTGAGGGAGGGCTGTGCAAGGTCACCAGCTTCACTTCTCCTACTGAGTCATCTGAATCCAGTGACCAGATATTCATCAGGATGACTGGAGATGCCACAGAATGAGGCAATTGGGGTTAAGTGACTTGCCCAAGGTCACACAGATAGTAGAGTGTCAAGTACCTGAGGTGAGACTTGAACTCAGGTCCTCCTGACTCCTGCATTGGTGTTCTATCCACTGCACCACCTAGCTGCCCACCCAGTCCACTGATTTCAAGTCCAAAGCACTTTCTACTGAATCAAGATTTTCCTTTAAGACTCCTCACTTTATTGATGAAGAAACTAAGGGTTGGAAGTTTTAGAAACTTATCCAAGTAACACAGGTAGCAAGTGGCAGACTGGAGAAAATATTAACAATGTTGATGATGATGAAGATCATCATCATCATCATAAACAAATAGATTGCACTTGAAGATTTTCAACGTGCCTTATATAACTCATTTAATCCTTAAAACAATACTGTGAGGTAGGCACAGCTATTATCCTCCTTTACAGGAGAATACACAGGGGTTTAAGAGAAATTAACCATCTCATTTATCTTTCACAACATTTTCTATCATAAAACTTAGTAGAAAGAACACTGGGGATCCTGAGGTAGAGGACCTAGTGCTACAATAGGTAGAGAGCAAGCACTTAGAGTCAGGAAGACCTGAGTTTGAGGGTCAAAAGTTCTACTCTCTACCCACTTCACTACCCAACTGCTTCACATCCTAAACTCAGATCCTGTGACTTTATCTCTTCATTGCTTTCCTACTAAGCTTTTGTAGGATCTGTTGTGAGAGAGATATAAATAGAAAAATGGTAGCAGACAGATTGGAAAGCAGGTTAAATAACAGGATTGGTAGTGTTGGATTGGGTCTTTTTATATACTCCTATTACCTTGTTTTTTTCTCTTATATATTATATCTTCTACTAAATTGAGAGTTCCTTGAAGGGTGGAAATGTCTTATTTAGCATTGTATTTCCTCCCACCCAGTTTAGTAGGTGCTTTATAATTGTTTGCTGAATTGTTAGTGAATATTCCTACTGTCTCTGGCTTCTCAGATTTCCTCTCCCCTTCCCAGGAACATCCGGCTGCTTCAGCAGTTCTTTCTCTCTCTCTTGAACCTAATAACTGAACAAATATTATTTTCCTTGATCCTCACAATGACCCTGGGAGAGAGGTACTACTGGTAAAGTGATAATAACTTAATGCATTGCCCCTCCAAGGCAGCATCTATTTATTTTAAGAAAAGCATCTACATGCTTTTTTAGTATTTAGAAATCATGAGAGTTCTTTAAATGTAATTTATTAATGCCTCTTGTGTTTTTACCTTAAAATTATTCCACTTCTGAATTTAAGTTTATCTTATTTAAAACAGGTAGGGGAAGAGGGAGAAGGAAAAGATTTTTTTAAAAAAGTCATTATACCATCCCTATCTGACAGTATATGCAACCATCTTCCCTAGTAGAATTAAGCTTATCTTAATGGTGGGAGTTATGTTACATTATCTGTCCTTTAGGAAAAAGATAGATTGGTCATTAGAATTGCTTAGAGGTTGGTTTCTTTTTATAGTCCCTTTTCACCTATGTTATAGTAATTGTGTACATTGTCTTCTTGTTTTCTTTATTTTATTCTGCATCATTTCATACAAATGTTCTTGTGTTGCTCTGAAACTTATCATGAATTGACTTGATTTCTTAATGAAAAAGGCAATTCTTTTCTTTTTTTTATTTAATAGTATTTTATTTTTTCCCAAATACGTGTAAATATAGTTTTCAACATTCATTTTAAAAAATGATTTCCAAATTTTTCTCCCTTCTTTCCTTTTTAATGATCTCTTTGGAATATAGACCAAGTAGTGGTATTGCTGGATAGAAGGATATGTTTTTTAGCCCTTTGGGAATAGTTCCAAATTGTCCTCCTGAATAGTTAGATCAGTTCACAACTCCATCAACAATGCATTAGAGTTTCAATTTTCATGCATCTTCTCCAATATTTATCATTTTCCTTTTCTATTATATTAGCCAACTTGATAGGTGTGAGGTGATACCTCACAGTTGTTTTAATTTGCATTTCTCTAATCAATAGTGATTCAGAGTATTTTTTCAAATGACTATAGATAGCTTTGATTTCTTCATCTGAAAACTGGGGAATGATTTGTTTTCTTATTAATTTGACTCAGTTTAGAAATGAGGCCTTTATCAGAATCACTAACTGTAAAAATGTTTCCCAGATTTCTGCTTTCCTTCTAATCTTGGTTGCATTGGTTTTGTTTGCACAAAAGCTTTTTATTTTGATGTAGTCAAAATTATCCATTTTGCCTTCTATAACATTCTCTCTTATTTAAATAAAAATCTTCTCCATAGATCTGAAAGGTAAAATATTCCTTGCTCTCCTAAATTCCTTGTGGTATCACCCTTTTTGTCTAAATCATGTACCCATTTTGACCTTATCTTGCAATATAATGTGAGATGTTAGTCTATAACTAGTTTCTGCTATACTATTTTCCATTTTTCCAAGCAGTTTTTGTCAAATAGTGGGTTTTTATCCCAGAAGGTGGAGTCTTTGGGTTTATGAAATAGTAGGTTATTACAGTCATTTACTGCTATGTCTTGTGTACCTCTTCTATTCCACTGATCCACCCCTCTGTTGCTTAGCTAGTAACAAATAATTTTGATGTTTGAAAGGGCAGTTCTTTTTCCAGAGAAACTAGGTCAAAGCTAAGTGTTACTATTTGGTTCACATTTTTCCTGGCTTGTTATACAACACAGTACTTCTGAAATTCCAATGTCTAGCTAGCTAGTGGCCCTAACTAGACATAAGACCACAACTTGTTAGTTCTGTAGATGAAGGCTACAGAAATATAACAGCCGCACCAAGTAAGGCCAATTTTAATCTAATGGCTAGCATTTCTTTAATACTTTAAGATTTAAAATCTCTTCCCTCAAAATGATCCTATGAATCAAGTAAGGTAGATCTTATTGAGATCATTTTCCAGAAAATGAAATTGCAGCACAGAAAGGTAATGGGACTTACCTACAGTACCAGATGTAGAACCCAGATCCTTCTGTTCTAAATACCACATTCTTTCCTTTAGAGATACATCAATGTTAAGACCTTGTAGGTCATGCTATCTTTATTTTTACTCATTAAATGGGATTATACATTATACTGCTTTAATAAAGAGCAGCATCATTCCCAATGAGGAGGAGCTATCAATCTTGATGACTACAGGATGCACTTGAGTATACATAATGTAGGGCAATTACTGCAAATCAGATTTGGATAATTGTGCTTGTGGCCAGGTCAAACCAGGCTCTCTACATCACTGTTAATGCAAATCTTTTTGTTTCAGGTAGGAAAATCAATCTGTGTGATTGCCTTGATAATTGATGTATTGAAAGGAGAAAATGACTGTTTAGGGGGCATTATAGAACTTCCATGTTTTAGACTCTATTGTGTTCTTTAATTTTGGCGTTGTCATTCTGGATATGGCATTTGCCAACAAAATTCAGGCCAAACAAATAAACAAGCCTTGACAGTCTTGTCAATGGCCAAGTGTGAACATGTCTTTTCTGAATACCAGGGTAGCTCAGAACTCCTGACAGAGACAGATAGACTTGTTCCTTTATCGATTATGAATTGACTGCATTTCTTAATGAAAGAGGAAGCTCTCTTCCCCCATCCTTCTGCAGATAAATTAGGTGAAAGCTGAGCATTACAGTTTGGCTCCCATTAGAAACCTCATTGGAATATACTGCTGTAATTAAGTTACTCTGACTTACTATATGATTTTGATTAATGGGAATCTTTTCTTTAAAAGTTCATTGGGAAGTACAAAATGCTTAGAATAACAAGAATACAATAGAATACAGCTTCATTTTGTTTAGGATCTCACATTTCCATAAATCCTTTATAAATGCAAGAATCAAGTAGTCATTTCCCTTGCCCTCCCTTATTAGAGAAATGAGAAGACACTGAATGTGCATGAGAGGGAGAGCAATCTATTTTCACGAAATCAATCAGTCTGTTCTGCCCTACACACCCACTGAAAGGGATTTTAGAAGTGAACTTGTATAATACAGTACTTTGAAGGGGGAAATGCATTGGTGGAATCTCTTTATCTTTTGTGAATGTAATTGTAGAACAGTAGATTTCTGGCATACCATAGGATAATTCAGGAAAGGGCTTTAAAAGGAAAAAAATTAATCTTTAGATGATGCTTCTTAAAAAAATGAGTCCATGTGGCATGTCCCTAATGGGGCACTCAGCAGTCACCTTCTCTTTGAACAGATCAAAATTGAATAGAGTTTATGTTGTGTTTTTTTTTCTACCACAAGTCAGCATAATTGGGGATAGAATGGACATTTTAGTCTATGTTGTCATGTGCCCTATAAAATTTTGTTTTACTTTCCTAATTCCTTAACTCCTATATACTTCTCCATATTCTTGTATTCTGGGTTCTGCCACTTGACTTAACTCGTCCCCAACTTTACCATTGATAAGTCCAGTGGTCTTTATTTAGTCTATATTTATTAGCCATTGCAGCTTTTGGCATTATTAACCATATCTTCTATTAAGAGAGTCCTTTATCCCTGTTTTGATGATTCTTCTTTGTCTTGGTCTGTTCCTACTTGTTCTTTCTCATTCCTCTTTAGTGGACCACCGCCAATTTCTTTCTCCTCTCCTTCAAACTTTGGTATTTCATTTGAGAGCACAACCATCCTCTTGATAACCTAGGTTCATTCCTCAAAGTCATCTCTGATACAATCAAAATCTTGGTAATTCTACTTCCACTGAATCTCACATTTAACTCCTTTTATTTAATTACATAGATAGCAGTTTAGTTTAAGGCATTATTACCAATTGTGTACTTTATTGCAATAGTCTAATTGGTTTCCATCCTTCCCTTCTCTTCCCATCCCAGTATGTCTTCTATTGACACCAAAATAATCTTCCTAGAACACAGTAGTAAATATGTTATTCCACTACAGATAAATAGATAGATAAATGACAATATTCCCTTTTCTTCAAGAGTAGAATGACATTTAACCCTTCATAATCTTGCTCCAAATAGCTTTTCCAGAATTATTTCACCTGCTTCCTTTCCATGCAGTCTAAATTCTTGCCAAACTTATTCACTGTTCCTTTAGTTTAACACTCAGTCTTTCATCTTTATTGCTTTCATACTACTGACACTTATATCTAGAATATACACACATGTTTTGTCTTTTTACCTTAAAATTCTTTGGTTCCGTCAAAGCTCACTTCAGGTATCACTTCCTATAGATATCCTTTTCTGAGTCCTCCTTCTTTGACTTGTTAGTGTGCTATCCTTTCTAAAACAGCTATGTATTTGCTTTTTCTTGAAATATGTTACCCCAGTAGAGTGTAAGCTCCTTAAGAGAAGTAACTGGTTCTTTCTTTCTTTTTTATTTATATTTTCATATTCCCAGTGTTTTCTATGCCACTTTGTGATAAGTTAGGCTTACTAAGCATTTGATTTAAACTGAATATGCTATTGTCCTATTGATGTTCACTTCATTTTACCTTTATATGCCCAACAATAGTTGCAAAAGGACTTAGGTGAATGCTGAGTTTAGTTCAATCAGTCAACTAAACAGTAAATACATATTAAGTACATATTGTGTACCAGATACTGTGATAGCTCCTAAAGATATTAAGACAAAAATGAAACACAGAAGAAATATGAGGCAATTGGAGTCAGGGTGGGAGCAACATTGCTACTTTGAATGACAGGTGAGGAGAGTTTCTAAGAGGTGGCACTTGGATTTAATTTTGATAAAATCTTGGGATTCAAAGAGGCATAGATGAGGAAGTAGGACATTGTAGACATGAGAGAAAGCTCATGTAAAGTCATGGAGAGGAGAAATGGAATATCATGAATGAGGAATAGCAAGTAATCCAGTTTGGTAGAATTGTAGAGTGTGGTATATAATAAAACTGGAAAGGAAATCTAGAGCCAGATAGGAAAGGTTTTTAAAAGTCAAACTGCAGGATTTGTATTTTATTCTAGAGGCAACTACAGGATAGATTTTTTTATTATTATTAATTGAACCTCTACAGTTTACACTTCACTTTGATTAAAAATCTCACTAGGTTGCAACTGCCAGGGTAACAATTTGTTTCTTCCTTTTTTAGCAGTGAAAACAATGACTTCTAGATTCTCTCTCTCCATCCCTTCCCCACCCTCTGCTGAAAAGGAAAGCAATATATTATCAATCATGTATGTGAAATCATACAAAACATATTACAATATTAGTCATAAGAGTTCAACTTTTGAGGTGATGATTGACTTTTGAGCAGAGAATTGACATGATCATACTTGGCAGCTGTGTGGGTGATGGATCACGGAGAAGAGATATATAAAGAATATATCTGGATCATGGAGAAGAGATATATAAAGAATATATCTAACTACTCCTTTGTGTGTGTATGTATACATACATACATGTACATATGGTATTTATCAATATCTGTACTTCTATATCTATATCTACCAATCTCTATATTTATATTGTTCTTTGAAAAATATGGCCACATGCTAGTATGGTAATATGCTTCCATCCTTAAATGAAGACCTTGAAACAAAAGCTAAGACAACTTTTGAAGATTTGGCCTGGTAATGTATCTGAAGTGTTATAACTATTCCTCATGCTGGATGACATAATTAATAAAATAGCATCTTGAAAAAATTAATGGATAGTTCTTTTTCATGCACTTAGAAAATGGATCTCCAAGAAACAAATCAGGTATCTCAAACTTAGATCTTAACAGAGAATCTGGTCCAGCCCCTGCTTTCAGATGGCATAATCTCTCTCTCTCTCTCTCTCTCTCTCTCTCTCTCTCTCTCTCTCTCTGTCTCTCTCTCTCTCTCTCTCTCTCTCTCTCTCTTTCTCTCTCTCTCTGTCTCAATATAATTTAAAACTCACAGAAAAAAGTCATGGAGATCAAAGTTCTCATGGATTAGTATTTGACATAGACTTATTTCCTCTCATTTATTTTTTCACACTCAGTGTCAGATCCAGTTTAAATAATAAGCATAGATTCACTAGCAATATGGCTGCCATGAGTACAGAAGAGGAAAACCTGAAATCAAGTTCTGCCTCATACATGCATACTATCTTGAAGAAGGAGAGGCAACTTGTAATAGAAAAAGATTTCTGGAAGTCATTCAACCTCCATAGGTCTTGATTTCTTACCCATAAAATGAGGGGGTTGGAGTGTACCTTCTCGCTTTAGATCCTAAATTATTTAATGTCCCTGTTTCTGAGGTAACTTGCTAAGACTGTGAATTGTAGAAGAGCTGCCAATTTGAATCTGTGGAGCATGTTCCTGTATTAGAAATCCCTACACCAATGAAATCTCTGATTTACCTCGTATATCCCCAAAGAATATTCTTTAGACACCTCAACATTTGATGCTATTCTTGTCCATTTCATCTTGTAGTTTGCCATGGGGATTCTACCCAATAGATCTGGGGTGTTCCTTGCTTATTCCACTATTCTAGAAAAAGCATCATGTGACTTAGATTGTCCACAACCCTTACCCTTCCTTATAACCAGCCCATCTATTTCAAGCTTAGTATAATCCCTAGATAATCTATATTCCTGTTTTTTCTTTGAAGTTCCCCATTGGTTACATTTTGCAGCCTACTTAAATTCACTAATTTTCTTCTTTGCAATACTCATTTTCAAATTTTTAGGGACTATGGTTTTCTATGTTTCATAGTCAAGAGTATTCTACTAAATGTTTAACAATCAGATTTCTAAAAAAGTATGCATGACACATTTTCAAGCTTATTCTATTCTCTGCATTATTATTATAATTCATCTGTACATTTTCTCCAACACTCTTAAGTCTTGAAAATCATCTAAACAAGAGGTTAAGCCCTGATTTATCGTATCTGTCAATTTATGAAGTATAAATATTCACACTGAGTATTTAACAATCAGAGCCTCTGAACTGGTATGAAGTGGCTTCAGCAAACCGCCTGTACATTCAAATCACAGCACCAGTGGAATGCTGGTACCTAGTAAATAATGGCCCTTTTTTCTCAGAGAAGTTTATTGCTGTTGTTGTTGTTGCAATTTCTGTTTTCCTTGTTTGCTATTTTTTTTGTTTCAGCCAATAAAAATGAGCAAAAAATTATATATAATCCCATAAGGCATTCAAAGCACATTATTGTAGATGTTTATTAATTGTTGTTATTCACAAAATATTATCTGATTTACAAAATGCTTAATATATGTTACCTCTTTTAATACTCATAAGAATTCTATGAAATAGAAGCTACAGATATTAGTCTCTTATTTTATAGATAAGGCTCAAGGACATCATCACAGAGATCAGGTCAGAGCCAGATCTAAACCCAGGTCTTCTGACTCCAAACAATTAATCTAATAATTAATAATAATTTTGAAGTAATCTTCAAAAGTTTAGAAAAAAGTACTCCATCTTAGTCTGCTCCATTGTATCTTGTCTCATTCAAACTCATTTTGGAGGGTCTAATAAGTGTGAAGTTCCCCAGGAAGAAGGAATTTTCTAAATTGCCCATATGGGCAACCTAAAGTTGTCATTCTTCCGAGGGGCATCTTTTCAACCTTGTACCTTGCTCAGTAACCTGGATTTAATGAAATTTGTCAGACAATATTGGAGACACATGTCATCCATGGATATAGTTGAATGGAAAATGAACAGTTGTATTAGATGATATTGAGGACAGAATTCAGATTTCTAGACTACAGTTCAAAATATAGGAATGGACTCTTATTGGAGGATAGAAAATATTTAACAAGAGACAGTCAACATGCATTTGCTTGGAGTGTTGCCCTGTAAATATAATCAAAAAGAATTCAAACTGAAAAGGATGAGGTATGGAGAAAATGGTTTATGAATATCTGTGGACCTAAACTATGAAAACATTTAAAATAATAGCTTTTGATACTTTTGCATGTGAGAAGAATAGCAGAAAAGACACTCAGAGAGTGACTCATAGGAAACAAAATCAAAGAAAGGAGCCAGTGATGAGTCATTCTGTGTGCAAACTATGGGCAACCATCAAGACCAATTATTCATCCTAGTGCAAGGAGAGAAATTTGATCTTATAGAAGGCAGTGAGACTTGGTGGGTTGGGATCCATGACTAGAATACAGCTCTTTTTTTGCATGTAAATGAGATTTAAAAAAAAAATTAATGTACTTGTTTTCAATTTTCAACATTCACTTGCATAAGGTTTAAATTTCTCCCCTTCCATCCCAAAGACAGCATGCAACCTTTTATGGGCTGTACACATACGTTCTTTTTAAACACATTTTCACATTACTCATGTGTGATCACATTGGATCTTTTGCTATTTGTTTTAGTATAATCAAGTGCTTCTGATTGAATTTTGCCTCTATCCTCAAAGAGTCTTTACATGGAAACAAAAGTTTCTTTAACTTGAAATGGTGTATGTATTTGTATTTGCTAATTAATTTAATGTGACTAAAGATCTTTCCCACCCATTGGTGGGTCTGCCCATTGTGAAAGCCTGATTAAGGGAGTTGTTTTGTAGGAGGGTCCCAAGTACCTTTTGTGTTTTTTATGTTTTTATATTGAGGCGCTTGGTCAGAGGGTTGTGATGCTTTCTGGCTCGAAAAAAGCTATAAATACTCTGAGTTGAGATTTTACTTTGGGGTTTAGTTTTTTCAAGAAAGTTCAAGTGCCAGATGAGGACTTTGGGAAGCTGCTTCAAGGAGCTCCAAGTTTTGAGAACCCAAATGTTGTGCTTCCCTCTCTGGTGTGGTCAGACAGTTGTACCTGTGTATTAAATTATGGTCAGGAAGAGGAAGCCATGTCTGTTATTTACTTTGAGACTTATTGTCTAGAAGTGTTTGTTTGGCCAGAGGAGGACTCTGGGAAACCACGGGCTTTGGAAACTCAGATGTTATGCTTGCCTCTCTGATAACTATGGTCAGGCATTTGGGTTCAAATTGTCTGAGGAATTCAGGCAGAGGAAGCCATGTCTATTGATCTTTTGATTTCTCTGTATTTTTTTTTTGAAATTCAGGGTGCAGACTTCCTGAACTAACTGAATGATATATGTACTTGGTTAAAGGAATGATACATGTGCTTGATTAAAGTGATTGTAAACCCCTTAAAAGTTCCCTTTTCTTTTATGAATGCAGATCTAAGAACCTGTAGTAGCAGGTCCCCCTGTGTATATTGGGGTGTTTCCTGTTACATCATGTTGCATAGAATAAATAAAACAGTAGGAGAAACTATGAAAAAATCAAGACAAACCAAAACATAACAGAAAAGAAAATAGTCTACTGCATTCTGCATTCTGATTCTATATTTCTATATTCTATATTTCTTTCTCTGGATGTGGATGGCATTTTGCATCAATAGTCCTTTGGAAAAGTTTTAGGTCCTTGCATTGTTTTGAAGGACTAAGTGTATCAGAAACAGTCCTCAAACATTGTGACTGTTACTGTGTACAATATTCTCCTGGTTCTGCTCATTTCACTGACATCAGTTCCTTTCCAGGTTTTTCTGAAGTCCTCCTGTTCATCATTTCTTATAGCAAAAAATATTCCATTATACCCATATATCACAACTTCTTCAGCCATTCTCAAATTGATGAGCATCCCCTCCATTTCCCCTCCATTTCCAGTTCTTGGTCACCACAAAAAGAGCTATTATAAATATTTTCATACATGTGGACTCTTTCCCCATTTTTAGGATCTCTTTGGGATACAACCCATTTTTATTATAATTGCTCAATCTACCCATGAGCAACTGATGTTTTTCCAATGACTTAGATCTGACTTTATTTGTGTGAAAAGTTCATATAGTCCCAGGATTTGTTTTGACAGGTAGACAGGTAGACTCCCAAATATTTTATAGTTTCTACCATAACTCTAAATGGAATTTCTCTTTCTATCTCTTGCTGTTGGCCTTTGTTAGCAATATATAGAAATGCAGGTGATTTATGTGGGTATTTTGTATCCTGCAACTTTGTCAAAGTTGTTTATTACTTCAAGGAGTTTTTTACTTGATTCTGTAAGATTCTCTAAGTATATCATCATATCATCTCTAAAGAGTAATAACTTAGTCTCTTCTTTGCCTATTCTAATCCATTCAATTTCTTCTCTTATTGCTAAAGCTAACATTTCTTATACCATACTGAATAACAGTGGTGATAATGGACATCTTTGTTTCATCCCCTGATCTTATTGGAAATGCATGTAGCTTGTCCCCATTATATATAATGCTTCCTGATAGTTTTACATAGATTCTCATTATTTTAATAAAGACTCCATTTATTCCTATGCTCTTTAGTATTTTCAATAAGAATGGGTGTTGTATTTTGTCAAAAATTTTTCTGCATCTATTAAGATAATCATATGCTTTCTGTTACTTTTGTTGTTGATACAATCAATAATGCTGATAGTTTTCTTTATATTGAACCAACCTTGCATTTCTGTTATAAATCCTACTTAATCATAGTGAATTAATCTTGTGATAAGTTGCTGTAATCTTTTTGCTAATATCGTATTTAAAATTTTCACATCTATATTCATTAGAGAAATTGGTTCATAATTTTCTTTCTCTGTTTTGACTCTGATTTAGGTATCAGAACCATATTTTTATCATAAAAATAATTTAGTAGGACTCCTTCTTTGCCAATTTCCCCCAATAGTCTGTATAATATTGGAATTAACTGTTCTTTAAATATTTGATAGAATTCACTTGTAAATCCATCTGACTTTGGAGACTTTTTCCTAGGGAGTTCATTGATGGCTTGTTCAATTGCTTTTTCTGAAATGGGGCTATTTAAGTATTTTACTTCCTCTTTTGTTTATCTGGGCAATTTATATTTTTTAAATATTTCACTTAAATTGCCAAATTTATGGACATATGGTTGGGCAAATTAATTTTGCCCAAAGACTTATCAATTCTATTTTTTTTATAAAACCAACCCTTAGTTTTATTTATTAGCTCTATAATTTTCTTAATTTCAATTTTATTATTCTCTCTTTTGTTTTTCAGTATATTTCTAATTTGATATTTGAATCAGGATTTTAATTTGTTCTTTTTCTAGCTTTTCTTCAGTTGTATACCTAGTTCATTGCTCTCTTTCTCAGTTTTACTCATGTAAGCATTCAGAGTTATAAAACTTTCCTTACTAACTGCTTTCACTACATCCCATAAGTTTTGATAGGCTGTCTCATTATTGTCATTTTCTTAAATGAAGTTATTAATTGTTTCTATGATTTATTGTTTGACTCATTCTTTAGGATTAGATTAGTTTCCCTTACTACTTCTTCCCTTCTTTTTGCCCCCACCCCTCGCCTTTTTCTTTCCCCTTCCCCCTCCTTCTGCCTGTAGGACAAGTTAGATTTCTATACTTAACTGAGTATGTTGTTCCCTCCTTGAACCAAATTCAATGAGAGTAAAGCTGAAACAATGCTCATCTGCCTCTTCTCTTTCCATCTACTATAATATGTGTTTGTGCCTCTTCTTGGATGTAATTTACCTTTTTCTATCTTTTCCTTTTCTCTTCTCCCATTACAATCCCTTCACACCCTTTAATTACATTTTTATCATCACCTAAGTTAATTTATACCTACTCCATCTATCTATGTATATCCCTTTTAAATGTCATAATAAATATACAGTTCTCAAGATTAACAACTATCATCCTCCAATGTAGGAATGTAAATAAACAGTTTGACCATATTATATAACAAAGCTTTCCTTTCTTTTTTCTTTTTCCCTGTTTATCTTTTTAGGTCTCAAGTCTTGTATTTGAAGATTAAATTTTCTATTGAGCTCTGGTCTTTTCCTCAGGAAGATCTGGAAATCCTTTATTTCATTGAATAGTCATCTCCTTGCCTGAAAAATTATGCTCAGTTTTACTGGGTAATTTATCCTTGGTTGCAACCTAAACTCCTTTGCCTTACAGAATATCATATTCCAATCCCTCTGATCTTCTAATGTAGAAGCTTCAAAGTCCTGTGTGATCCTGACTATAGTTCTTCGATATGTGGATTGTTTCTTTCTGTCCTCTTTAAATACTTTCTTCTTAACTTAATAGTTCTAGAGTTTGACAAAAATACTCCTTGGCATTTTCAATTTGAGATCTCTTTCAGAAGGCAATTGGTGGATTCTTTCCCTCTGGATCTAAGACCTTAGGGAAATTATCCTTGATAATTTCTTGGAAGATACTGTCTTTTTATCATCATGACTTTCTGGTAGAACAATAATTCTTAGATTTTCTCTCCTTTATCTATTTTCCAGGTCACTTATTTTTCCAATGAGATATTTTTACATTTTCTTCTATTTTTCATTCTTCAGATTTTGTTTGATTGACTCTTGATGTCTCATAGAGTGAGTAGCTTCTACCTGCACAATTCTGATTTTTAATAAATTGTTTTCTTCAGTTAGCTTTGGTAATTCCTTTTCCATTTGTCCAATTTTTCCAGTTAGGTTTTGTGTTTCCTTATTCATTTGGTCAATTTTACTTTTTAAGGAGCTATTATCTTCAGGGAATTCTTTTATTATTTGTCAATTGTATGTTTAAAATTATTGGACGATTTTTCTTCTTCCTCTCTAATTTGGCTTTTAAAGTCCTTCTTGATCTCTTCCAAGAATGCTTTTTGGCTTGATACCAATTCATATTCCCTTTTGAGATTTCAAATGTGGGTATATTATCAGTTGTGTCCTCTTCTGAATTCGTATTTTGGTTTTCTCTGTCCCCATAGTAAGATTCTATGGTCTTTGCTTTTCTGTTTTGTTTATTACTCATAGTGATTACCTTTATCCTGGCTTTTAAAGTGAATCTCTGCTTCTAGGTCACAGATCACTCTGTCCCACATTTCTTGTGCTGAGAACTTGAGGCCTAGATACTGTCCTTGTGTATTGTAGCCTCTGGTTCTTTCAACTAGAAGCTATATAATGCTGCAGCTTACCTGATGCTGAACTGGCTCCTGATCTGGAAATCTGCCCCACTCAATCTCCTAGTGGATTCTGCCACTGTAAAATTTGTTCAGATTCACTTTTTAGAGGTATCTGAAGGAATTTGTGGTAGACCTCAGGTTGTTCTCTGCTTTCACTCTGCCATCTTGACTCCACCTCTGCAAATCTAGACTATAGCTCTTAGAAGTGATGCATATTAAAAGAGACAGAATGGGAAGGCATGTAGTGCAATGCATTTTATAAATAGGATATCTAGAAAACATAAGAGAAACATGAAAGAAAACATTTAATTGAAGATTAATGTTAGAGAATAAAATGAACAAAATAAAGAGTAACTGAAATAATTTTAGAAACAGTCATTGTTCCTGGATAGACCAGAATAAGCTAGTAAAAACAGCAATAGTACACAAATTCATCTATATGTTCATTGTAATGCCAATACAATTAGCAATGAAGATCCTTATAAAATGCTAAAAATCACAATTAAATTTATGACCAAAAATTGAGTAAGAATATCAAGACATAAAAGCTAAAAATATTCCTCTACTCCCATTTATCATAGCATATTATAAAATGGTTATCATCAATTAGTGCCTTAAAAAATAGGAACTCTATAAGAGAAGTAGAATATACATGCTAACCATCCAAATAAATATGTGTGGGAAATAGGACTTAACAAGTCAATACAATATAAGGATTCATTATTCAACTACTGTATTTGGGGAAAAAAATGTTGGGCATCTGTAAATAAAAGGACTTGCATGTACTTTCAAATTATGTCACATACCCCAGAGATTTCTAGATGAGTGATAAACTTTAATAGTAAAATTAGAAGCTCTAAAGAAAATGGTAAAGAGTAGGATAAAGTATTTGTCTCAATTACGGAGGAGGCAAATGACTTATTTTTGTATTCAACAAAGACATTCTAAGGAATAAGGCAGATAAATTTGACTTGACATTTTTTTAAGCATCTATAGCAAAATATAGTACAACTATAAGAAAAAGAATAACAATTTACTAGAATTTTTAGACAAATATGAGAACTGAAAATTGATGTCTAAAATATATAAGGAACTATTAGAAAGTTGTAATGGTCATTCCCAGTTCACAATCAATAAATGGTCAAATATTATGAACAATTTCCAAAATCAGAAACAAATTATTAGAGTGAAAAAAGTATTTAACTTCCCTAATAATCTTACAAAGGTCATAAAACTATGACTTGAGGGTCAAATCTAGCTGCCTACCACCTGTTTTTGCAAAGCCCAAGTACAACCACCTTGAGCTTTTGAGATGCATCAAAAATACCTGTGGGCCATATGGCCCATAGGTCTTAGTCTGCCAACCAATCCCAGAAATTAAACATCATTAATAGTGAGCTCTCTCTCTCTCTCTCTCTCTCTCTCTCTCTCACACACACACACACACACACACACACACACACACACACACACGCACACATACACAAACACACACCCAATCATTTTTTTTACCTTGTTACTCTTTCTGCTGCTTACCCCCTACTCCAAAATGAACTGTAACATAGAGGAACTAAAAAAACTCTGTTGTGTATTCCATGCAATCATGTTACTCACCTGACTATTTTCTTCATTTCCCCAATACTCCCTTTTTATTTCCTTCTTTGAGAACTGTATTCAAATTACAATGTAATTCTCCAAGTATCAGATCTTCATTTGTTTGTGTTCTTTTTGACATCTGTTAAAATATTTTCATAAATATATTACATATATCCATAAGTGTACATATATACACAAATGCACACAGATGTACATATACATGATACAACCTAAATGTTGAACAATAGAGGAGTTAAATGAATTGTAATACTTTGATGCATTTAAGATGTCTAAGTTTGAGGAATACAATGAAAGCTGAAACAATCTTTATGAAATAGTGCAGAGTAAAAAAAATAAATACAAAAGAATGAAGAAACCACGTAGAGAGAGTGAGGAAAAATAAATGGAATGAGAAAGAATTCTACTAATCCAAGGGAGAAACTGAAAATAGATCACAAGCCTGCATGAAATGTCATAAATAGTCATGCGGGAGTTAGAATGATTAACATTGAGTCAGAATCACTAGGGCACGATTCCTGCCTCTGTGCTTAACTAGTTGCGTGACCTAGGCAGGTGACTTCCCCTTCTGAGTGTCAGTTTCTTCATGTGAAATAAAACCTGTAGAAAATATCTTAGATCGCTCTTGTGAGATTCAAATGAAAAGTATCTGAATGCTTGGTGAAGCTTAAAGTGCCATATAAATGTCAGCTATTATTATTTACCTCATCTGCTAGAGCTCTCTCTCTCTCTGCCCAAAACAGAGTAGGTAATAATTTATTTCCTTGCCTCAGTGATATTTTCATCCTTCAGGAGGTAAAGGAATTGGCAAAGACAACTGTTATCCTACTGCTGATCCCAATCAACAATAAAGAACAGGTTGCTGAAGAAGAAATAATAGGACTTTTTGAAAGAAATGACCATTTCATGTTGAAAGTTACAATTTTAAAAAAAAGATGAAAATCAGATATGGCCTGACATTTTATTTACTTTTCCCCACTCTAGGTTTTGGGAGAGCAAATATCAAAGTATTCAGAGAAAGGAAAAGTGGGATCCTATATCCTAAAAATCTGTATGAAGTCATAACAAAAATGGAAAGTGTTCTCAAGAAAGAAATTCTGATAATCCAAAAAGAAATTGTTCTGATGAGTAGGAAGAAAGGAAGCTGCCTACAAAATTCCAAATGGAAACAGCAGCTTAGATCTTAAAGGGAGCAGTACAGAAGTGAGACATGTCCTTCTAAGGATGATGTCAAAAATACAAAAGCTGAGATTAAGCTGGATATCGTGAAAAGGAAAGCTTAGGGCAATAAAAAGGGCTTGTGTCTGCCTTTTTAAATGTACTTTGGTCAAGAAGATTGCCACCAATGGTATACAGATCATGTTAAGGACAAATGAAATGATGGTCATGAAAGAAAAAATAAAAGAAAAATAGTTAACCTTGAAGTTGAAACTCATGATATGTAATACACTTTAATGATCACCCAGGTATCCTTGATGAGTTCAAGTTACTAGGTTCAGATGATGCATAACCTAATGGAATATAAAGTCCTGGGGGTCAGACATTGTTTTCTTTCCCTCTTTCCTGCCCCAGATTTTACATAGTCGCTTATACATAGTGAATGCTCAATGAATTTTTTATCAAATTAAATTAAATCTTATATTATTGAAAGAAATACTGGGTATGATTTCTAAGCCCTGTCAACGGTTTTGAAATGCTGGTGAAAAGTCATAAGACTGAAAAACATATTCTCAAAAGAAGAGGGGGAGGAAGGAAAAGTGAAATAAAAAAAAGTCAATGGGAGTGAATTCAATTTCTAGCAAAATTCTAGAACCTAGTATTAAAGGAATGGTTTATGAATATGTAGAAAAGGAGTCAGTGATCACAAAGAGCCTGATGTTATTGATTCAAATTGTAGCAAAGTTTTGTTTTTTAATCTATCTTTATGATGGACCTTCATTGTAGAGAAACTGATAAAGACAAAACAAGATGCATAGTTTTCCTGCTGGTAGTAATGGAATTAACTCTCTAATAACCCACTGCTATGGCAAGAAGAAATATTTAGAAAATACAATAAATGAAATTAGCTTATTGCATGATGGAGTTTTTTTTCTCCTTAGATGGTAGCTGACCCATCAAGCTGCATTCCCTACCTAGTGAGTTACAATACAGTCTGTGATATCATGGAGTCAAGAAGGAAGAAGGAAATTTACTCTCCCTGGCACTAGAGGGAAGCAGTAGAATGAGTAAGACTTATGTGGGAACAGCATTAGGCACAACATAATGAAGAACTTTCTCATAGAGCTGTCCAACAATAAAATGATTGTCTTAAGAGGTAGTAAGTTATAGAGAAGAGATTGACTGAAGGGTTGTAAAAAGTATTCCTGCTTTAGGTAGGAGTGGGACTATAGGATCTCTAATATTTCTCTCAGATTTATGATTCTGTAATTAAATGTATGTACATGATGCCACTGAAAACCTTTTTAGACATTGTGTAATCAAGAGGTTACTTGTCTTAGTGGAGGGAGGGCTAACATTAATTTCAGGAAGAACTAAGTTATGTTTTCCTTCTGACACACACTAATGGTGTGTGTGTATGTGTATGTATGAGTGTATGTAAGAGAGGGACTGTGAGGAGAGAGAGAGAGAGAGAGAGAGAGAGAGAATGTATCAGTAAGGTTATTTAACCAATCCGTTTACCCCTAGTAGTCCTTTAAAATTACATAATTTGAAGACAAGTTGCTGACCAGCCTCAGTGGAAGGAACTTTTAATTCATTAATCATAGGACTGGATCACTATCAACAGCAATAGAAAATGATTACTCAAAGATTAGACTGAATAGTAAGAGTTCTATGGCTGTTCACATAAAAGAAACCTTCATAGAAGGATTACAGATACCTAGCTGATAGTAAATAATTGCTACGTGTTAGTTGGGGTGGGGGGAGCTCTAATTACCAGTCATGGACTTGAGAGCACTGACTCCGAAAGCTTTCTGCTTAACAACTGGGAAGTGGCAAGTGGGGAAGGCACATTTGAAGATTTACAGCTTAACGTCCCTCCCACCCACTGCAGCCATTTCTTTCCCCAGAAAGTATCTTCTTTTATTTTTTATTTTTTCTTAATCGGTAGCACTTACCTCATTGGACTCTTACCTGAGGAGTTTGGCTTTCAGGTATGTCTTAGAAGGGGTTAAGGGGAGGGTGCAATACATGCCCCATCTGATCCAGGAGCTAAGTTTAAACACGGAACCTCTTGATGGCCCTCTGGAGATAAACACATTTTCTAAGTGACACACATCTAGGCTTCACTAATGAGAGAATGAAATAATATAGCCAACAAACTTGCATTAGAAAGCTAGGCTAAAAATGACAATATTTGGTTCATCTCATAGGGAGGGTGTTTGGAAGGTGTCTTGTAAGTGGTCATTTTAGTCTTCCAGAAAGTGTATTCCCTTTTATGTTCTGAATTATCAGCTACTTGCTGTTACACCAAGGAGATCTCATACCCACCACTGCCTAGAATCACTTTTAGTTTTTCTGGGATCTAAATTTTTTATGTTGTTTATGTCTGTTTGCTGTCTAGGCTTCTGTGGTGAACATTCTGTCAGATTCAGTTGCACAAAATTACCATGCTTCCCTCCCTATTTTATACATGGAGGTAGAAGGTTGATTTTTATTTGAGGAAGAAACAACCATTGATTTAAAACATTAAAATCCAATTGAAAAGAAAATCCATAATTTGTTTTCTCTTAGGGAAAAAAATATAGCTAGAACGACTTATGGATTTTCCTTTTCACGTATAAAGAAACTGATGGGTTGCATTAAAAACCCTTGAGAAATTTGATTCTTAATGGAGTTTTTTCTCTTTGACTGGTAGATAAAGGATTGATTTAGGAAGCACTTATTCACACTAGTCAAAGGTAAGTGTGGAAATTGCTTGCATTTTAGTGGGCTTACTAAGATAATGAATGCAATAGAGTAGAAGAAGGTCTATCAAAGCCAGCAGTATCTGTATAATGAGATCACCTTATGCAAATAAAACAGTCCCTAAAATAATTTCAGAAATCTTCCCCAAGGCCATTTAGGTCATCAGGCAATAAAGCACCCCATATAATGACATATCTCTTTTAGTAAATGGGTTTTCACATTGAAGGAATAGCTTAGTGCCAGAACTCAGAAGCACTGAAAGCAGCATCTAATCCATGGATATCTCCTGCTCACATCTTAATAATGACCACTTTAAGCCTAAAACATATAATTAAGCTTCCAGCACTGAACATCTCACTGAGGAGTATTGCTAAGTAACTGTTCTGCAACCTACTTAATTAGCATAAATAAAATAGACACACACAAAAACACAGAAAACAAGTACCACTTAGACTCGCCATTCAGTGGCTCCATTGGGCTCTTTTTCATTTATGATACTTCAAGAACTATTTTAGAAGGGTACTCATAAAGAGCATTACCCCAGTAACCTATTAGGAAGTGCTATCAGAATGGAAAATTCATGGGCTGAGTAGGGATGAAGGTGATGAGCGTCTAGCCTTAGGAATCAGGATCTTGTTAAATGGCTTTACTTCCAAAAACAGTATATGTATTTAGTTCAAGACTGAGAGCATGTACATGTAGTTGACTCTAAAAATACTGTAGTTCCCAGGTAGCTGCTAAAACTCCTCCCAGGTTTTAGTTTTAAAATTGAGGGTGTGGTTTAATCCTGCTATGGCCGTGATGAATCCTCTTAATGACTCCCTTTTGCCTACTGAATACTGTTCAAACACATTAGCTTGTCTTTCAAAGTCCTCAATAGGCTCATACCATATTACTTTTTGTGGCATTGTCCCTTTCTGTTCCACTCAATGTACTCTGACAGCCAATCTATAATCAACATTTACCATTCTCTGTACTTATTTCATACTTTCCTGCCTCTCTGAGGAAAATATCTGATTTTGTGCTTAAATCAACCATCTCCCTCGCACTTCCATTGCATGTAACCCTAAATGTTTGCCTCTTATAATCCCAATCCAAATATTTCCATATTCTCCTCTCCCGGGATATCAAATAAAACTTCATTTGTTCCTTTCTAAACCACTTATATGCTATATTGTATATATGTGCTATCATTTTGTGCTATAGTAACAAGATTATTTATGTTATATGTCTGTCTCACCGAGGCAACTCTAAGATCATAGATTCAGAGTAAGTATTGATCTGAATTGTTAGGGGGAATTTCCACGCCAGGAGTTCCGAATTCCAAAGCAATCACAGGCCCGGTCTAAAGTTATTTATTTTTTTTAAATGCCAAGATAGAAAACAATTTCTAAGAGAGAAGAAAAATTTCTCATCCAAAATATAGAAATCTGTACAACTTTGCCACAATCAATACATATGAGCTATACAAATTTATACCAGTTCATAATTTACCACATAAAAGATGACTAAAAAAGTTCACAAAATAGATGGTGGTTTGTGGAAGAGACTTTTACCCAATTAAGTACAAGGAAAATTACAAACCAAACCTCCACTTTCTAAAAATAAGAAGTTTACTCAGTCTTAGAAAACTGCAAGCTAGCAAATACACAGAGAGCTGTCTGGTGCTAACAGCACAGTTCAGACAGTGTCTTTATAAGGTCTTTTTAAAGCCTGTTGCCATGGCAGATTCTGGTCACTTGCTACTTCCAACGCCAAAAACACAATTCAAGGTCTGACCATTTTCCTAGGTCATGCTTACTCTAGTTTATTGTCTTATGTACATTTATACATACTTAAAGTTATTTATGAACAAGCCTGACCCATACTCAACTGTATATTCCAGGAATGCAGAATCATAGTGTTGCATGAACTTTTCATTTCCAGCATCATATTATATACCATCCTACACAGAGAAGATGCTTAATAGGTGTTGAAGTTGTTCTGACAATGAATCTTGCTGATGTAGTCTAAAATAATTGGTCTTCACCTTCTCTATTATTCCTTCTCTTACAAAACTCCTTTTAAAATAAAGTATTTTATTTTCCTCAATTACATGTAACAACAATTTTAGCAGTTATTTTTAAATTCCAAATTCTCTTCTTCCCTCCCTGCCCTACTCCTCTGCTGAGTTGGCAATTCAATTTGACATTGAATAGACTATGTGTAGTCATGTAAAACATATTTCCATTTTGGTCAATTTGTGGAAGGATCCTTAAACACCCCCCCCAAAGGAAGGAAGGAAGGAAGGAAGGAAAGAAGGAAGGAAGGAAGGAAGGAAGGAAGGAAGGAAGAATAGTACGCTTTGGTTTACATTCAGACTCCATCAGTTTTTTCTCTGAAGGTGGATAGCATTTTGCATTGTGAGTCTTTTGGAACTGTCTTGGATCATCATATTGCTGAGAACAGCCAAGTCATTCATAGTTGATCGCTGTGCAATATTGTTGTTATTATGTACACTATACTCTTTGTTCTACTCACTTTACTCTAATTAAGTTCATGTAAGTCTTTCCAGGTTTTTCTGAAATCATCCTGTTCATTATTTCTCATAGCACAGTAGTATTCCATCACAATCATCTACCACAACTTGTTCAGCCATTTTCCAGTTGATGGACATTCCCTCAATTTCCAATTCTTATCAACTCTAAAAAGAGCTGCTATTAATAACTTTCCACAATTAGGTCTTTCCCCCTTGTATCTCTTTGGGCTATGGATTTCGTAGTGGTGATGCTGGGTGAAAGAGTATGGAGAGTTTTATAGCCCTTTGAGTTATAAAAGCCCTCCAGAATCATTGGATCAGTTCACAGCTCCACCAACAATGCATTGGTGTCCCAATTTTCCCACATTCTTTCAACATCTATCATTTTCCCTTTCTGTATGTTAGCTGACATAATGGGTGTGGGGTGGTGCCTCAGAGTTATTTTAATTTGCATTTCTCTAATCAATCTTGACTTATAGCATTTTTTCATGTGACTTTAGATAGCTTTGATTTCCCTTTTTGAAAACTGCCTGTTGGTAGCCTTTGATCATTTATCAGTTCGAGAATGACTTGTATTCTTTTAAATTTGACTCAGCTCTCTATGTATTTGAGAAGATATCTTTATCAGAGACACTTGCTGTAAAGTTTTTCCCCAGTTTCCTACTTTCCTTCTAATTTTGGTTGCATTGGGATTTTTTGTACAGACTTTTTAAAATTTAATATAATCAAAATGATCTATTTTAAATTTTATAATGCTCTCTATCTCCTGTTTGGTCCTAAATTCCTACCTTCTCCACAGATCTGATATTTCGTTCTCTACTTAGTTTCTTCCATATTGTTTTCCAATTTTCCTAGTAGTTTTTGTCAAATAGTGAGATTTTGTCCCAAAAGCTTGGATCTTTGTGTTTATGAAACAATAAATTACTGTGGTCATTTACTACGATGTAGTGTGTACCTAGTCTATTCCACTGATCTACTACTCTGTTTCTTTGTGAGTACCTGAATATTTTAATGATTACCATTTTAGAATATAGCTTGAGATCTGGTACTGCTGGGTCACTTTGTTTAACTTTTTTTCATTGATTCTCTTCATATTCTTGACTTTTGTTCTTCCAGATGAATTTTGTTATTATTTTTGCTATCCCTATAAAATAATTTTGGTAGCTTAATTGGTATTGAATGCTGCTAACAACCTTCTGTTCATGCCTCCATACTCTCTCATCCTCTGTGGATTTTCCTGACATAAATCAATGAGCTCTTGATCTCCTTTACTGAATCATGAGATATGTCCCAATTCCTAACTGTAGAACTATACATATGCCACAAAATTCTCTCCTGTGCCTTCCTTTCCATGGCCTCCTATTGCCTCCTCCCCATTCCTTTTTCCTTCTCCTCTTCCTTCTTTTTGTCATTCTCCTTCTTGTTATCATTCTTCCTCTTTTCCCTTCCCTTATTCCTCCCTCTCCTCATTTTCCTTCTCTTTCTTCTTCTCCTTCATCTTCTACTGCATGTCCAAAAATATTTCAAATGCAACTTGTTCAAAACAGAACTGATTATCTTTATCCTTAAATAATATCTCATACTTCCACTCTATTTCCTTATTTCTGTCAAGTACATGACCATCCTTCAATTTATGTAGGTTCAGAACACTTGAGTCATTCTCAACTCTTCGCTTTCTCTCCTACATTTCTCTTTCATCTATGCCCTTTCTATGTCTTATCAATTCTACTTCCATGACATCTTTCACATCTGTGTTCTCATCACTCCATAGATACCACCCTAATTCAAGCAATGGTCACCTTTCTTCCCTGAACTATTTCAATAACCTCCTAATTGGTCTTCCTTAGGTCTCCTCCCTCTCTAAACCATCCTTCACGTAACTGCCAAAGTGATATTCTTAAAACATAGGACTAATCATATTTAAAAAAACAAATAAAAAATACCATTTCAAGTGATTGCTTATAGCCTCCATGATAAAGTTATCTCTTCTGTTTTCCCTTTAAAATTCTTCATAGCCTAGCTCCAGAGTACTACCTTGATAGGTAATAGTTACTCTACTCCCCTTCACATAGTATATATTTCATTTACACTGTTCTATTTGCCATTCCCCATACAAAACATCCTCACAGCTCTACTTTTTCTTCTTACATATTGTCCACTATGATGCGTAGAGTTTACTCCTTTCTCCCTTCTGCAATCTAGATTTCCTAATTCCTTTTACAGATTGGTAATCTGTAACTGGTAACTTTCGTAAATTACCTTCTCCAGGATTCTGATCCCCACTGTCCCTGCTACCATTTCCTAATACCTTTACCCATAATTATTTTAAATTTACCTCAGATATGATGGTATTTGTGTGGAATGTATTTTGTAATTGTGTTCATAAAATTCCTAGGTTTATATTGGCAGGTAACCTCTTAAGTGTTTTATATTGTCTACAGTTAATTAAAATGGAATTTCTCTATCTCTTGTTGGTGCACTTTGTTAATAATATATAGAAATACTCATGATGTATGTTACATATTCATATTCATTTTGAATGACATTCATTTTGTTTTCCCCAATGTAACATAAGCTTCTTAAGGGCAGGAACTATTTTCTTCCTAGCCTCAGTGACTTGCATGATGCCTGACACAAAGTAGGAATTTAGTAAATTATAGTTGATTGATGGATTGACAGTGCCCACAACATACAAATCCAGGACAAGGAAACATATCTCTTGTTTCTTACTACCATTTCCAAACTCTCACTTGACCACTGACCACCATTATTTATTAGCTTCTTTGCCTTTGAAGTTGATTCCATCCATTTTTATGACCTTGTTCATATCTTTAATGTTGTGGTCTCTTAATATCCTGGTTATACTACCTCCTTCCTCAGTTAATTGGATACCAGTCTTAGGGTTTTTTCTTCCTTAAAAGCTGCCCTCATTATTGTTGATTTTCATATTCATATTGATGATCCTTTTGAATAAATTGGTCTCATTAGTCTCCAATTCCATGACTTCATCCACTGTTCTACCTCATCCAGGTATGAGAGGGAGTCATACTTTATATGACACTGTCCTTCAAAACAGTTGCGCTATTTATTGATTTGGAGGACCTGGCTTCAAATCCTGTATCTTATGCTTACTCCTGATGACTACCCTTGATCAAGTCACTTAATTTTTTGGGGTCTCAGTTTCTTTGTTTGTGAAATGAGACTGTTGTAAAAGTCAACTTCTGAGGTCCCTTCCCGCCCCAAATCTATGTTCCTATGGGTCAAAAATTCTAGAATCCCCCTCCAGAACCACAATTTCCTCTCCATCTTTTAGTTCTTTTAGAAGCAGACTGAAAGTTGTCAAAGAAGCCCATAAACTCCAAAAGTACACTCATCTTACCACCCAGGAGATCATTCATTGTATCCTCCTTCACAGCCCTCATGAGAGAGAGGTGCCTCAGGTACACCAGATGAGCAGACTGTTAATGGCAAGACCAGGCTCTGATGGCACTGCAGGAGGCAGCAGACACTTTCATAATCCATCTGTTAGAAAACCTCTCCCTCCCTTCCATCTGCACTAGAGGATGTGCACTCATTTTCTCATCAAGGAAGGCACCCTGGGCAATGACCTCCTCGTCTAGGGAGCTACCCTTCCCATCTTCTTGAAGAGAAATATGCCTCAGGAAAATTAGAGGGAGGGTCTCTCTGTGACCAGTTCAAGCTCTGATGGAACAGCAGGAAGTAGCAGATGCTCTCATGCTCCATCTGTTTGAAATTCTCCACTTCCTCTTCCATCCCTGCCCAGAGCAAGATGGTTTCTGGCATCCAGGAAGGAAGAATTGGGCTCAGCACCAGGGAAATTAAGAAACCTTAGGGAATTAAAAACATTTTCTCTACTTCCTATTTCCTTCCCCAAGTAAGTTCTCACCTTAGGACTTCCATATCACTATCTCTTCATCCCTTCTATTGTTCAGATCATAAGTAAATGTCCTTTTCCCACCTTCAAGACTAGGCAGGAGTACTTTCTGTTTAGCTGAGGTAAAAGCTGGTCAGAACATGGACTAAGTATAATAGCAGAGTACCCTGTGGCTGGAGGCAGAGGAACTGGATTGAAATCCCATCTTGCATTACTACCTGTATGACCTCATTCAAGTCCTTTAACTTACCTGAGCCTAAGTTTCTTTATCTGAAAATTAGAAGGTTGGACTAGAGGGACTCTAAAGTCCTTTCCACTTACAGATTTATATTATTATGACAGTGACTATCCTTTCTTGTGACTTTGGAGCTTTCCCTTAGCTTAAGATAATTATTCTTGAAAATAAAATTAGAAAAGATGGTTTGTTGAGGATTGTGTGGGAAGGTATCAAATATGACTTAGAACTAGTTGTTCCAATTCTTTTGGAAATCCCTTTGTGGAACAAAACAAAATCCCTAAGTTCTTTATGTTATACCTCTTTTTAATGTATTTTCTTACCTGCAGGCCCACTGGTCACCCCTCCTTTGCAGGTAATCTGGGAATGGTACAGTAGATATTTATTGTTTTCCTGAAGATCTAAAAATGACAAAGATGAGAACAGCTTGTCACCTAGCAGAGGAAGGCAATCAAGGAAGCTGATGGCCTGCTGGGTTACATTCCTGAGGGTAACATCAGGAGGTCTGTTTTAGGAAAGCATGGCAGCTCTAATATATGCCAAATGGATGTTTGAAAGACCTTGTCCACCTAACCAGGGAGGGGATTATTCCTTGGGGAAAGAAGTTTATAAGGACAGGAGAAATACAGAAAATAATGGTCTTGTGTGATGTTGTGTTCAGACACTAGTACAGTGTACTATTCTCAATATTTCTTACTCCTTGGATTTTCTGCCTTCTACTCCCAAATAAGCCACCATTATCAATTTATTTTTTATTTATTTATCTTTTGTCTGTCAGGGACATTATTTGAAAAGAAATGTGTTAATCTGCCTTTGTCATTAATGATATTTTCCCGCAACTTCCAAAGTATCCCGCTAAAATAAAATCTGCTTTTGCACAGCAGTCATATGTGCTTTTCTTATTTCAATGCAAAAGTTAACAGGAATTCCCTGAGGGAAAGTAAGAAAATTAATGCATCTTCAATTTAAGGCTATCAGGATGAGATATTTGAAAAACTAGTCCCAGTAAATTGCTATGAAGTCCTGATTTACTTTATAAAAGATAGAGGCAGGATAGTATAATGGAGAGAACATTAGACTAGGGGTCTCAAATTCTAGCTTTTATTCCCATCTCTGTAACTGCTTAGCTAAGCGACCTTAAGACCATTTCTAACCCTAATTTCATCTCTTCACCTGTTTCCTTATCTGTAATATGAGGCAGTTGAATGAGATGAAGATATATAAGGGAACTCAGGTTTCAGGGAGCTCTGTCTTTCTAAATCCTGATATCCAAGGTCATTTGTTCAGATAAATATGTAATCTAATTAATAAATCTCTTCAGAGGCAAAAATCATAATAATACATTACAGCTGTTTTAAGGGTTGCAAAGTGTCCTCTGCCTCAACTAATTTGATGTTAAAATTTACCACAACCCTCTTATCAGAGGGTTTTACTATAGTTACAGTAAAATTATAGTTATATCTACTATCATGTTTGATCAATCAATCAATATTTATTAAGTCTCACTATGTGATAGGGGCTGGGGTTACAAATATAAAACGAAACAATCCCTTCCATCATGCAGCTTATTTTGTCAGGGGAGACAGCACTGTACGGTCTTATGACCCTTAGGTGTTTCCTATACACTATCTCCCTGAATTCTCTTACAAGTGTTATCTTCCCTAATTAGATGGTAAACTGCCTCAGAGCAGGAATTGTCTTCTTCTCTTTACGTCTCAGTGCTTGGAACATAGTAGATGATTAAGAAATGATTTTCATTCACCCATGTCTTCATTCATTTAAAAGTAGATTTTCAATATATATACAAAGAATACAAAGTAATTTTACTGATTGAGGGGAGAGACTGTAACAAAAGAAACCAGGAGAGATATCCAGGCAAGAAACATTTTATAAATAAAGAGATGGAGCAATTCTGAGAGATTGTGACTCCTTCCAGGCCACAAGGCTATAATATAGTGGAACTGGAATTTGAACTCAAGCTTTTTTGGAATTCAGTTTCTGAGCCCCATTTCCCTGTAGCAAGCAGAGATTTCTCCTTGATGATTTAGATAGTGAGACCAAAATGTATCTGTGATCTAAAACTTAAACCAAGGGTATTATAAATTTTGAGAGAGAGGGGTCAATGAATGAGGAAAAAATTCCATCTCTACTTTCACTTAACCCTAGCTGAATTTATTTTTTGTTTCCTTAAATTATGAATGTAAGTAATAAATCATAGTAGTATCAGCCATATCTATGTCTTTGGCACCAATAGAAATTGCACATGATTTCATTATTGTGGATATTTCTATTTATTTTTAAGTCTGATAGTACTTCAGAATTACTATATTAATTAGACCTGCTGCTATATCACCGATGATTGGTCATCCTGCATACAAATTGTATTTCAGCATAGCTATTTTCCTTTGCAATTTCATGTTTTTATGCATTTAAAAACATTATTCTGTGAAGAAGCCCAGAGCTTCACCAGACTGTCAACAGCATCCAAGACATACAAAAAAATGAGAGAATCCTTGACTTTAACAAACATGCAATTTTAATTTGAAATCTCTGCACTAAATGACTTCTAAGGTAAATTTCCAATTCAGACATCTCCGATTCTGGAATTTATTTGCTTGACAAGATATGGTATGTGTTTTGTTGGAGATTCAGTGTATAATTGTATCAATGTTTAGAACATCCTGGTGTGTACTTCCTTTCACCAATGCAGCTCAGCATCTCATAAATGTATTTATAACCCAGAGTCTTAATGAGAACCTGGGATACTGAGAGTTGAAATCATTTGCCCATGATCATAGACCTAGTATGGGTCAGAGGTAGAACTTATATTGAAGTCTTCTTGGCTGCAAGGCTGGTAATCTATTTACTCTTTCATATTGCTTCTCATCAGATGATGATGCATTTAGGGAAAATGTTGTAGTAGAAAGTGACTTTCATTTGCAGTCAGAAGAACTGCCATTGTCTCCTTGCTCTGCTCTTGGCTACGTGTGAGACCTTGGGCAAGTCATTTTCTTTCTCAAGAGATTGGTCTCTTCCTTTGTAAAATGCAATTGAATTCTACAAGATTTGTTCCACTTCAAAATCTTTTGATTCAATGCAAAATTTCTAGCCTTTAATTGTTTGTTTAAAGATTGCTAGCTATTTTCTACAGAAGCTGAGGACAGAAAACTAGGAAAGAAGTAAATTAAACCTCAAGTGTGAGGAACCATTGCCAACTGAAGATCAATCAGAAATGAAAAGAAAGCATATCTGAAATTATAATGTAAGTCAATGGGAAATAATGGCATTTAAGGGAGAGCTGAAGTTTCTTGTTTCTCTTTTTATGGACACTTATTTGAGAGCCTGGAAATAGGCTTTGCCTTTGAGATATTTTAATGATGTTTTAGCTTTAGTTTATTGAATTTAGCTCAATTTTATGGCTCACCAAATTACTTTTACCACAGGAACTTAGGTTAAAATGTTATTAAAAACATAAACACATTTTCACATTAATAAAACTCTAAGTAGAGTTTTGACTCTTAGAGTAGAAAATTTGACTACATAGCATTTCATATTTTTGTAGCCAAAATTCAGTTTTTGAAGTTTGCCATCAATCCAGTTAAAAATATTAATGAAACACCTACTATGTGCAAGGCACTGTCCTAGATGCTGGGATGTAAAAATGAAACATGAATAAATCTTGCTTTGGAAGAGGTTATAAACTGAATGGAAGAGGAAGACATATTCATAAATACTAATACCAGACAGACTGTAATATGTTCAGAGAAGACCGGAAGAAATCCTATGAGCGAAGTGAAGAAAGAGAGAATAGATCTTTCATTTGGATGGGATTAAATATATTTTTTACCCAAAGGAAGAATGACACATAAGTGGACCATGAAAATGAAGGGGAAAAGATAGGATGAAAAGGAACATAGCAAATAGTCAATTTTTTCTACCACTTTGAAAAGAGTTTGAGATAAATCCCTTCAATTTCCAATATTTTGCCGCCACAAAAAAAGGTTACTATTTATGTTTTTGCACATATAAGTCCTCGTCCCATTTTTATGATCTCTTTGGGATAAAGACTTAGCTTTGTGATGTTGTTAGATAAAAAGGTCTGCATAGTTTTATCACCCTTTATGCAGTTCCAAATTGCTGTCCAGAGAGGTTGGATCAGTTCACAACTCCACCAACAGTGCATTAGTGTCCCATTTTTCATATATCTTCTCCAAAGTTTATCATTTTCCTTTTTTGCCATATTAGCAATATGATAGGTGTGAGGTAGTACCTCAGACTTATTTTAATTTGCATTTCTCTAATGAAAAGTGATGTAGAGCACTTTTTCATATGCCTATAGATAATTTTGATTTCTTCATCAGAAAACTGACCGCTCATATTCTTTGACCATTTATCAATTGGGGAATGGCTTATATTCTCATAAATTTGTCTCAGTTCTCTATATATTTTAGAAATGAGACCTTTATCAGAAACCCTTGCTAGAAAGATTTTTTCCCAGTTTCCTGCTTTCCTTCTAATCTTGGTTGCATCAATTTTGTTTGTGCAAAATTTTTTTAAAATTCCATATAATTAAAAATATCTATTTTACATTTTATAATGCTCACTATTTTTATTTGGTCATATACCTGTAACTCATGTAACTTCTCCTTTAAGAATTTGGATGCTATATCACTTGGTACATATGTTTAGTATTGCTATTATTTTATCATCTATTGTATTTTTTAGAAAGATGTAGTTTCCTTCCTTACCTCTTTTAATTAGCTCTATTTTTGCTTTTGCTTTGTCTGATATCAGACCCTGCCTTTTTTTAACTTCACCTGAAGTTGATAATGTGTGTACACACATGCACATGTATCTATATATAATTCCATCTTTGAGCCAAAACTGATGAGACTAAGATTCAAGGGATACCCTCCCATCTTTCGCTCCTATTTGCCCCATTCTACCCTTCCCTTCTGTACCCAGTATGTTCCTCTTTTTCATTTCTTATTTTTTTAATGTCATTCCCACAAATTCACCTTATACCTGTGCTCTCTGTCTTTGTGTACTGCTTCTTGCTATACTATTAGTGGTAAAATTTTTAAGAATTAGAAGTATCATCTTGACATGTAACCAGTTCAGCTCCATTGAGTCTCTTATGTCTTTCCCTTTACACCTTTTTAGACTTCTCTTGGGCCTGGATATGGAGGATCATTTTTTCTTTCTTTCAGTTCTGGTCTTCTCCTTAAGAAAGCTTGAAATCCTTCTATTGCATTGAATGATCATCTTTTTCCCTTGAAGTATTATGCTTAATGTTGCTGAGTTGGTTAGAGTTTCCTTCCTTCCTTCCCTCTCTGCCTCCCTCCCTCCTTCCCTCCTTCCCACCTTTCTTTCTTTCTTTCTTTCCTGTCTCCCCTAGAACCTTAGACCCAGTGAACTCCAAAGCCCATGGATTGAACAACAATGGATCCCTGTCCAACCTCCACTCCATGGCTGTTTTTGGACTCTCCTGGCGATATCTTGAAACAACCCTGAAGCTCCTGCCCCTCCCAGCATGATTCATCTATTTATCCATTTTTTGGTTTTCTTTTAAAGGGGACATGCTCCTAACTACTTGTTAAAGAGGCCTATTCACTGAATGGACATTACCTCACTTTAAGTGAGTACCTGAAAAGGCCTTAGCCTAAAAAAATCAAGGTTTCGCATTGCATCCTGGGCCATCCCCTGTCATCCTGATGAATATCTGGTCTCTGAGTCCAGATGACTCAGCAGGAGAAAATGAGGCTAGTGACCTTGTGCAGCCTTCCCTCACTCAAAACAAAGTCAAGTGTAAGTCATATCATCATTTCTCTGATGTCATGGTCCTCTTCAAAAAAAAAAGTCCTTTGTCTTTTGGAATATCATGTTCCATGACTTCAAATCTTTTAATGTTGCAGCTGCTAAGTCCTGTGAAATTCTGATTGTGGCTTCCCAATATTTAAATTGTTTCTTTCTAGCCATTTGTAGTATTTTTGCCTTGACCTAATAAGTCTAAAATTTGGCTATAATGTTCCTTTAAGATTTAATTTGGGGATCTCTTTCCTAAGGTGATCAGTGGATTCTTTCAAGGATTATTTTGCCCTCTGATTCTGGGGTATCACAGCAGTTTTCATTGATAATTTCTTGAAAGATGCTGTTCAGGGTCTCCTTTGGATTATGACTTTCTGTAGTCTAATGATTCTGACATTGTCTCTCCTGGATCTATTTTCTGGGCCAGTGGTTTTTCTGGTGAGGTATTTTACATTTTCTTCTATTATTTTTCATTCTTTTTATTTTTTGATTGATTATTGATGTTTCATAAAGTCATTAGCTTTCACTTGCCCAATTCTAACTTTTAAGGAATTGTTTTTCTAGTAAGCCAGAAAAAATTGGTTACTTCAAGAGTTAATGAGTTCTTCCTCTTGGAATTCGTCAAGCACATGTTGGATGACCACTTGACAGGCATACTAAAGTGAGGTTCCTTTCCTGTATGAGTTAAATTTGATGATCTCTGAGGTATCTTCAAAATTCTCAAGTTCTCTGATGCTAATTCTATATTCCAGGGAATTAGGAAAGTCCTGAGAGGTGAATTTGAGCTGAGCTTTTAGAGCCCCTATGAATTCTAAGAGGCCAAGGAAGGATAGCATTTCAAGCATAAATCCAAGATAATCTGTGTTGATGTTACATATGGGAAATGCAAAATAGGTCCTTTGATCATTCTTCATCCATGTATTCATCTATATTAGTATTTGCGAGAATTCTTAGTCAGAACTCTTCAGTTTTATTGGAAATTATACCTAGGAGAGTCTGCAATATTCTGGAGCTTTATGAAACCAGCACAAGATCATTTACAAAGAGGCCTACAAGAGACTTTATGGTACATTGGGAGTTATTCTTCTATTTGCCCTCTGCGTTGGACATCCACTATAACAGTGAAAAATGCCTTCCATAAACATTTTGTTGTTGTTCAGACATTTCAGTCATGTCTAACTCCTTAGTACCCCATTTGGGGTTTTCTTGACAAAGCTATTGGAGTAGTTTGCCATCTCCTTCTCCAGATCATTTTACAAATGAGTAAAATGAGATAAACAGGGTTAATTGACTTGTTCAGGCTCACACAGCTAGTATCTAATGTGGGATTTGAACTTAAGGCTTCCTGACTTCAGACCTGGTGCTGTATCTACTGTCTCACCTAGCTACACCTGTTTTTCATTCTATCTCCCTGTTTTGTCCCATGTTTTTGTAGTAATAGAGACCTTTTTACAAAGTTTTCTCCATGAATGAATGTGTAATAGAATCTTCTATAAACAATTCTCATATTTGTTTGAGAGGCAACTATGTTTGCTAAATTAGGACCCTCCACCTCAGCCAATGGTTATGTTTGAATGATTAAAAAAATGGACATTTAAATGGCATTTTAAAATATTCAAGGCATTTTTATTTATATAAAATATTATCTTATTTGAGGCTCATAACAGATTATCTACTTACATTTATTTAAGTGGAGAAACTGAGACTCAGATTAATTCAGGGACTTGCTGAGGGGCACATATCTAGTAAATATCAGAGGAAGGGTTTGAAACCAAGCCTTCCTGACTCCAAGCACTCAGCTACCTCGAAGATACAACCTCTAAAGGTAATGTAATCAACATGTGTTCTACTATGCGAATCATGCATGACAGCCCATCTACTCCGTTCTCTTGCCATCATCAAGACTGATCTCAATATATGTTTAAAGACCATAATTGAAAAAATATTTCATAGAAAGGAGAAAGGAAAAGAACACGGCTCACCAGTTACTAGCATAGCCTTCGTCATATTTTCAGGTTTAATATTGCTACTAGAGATCTTTTTCACCTCTATGGGAATTTTCATCTTTTTAAAATATCTTGAAAACCTGAGTGCATTTAAAATTTTACAGTATTTCCAGAAGAAAGTACTTGGTTGAAGGATAAAACTTTATTTAGCTGATAAGGAGTAACCTTTGTACATTTTTTAGTAAAGAAATGACTTAACTAGGGCAATGACAAATATGGAAGAACATTAGGAAGATCGTATCTATTCTTTATCTTCGTAAACAACATATATTTAAACAAATTTACTGACTATATATACAAGATATAGATGTCTATTTAAGATATCAAATGCATGTATATTTAAGATTATAAATATGTATATATATACAAATATACATGTATAGATGTGGAGCAGCTAGGTTACACTGTGGATAGAGGAGTGGCATTGGAATCGAGAAGATTCATCTTCATGAGTTCAAGTCTGGCTTCAGACACATACTAGCTGTCCACATACTGGACAAGTTACTTAACTTTCTTTGCCTCAGTTCTTCCTCTGTATTATGAGCTGGAGAAGGAAATGACAAACCACTCTAGCATCTTTGCCAAGAAGACCCAAAAATGTGGTCACAGAGACCTGGACAGATTTGAAATGACTGATCACCAACAACAAATGTATGTGTTCATAGATATAGATATTTTTATGTAGATATACATGTATACATACACATATTTAAAATCTTTTATTCACAAAACTTCTAAGTAATATTGTCTTGTATTATAGGTTTAAAGGTCACTGTTTGCTGGTTATTTTAAAGTTATATAAAGTCCCTAGGACACTGAGGTCATATACTTAATTCTCCACTAGTTCAGTGCATTGAAGCCTGAAATTGGTTTATGGACTATCTCAAATGTGATAATGTATGTAAAGTGCTTTGCAAACTTTAAAGTGATATATGTGTCAGTGATTATTCATATTATTCCTCGATTTCATCTCAGTTGCCTCCTTTACTATTTTGAATTTTATTCCTGTAATTTGTCTAGAGGAACCGTAGAAAATGGACTCATCAAATAATCTAGAAGAAATAAACTCATGAGAAATTGTTGTGTACTTTCTGATTATTTTCTAAAATAGTTTATAATGTCTTTTTTTAAATAGTCCTGTTTAAGACACTCCTATAATAGTAAGGACTTTAATGATAAAAAATAGACACTGTGAGACAGGTTTATTCCTCATACTAATGGAGTATTTAATTCCACAGTGTACTAAATGATACCGTAATAGCTAAAACATGAATATTTCTATTGAGGTATTAATTTACCCCTTGGAAGTATCAGTAATTCAACCAATTGTTTATTTTTAAATGAAGTTTCTTATTCTTTAAGCTTTTTCTTGCATTAAGGGCCAATATCACATAATATTAAGGGAGAGCCAGCTTTGGATACTGGGTAGAAGACTGGCCTTGGAGTCAGCCACACCTGGGTTCAATTCCTGTCTCTGGCACTTATTAGCTGTGGAAGAATGAGCAAGTCATTGATCTCAGTGCCTTTAGGCAAGGACTTTTACATAGGACCTACTATGTGCAGGGTACTATGAAAATTACAAACATTATTTCATTTCACCCTCACAGCAACCTTTTGAGGTTAGAGTCTGTTATACCCATTTTATTGCTGATGAAGTTGAGGCAGAGGTTAAGTGACTTGCCCAGAGTGACACAGTGTCCAAAACAATATTTAATATCCGTTCCCCTTGACTCCCGGGCCAATATAAGCTGTAAATTACAAAGGAATTACCATGATGCATGTGGAGGCAGTAGGGACTTTCTCATGGGTAAAATCAAAGGTCAAAACCAACCTCTCCACAACGCCCCCCCCCACACACATATACATAACATAATAATGCCGTCACTTAAAATCAGGAATACACCTTTACTGTCTAGATGTGTGTGTGTGTGTGTGTGTTTATGTTAGCATACAATTTCTTTATAATTGAAAGATGGATTTACAACTTGAAATGCCTCAAAAGGGAGTCTCATCTCTGGAATCATCTGTATACATGACAGTGTTGCTTATTTGGACTTCCAGAGCTGTCATGACTCAGACAGACCCCCTGATATATAATGATAATCCAAGCAGTGAATATCAAGGAATCCTTGGAGTTTAAAAAAAAGCAACCAGATGTAATCCATCTGTTGGCAGCCTCATGACTCAGGTGGACTGTGGTTACCTTGACAGTTGTAATAGCTGAAAGATGCAGAAATTTCTAAGGGGATTGAGTTTCCTAAGCGTTAGTTACTAAAACACTCCATTTGATTATGAAACAAAGAACAAAATATATCTGGTCTTTCAAGCCTGTTGTCTTACCAGACCTATGGATAGACAGCTGAGCAGTGGTCCACAAGTAGCTGTTGAAACTCAGAGAGCTAGGTTAGAGTCAAGGGATTTTCAGAATGGGTCAAAGATCTCATTGCATGCGACATTGTCAGACCAAAGGGTAAAGTAGAATCATAAATAAACCAAAATGAAAGGGGACTCAGTGATCTGGTCCAGTGGTTTCCAATCTTTTTCAATCAACCACTCCTGTCAAGAAAAAATAATTACCTCTTCACTATATATGTGGGTATTCATACATACATAAATAGCTATATATGTACTAAACATACATGTGTGCATTATATTTACATATACATGTGTCTATATATGTGTGTCTGTATTACAAGTATGTCTACGTATGTCCATGTCACACATATAATACATATTCATTCCTCATTACTGTTACATTATAGAATGCAAAATAGAAATTTAAATTCATGATAGATGAAATGGAGTCTATTTTGAATGTTTTAATTTAATTAATGATAAAAATAATTTTCTTCTTACCAAAATTTTCATTATTTTAGTGAAAGCAATGTGATTGGACATGCTTCATTATTTTAAAAAGTACTTATGTCCTCGGAAATAGGAAGGACTTGTAGATGACTACTCATTAATAGCTAATCATTGAACTTTAATCAATGCAGCTAGCCATACAGCAAATTTCATTGGGTTCGATAATTTTAAAGACGCTTTATTTTTTATGGACAGGTACATAATACAGTATAAAATAATAGATCCTAACAATCAATGAACACAACAGCTTTTCTGTAAGAGTCATATTTCTCTTTCTGTAGGTATTCAACTTAATATAAAAACAACATGTGAAAGTGAATTGTCTTTGCACTTCAAAACAGTCATTTTCAGTATATATACATTTTTCTTCATGTAATTATGATTGATGAATGGCATTATGCCTTAAGTTCCTATTCATATGTGCATATTTTATTGTATTTTTATATGAATGTAAGGAGTAGTAAAAAAAAAAGCAATATATAATAAGGCCTGAAAGTTTATTTAAAGCAAGGTTTAAAACAAAACTTCCAATACAAAACAGTAGTTTATAGTTAATCTTAGAACCAATACGAAGTCAGTGGATTTTGTTGAGCGACATGATCACAGCTACAATGAAGGCAACTTTGAGAGATGTGTAGAGAATGATTTGAGATGGGGAGGCTGATAGGACTGCAATATTGCAATAGTTCAGCCAAAAAGTTGTCCTTCTCAAAACATGGCATCCAGAATAGACTATGGGGCTGTTCTAAATCACTGATTTAATAATAATCTACTAAATTCTTGAAGTAACCTGGTCATTGAATTCATTCTCTGGGTTCCTCCTTCTCCTCATCATATGCTTTCTGTTTTTCAGAGCAGCAATAAGCTCAATCAGTAACTGTGTACACAGAACAATGTGCCATTGGAAAAATTCTCCTCAACTTCTGCCCCTGTATACCTCCTGTCTTCCATATCAGCATCACCAAAATACTCAACTTAATCTCCAATACCCAAATACCCTACTTAAAATGTGCCTTGGAAGGATACCTTGTCCACACGAGATTTCATGAATTTGGGCACTCTGCCTCCCCCTTTCCATTATTCCTCTATGTGCTATTTCCCTCTATTAGAATGTAAGACCCTTGAAGACAAGGTCTATCTTACTTAATGTAGTGCCTGGCAAATAGTAAGTACTTAATAATGCATTAATCCAATTATATATTTATCTACTTAATATAGTCTTAGGTGAAATTATTGCCTCTGTGATAGATTTACCTTTTCCCCCATTCCCATTTCTCTTTCTTTAAATTGATATACTTGAGGAGAGCTTTCCTTTATTGATAATATACAAGTATGGAGTTAAGAAGTTACTGATGCCCAATATCTTCTGGAGAGACGTTGTATTATAATGTAAAAAAAATGATGAATTTTAAAATGGAGGGCCTAGGTTCGGAGCATGCTTGCTACCGTTATATTCTTGAAAGAGTACCTTGACTAGCATGAGTTTAACTTTACCTATAAATTGGGTTCAATAATCTTTAAATTTCAATCTAACTCTAAATCTATGTCCATATGGTTCATACTACTAAGACCTGTCCCTTCCTACTATGAGACACTATTTCCTATTTAAAAACAAACAAAAACAGTGGAAGAGGCACTGTCCCAAGATTCAAATTTCTCATGCTGATCTTTTCAGAGCCCATTTTGGGGCTCTACTAGTTTTCAGTTCTTCCTAGGTGGTACGGTATAAGGAAAGGTGTAGTAGAGCTGTCCTGGACTGTGCTCTAGTCTGTGAGTGAGCACAAATATTCTTTTCTTCCCTAGAACTGTGACCAGAGTTTCTAGTCCTGCTAGTGCTCCTCATCAACTTTGGACTGCAAATTGGAACAGTGTATGGACAGAGTCCTGACCCTAATTCCAACAAAAGATCCCTTTTGTTACTTTTCTGACTAATTGTCCAATCTCCTTACTACCTGTGAGCTGAGAGCTCTGGAAACCTACCCCACCTATTCAGTGACCCCTAACACTTGCTGCTGGCTTGCTGGGAAGTTGCCTTTGCTAGAATGTGCTCAACTCTCACCCCAATGAGAAAAAACATTTCTTGCCAAACTGTTAAGCTGTTTTGGACTGGAAAATTGTTTCACCATGTCCTTTTGTTCATATTGCTACTCCAGAATTTGTTTTAGGTGTTATTTTCAAGTTTTTTAGAGGGGAATTTGGAAGAACTTAGTTAAGTCCTTGCTTTTACTATGCCATTTTGAATCTGCAAGATAGTAAGTTTTTACGGTTGAATTTGAACCAATATCTCGTGCCTCCTAATCTGTTATTCAGTTATCCACTAAGCTCTCTTCCTTTTTTATATAGGAGAACTTAGGCATCACTAAAATAGTATTAATGCCTCCTTACATCATGAAACTTAAGGGTTAGTAACTTTTTTAAAAACTGGACTCGAAAACTGATCTTCATTTACATATAGTTTCTGTTGAAGACGGAAGATATGATCTAAGTTCCAAACCACTAACTTAAAGACAAATTGGAGAATCTCAGGATTGGGAAGGGATATAAGAAGTCAAGCAGTGCAGGGAGCAGAGCCAAGATGGTGGGGAAAAGGCAAAGACTTGTGTGAGCTCCTTCAAATTTCCATCTGAACAAGTTTAAAATAATACCTCAAAATGAATTCTGAAATGGAAGAACCTGAAAAAGGTTGAGGTAAAACAGTTTTTCAGTCAGATAATCTAGAAACTCCGCATGAAAGCTCTATTACACAAGGGTGAATGTGGAGCACAGGCAACTCCCCAGCAAAATAGCAGTAGACTTTGGGGGCAACTGAATCTACTGCAGCAACTTCCAGCGCTCTCAGCCCACAAACAGTAAGGAGGTTAGAGACCTGGCCAAAAGGAGGTTACAGAGGTCTCTTTGCTGGCACTGGGTGCAAAATTCCATTGTATTGGCCATATGAAGATCCAAAGTGTAGTCGTGGGTCACAGACCCAGTGTGAGGAGGACAACTAGCATATCCCAGCTTATGACCACAAGAGAGCAGAGACTCTGGCCACAATTTCAGGGTAAAGAATGCTTGTGGTTTCTCATAGACCAGAGCACAGTCTGGGAGAAGAGTAAAGATGCCTCTCCTTAGATCATACCACCTTATAAGAACTGAAAACTTACAGACCCCCAGAACTAGCTCTGAAAACAGACCTACAGAAAAAAAAACCTGAAGTTACCCTGAGAGGAGAATCCAACTTTCACATAAAATTAAAAATTAAGAAATTGGCTGGAAAAATAAGCAAAGAACAACCACAAAAGTCAACCTGACCATAGAAAATTACTATGATGACAGGGAAAATTAAAACACAAACTCAGAAGAGGACAACAAAATCAAAATTGCTATATAAAAAACCTCAAAGGAAAGTGTGAATTTGTCTCGGGCCTGAAAAGAATTTCTGGAAGAGCTCAAAAAATATTTTAAAAATCAATTATAACAGGTAAAAGAAAAAAATGGGAAAAAGAAATGAAAGTGATACAAGAAAATCATGAAAGAAGGTTAAAATGTTTGGTAAAAGAAGCACACAAGAAATACTGAAGAGAATAACACCTTAAAAACCAGAGAAAGCAAAATGGTAAAAGATGCACAAAAATCCAATGGAGAAAAGAACTCCTTAAAAAGTAAAATTAGCCAAATTAAAAGAATATATACAAAAATCCACTAAAGAGAACTCCTCAAGAAGTAGAATTGGCATAATGAAAAAGAAGATACTAAAGGTGGCCAAAAAAAATAATGCCCTAAAAATTCAAGTTGGACAAGTGGAAGCGAATGATTCCATGAGATATCAAGAAGCAATAAAACAAAATTTTAGAAAATGAAAAATAGAAGAATATATGAAATACTGAAAAAACAATTTGACCTGTAAAATAAATTGAGGGATGATTATTTAAGAGTTATTTGACTGTTTGAAAGGCATGATAAAAATAAGAGCCTGAACAACATCTTTCAAGAAACTATCAAGGAAAACCACCTACATATTCTAGAATTAGAGAGTAAAATAGAAATTGAAATTATCCACAGATCAGTTCCCAAAAGACATCCTAAAATGAAAATTTCCAGGGATATGATAGCCAAATTCCAGACCCCACAAATCAAGGGGAAAATATTGCAAGCAGTCAGAAAGAAAGCAATTCTAATTTTGAGCAGACACAGTCAGGATAATAGAAGATTTATCAGCTTCTGTGCTAAAGGACTGGAAGGCTTGGAATATGGCATTCTGGAGAGCAAAATAACTAGAATTACAAACCAAGAATCACCTACCCAGAAAAACTGAGTATAATTCTTCAGGGAAAAAAAAATGGATATTAATGAAACAGAGGACTTTCAAGCATTTCTGATAAGAAGACCAGAGCTGAAAAGAAAATTTGACTTTCAATTACAAGACTAAGAGTGTATCACCAAGGCAATATTCACAACACTGGTGGTGACTGTGAATGTGCCAGCATAGTTCTCAATCACAAAATATAAAAGATTCTCCATAGAGAAGGCAGAAGAAAAACATTTATTTAGACACCTGATAGCCAAATCCCAGAACCAGAAAGCAAAATCTGTCATGGTGACCAAAAAGTTAATAAACATGATCATCTCAGGGGGCAAAGCCATTCCCTAGCCTCCATCTCTACCTCTTCCAGGGTCTTCTCATAAGCACTCATGAGCCTGAGCCTTGCCATGCCTGCCTGCCTGCATCCTTTCTCCTTTGTCCTGACCGAGCTCATTCACTTCCTCCCAGTTCTGTTCCATTCTTCTTCTTCTGCCTGTTCAGCGAACTCCTCCCACCACATGTGTTTTAGACCTCCAGATGATTCAAGCAGGTCACATGGGCCTATTAATGAATGAGAAAGATCTTTCCATTTAAATGGCTATTACATTCAGCCCCAAGATCTTTCTAATTCATTACATAGGTTGATGGGGCAACAGAATTGTATCAACAGAATTGTAACAGGGATAACAGAAAATAAGCATATAAAGCAATATCTTAGGCAAGTGTTGTCAATAGAACTTTATAACAGTATAACAGGGATCACACAAAATGAGCACATAAAACAATATCTTAGGGCGGGGCTTGAGCACAAGTACCCCACTATTTCCCCCTGAGTGAATGGGGCCTAAATCCTGGGGTAAGGAGCAAAGTTCTCTTCTTCCATGGCTACTTCCTGCTGAAATTAGATATAGAACTGTCCCTGCTCCAAGAGGTATGATTTGAGAGATCAGTTCTTTAGCTGGCATTTAAAGTTTGAGCAACTTCAGGTCCAGAGAGGTATTCATCACAGTTGTGGATAAGGGGTGACATCTGGTTTAAGTGATCAGGTATCTATAAGTGGAGGGTACTAAGCCCACAGGAAACAAATCTAGCAAACAAATTTAACAGACAAAACGCCGAAAAGAAACAAGGAGACAATAGCAAGAAACAGGATAGATATAGAATCACCCATGCTTCTGGAGTCCATCAACCCTCTATCCTAGCCTCATTCATGGTATAATATGTGAGTTATGGGTATAATTTGGTAATCATCCTCTCCTGAATAAACAACAATTACAGTATTATCTTTCCCATGTGCTATAATTTCCACAGCCTTTGGAACATCATCTGGCTTTCCTTTTACCTGTATTTTAGCTTCCAACTTTATTCTATCAGTAGAACCCAATCCTTCAATTCCTCTGCTAGTTATCTCGGTAGTGTGAGTTTTCACGAGGGGTATTATTTCACATGGAATAATAATTACTGAACTATTCTATTATTTTTATTAAACCGTATGGGTTCATCACCCAAATTTTGGAACGTCACAATAATTTCTCCTTCATCTTTAGAATCTATCACTCCAACCAATACATGTATTCCTCAAACTACTAATCCTGATTTAGGTAATATCTATCCAAAATGATTGTTAGGGATTATCATACATATTCCAGTAGAGATTGTTCTTATTTCTTTTGTATCCAACAAAAGTCCTCTAAAAAATGCAGATGGACCCTTCTGAACCAGGTGTCCCTGGAAACAGTGACAATCTAATCAATCCAATACTCTACATTTGGGATCTTATGTGTTTGTTGTTTTCTAATTTGCAGAGTTGGGGTCAGCATTCTGGCTAGATGTGTACTTCCTCCCAATGGTCTATTATTGAAATTATGTAAAACAATGAACAAATTATCTTTCCAATATTGATAAAAATTTTTAGAACCTAACTTCCTTAACCATTCTACCCATTCATTCTTTCAATTAACTCAAACACTTGTGGATAATACAGAGTATGATATATCCATTCTATATTGTTTAATACACAATATCTCTTCATTTCATTGCCTTTGAAATGTGATCCTTTGTCACTTTGAACCTGCATTGGGGTTCCATTATATAGACTTATGATATCTAAAGTTGTTTCTCTGGGTCACATTCTTATAGGGACAAGCCACTAGTATACCTGAATAGGTATCAATACAATTACATATAAATTTGCACCCTTTGTCTTGAGGTAGAAGTCCAGTACAATCTATTTTTCAAATTTGGGCTGGTACTTTTCCCCTTGCTATCTCTCCAGCTACTACCCAAGGAACAGTGCATTCCTTTTCTAACTGACATATGTGACATTCTTCTGCTACTTGTTTTGACAATGAATGAGACGTATTTATTCCTCAGTCTTGTGCCTGCTGGTATGTGGCCTGGATCCCTAAATGGCCAGCTGTTTGATGGACACATTTTGCTAGTACTGGATCATCAGTTGGTGTCAGAGTAGAGACAATATGTTGAGTAGCAGTCTTTGCTAGTTGATCAGCATGTACATTGTGCTCACCTTCTAGCATGGTGAGGGTCACATGAGCATCTACATAAAAAACTGACAAATCAGTAACCAAAAGCATGTCTCATATATCTTCCCATAATTCTTTGCCCCAGACTTGTTTGCCATGAATTTCCCAATTTTGATTTTTCTGCATGGGCATCCATATAGCCACTCCATTAGCTACTGCCCATGAATCAGTGAATATATGACCCTATCCTCCTTGCTCTGTTTTGATAGCGTGATGTAGTGCTATCAGTTCAGTATATTGACCATTTCTACCTATTCTAATACTTTCCAAAGTCCACCTAGTACATGGGTTATAGGCTACTGCTTTCCAATGTCTTTTGGGGACCAAATATTTTGCTCTCCCTTCATTAAACCATGCAAGTCTCTTTTATTCTTCAGTCAATCCATCATGGCCAGTGGATAGAGCACCAGTGCAGAAGTCAGGAGGACCTGAGTTTAAATCTCACCCCAGACACTTGACACTCACTAGCTGTGTGACCTTGGGCAAGCCATTTAACCCCAGCTGACTCATCCTGAGTCATCGCCAGTCATCTTGATGAATATTTGGTCACTGGATTCAGATGGCTCTGGAGGAGAAGTGAGACTGGTGACCTGCACAGCCCTCCCTCACTCAAAACAAAGTCAAGTGCAAGTCATGTCATTATTTCTCTGATGGCATGGTCTTCTTTGGCAACAAAGGATGAACACATAATCTATCATATTCCTCATTCCATTTTACCAAGGACTGTAACAACTCTTGCTTTGGTTCAGAGAGTATATCATTTCCTTCAGTATCTATGTTTGCTAGAGATTCATGTAAAACAGAAACTCCATTTTTGCCTGTTTTATATCTATTTGGACTATACTATTTCCATTTAATTATACTAGCTTCCTGTGCATGTCCAATTCAATGAGAAGCTGGATTACTCATTACCCAGGTCATAATTGAGATTCCAGGCCTTAATATTACCTCATGACCTAAAGTCAGTTGTTCAGTCTGTACCACAGCTCAATAGGCAACTAGCAACTGTTTTTCAAAAGGAGTATATTGAGCTCCAGATGAAGGGAGCTTCCTAGATCAAAATCCTAAGGGTACATTTCAGCTTCATTATTTTTGCCATAAACTCCAGCTTGCATATTTATCCTGTACAGTTACTTGTAATTCCACCAGGGCCACTTTACATAAGCCATAAATCTGGGGCCAATTGTATAGTAACCTTTGCTTCTTCAAAAGCTTTGCTCTGCTCACATCCACAGCCAAATTCATTTTTTTCTAGTAATTTTATATAAGGGTTTCAAAATTTATTCTAGATGTGGTATGTGATGTCACCAATATCCAAATAATCCTATAAACTTTTGGGTCTCTTTCTTATTGATGGGGATAGGAAAATCCTGAATCTTCTGTCGGACTTGCAAGAGAATCTCTCACAACTTCTGACTCCATTGTGTGCCCAAAAGCTTTTTGATTTGAACTGGCCCTTGAATCTTTGCAAGGTTAATCTCCCATCCTTTGTTTTTCATATGCTCAAAGTGTCAAACTCTTCTCCCCTTCTTCTACAGTTTTTTCCTGTATCCTAATGTCATCTCTGCAGTGGGTAAGCTGTATATTAAGTAGCTCTACTTCATCCAAATGTTCAGCCACAATCCTATGACAAATATTGGGGCTATGCAAATATCTTTGTGGCAAGCATGTTAAAATATATCATCAGGCCTGCCAACTGAAAGCAAATTGGTTCCTTTGTTTCAAATCTATTAGGATAATAAAGAAAGCATTGACTAAACCAATAACTGTGTACCAAGTCCCATCCTATTTCTGGATCTTTTCTATTAAGCAATGATATCTGGAACAGTAGCATACAAGGGAGGAGTGACCTTATTCAAATGTTTATAATCTACTCTCATCCTCCATGGCCCATCTGACTTTCATACTGGCCAGATGGAATTATTCCATTGAGTGGTTGTAGGGACTAACTCTCTTGCCATAACATATTCCTTTATTGTATTGGTAATTTCATCTTGCCCACCTGGCACACAATATTGCTTTAAAGTCATCACTTCAGAAGCTTCAAGTAAAGTGATTGTGTTGATTTTTATTTTTCCTACCAAAATTGTATTAATTCCTATCTTCCTTACTACAAAAGTCAGTTTAAAGTCATACCTCTCAATATATCTATTCCAATGATGTATTTATTGATGGGCACAATTACCATGGTATATTCTTTCTTAGGTAATTGTCCAATTTTCCTTATTAAGTTGACATCTCTGGCTGATATTTTAGCCCCTCTAAGTCCAGTGATGGTGATAGGAATTCCACATTTAAGCTTATCATGGTTTTCATATATAAGGGAGGCCTCCACCCCAGTATCTATTAATGCCCTAGTTACAGTATTTGATCCATTTTTCCAGTATGTGATCAAATTGATAAGGGGTCTGTAATCCCGTTTGTGTATTTCTTTAATCTGAGCTGGGGATTGGCCAACTTCCTATTCTCTCTGAAGGTGCTACAAACTTGGATACAAGGGTTCAAGAGGATCTGTAAGGGTAGTTCTTCTCTATTTTGTCTAATATCAAGTCCCTTTTCTTGGTACATTCCATATAGTTCATTAGTTGGAATACTATCTATGCTTTCAAAATCTACCCCTGCCCTCAACAGAGCAGTAAACAATTCTTTCCTTATAAATTTATTTGGATTTTGAATCCGTTGGCTATTTACTCTTCTCTCTCTAGGAATTTTATCTTTTCCCCAGTCTCCTAACTCACCTCCAGCACCTCCAAAAGAGGGTGCCCTATTTCCCCAATTATTAGAGTCAAAATTAAGTGCTTGTAAATAGGAGGAGCCATCTTCACTATAATATCCCTATGATAAACTGCAAAGGGAGTATCATATTAGGCATCTGCATTTCTGATCAACATAGCAGTCTTCATTACTTCCTCCTTTAATTTTCTTATACAGTCCCTAAATGAGTACCAGGGTCTACCTCCACTAGGACACATAGAGTCAGTAGGATACTGCCTACTGAGCTTTCTGCAGCCAAAACTAACAGATTAGTTGTATTGTTACCTCCTTGCATATTGTAATTTCTAAAAGTTTGCTATACAAAAGGATTCCAGTATGTAGAAATTTCAAGCAATCCATGCTATACATAGATACTCCTCTCCCCCTTCATTACTGATTCTCACCGTCCAAGATATTAACGATTCTCCCATCCTTTGGGTAAACCCACTCAAAATTTCTGTGACCTCCTGCTGAGTAAAATCCTCAATTATTTCCCTAAACACTGTGTTACCTCCTAGATTCTCTGGTTTCTGCCTCACTACTGGGTGTGCTTCTGCTTGAGATACTTCTCCCTCTAAAATTATTTCACTTATTTGGTCACTGTGGCAACTAGACTGGGTCTGTACATAGGTCATATGAGCTCTTCTTTCGTCAGCCTTCAGCTTCTTCTGAGCTAAATGAATAGCCTTTCCTTCTGCCTGAGACACCGCCCCACTCCACGATGCTCTTGTAAAGCCAAGCCCTAAGGCTGAGAATTCCCAGGCAAACTAGCTAACTCTTTTTCTATCTGAATTTTTTTCCTTAAGCAGCTTTTCTCTGTTTTTATACATAATAGGGTAGCCTGTTAGTAAAACCCAGCCTCTCCTACTTATCCCTGACAACTCATTCCTGGTCTTATTGGTATTCCTTGCAAACACCTTTCCAGATCTTCGGGTATCCCCTCCTGTAACTTGCTTTGCAGTTTTAACAGGGTCCTGTGGTTTTGGATCATTATCTGGCTAGCAATGAAAAAATTAAATCATCCCAACCTGGGATACTAGTTTCTTCCTTTAAATCCTTCCTGCCTCCAAATAGAGATTATTCACAGCACTGGTGGTGACTATGAATATGCCAGCATAGTTCTCAATCGCAAAGTATAAAAGACTCTCCATATAGAAGACAGAAGAAAAACATTTATTTAGATACCAGGAAGCCAAATCCCAGAACCAGAAAGCAAAATCTTTCATGATGACCAAGAAGTTAATAAACATGATCACTGCAGGGGCAAAGCCATTCCCAAGCCTCCCCACTCTGCCAGGGTTTTCTCACAAGCACACACCCACAAGCCTGAGCTTTGCCATGCCTGCGTCCTCTCCCCTCTGTCTTGACCAGGCTCACTCACTTCCTCCCAATTCTGCTCCACCCTTCCTGTTCCACCTGTTCAGCAAGCTCCTCCCAACACGTGTCTTAGGCATCAAGATGATTCAAGCAGGTCAGATGGACTTAATGAATAAGAAAGGCCTTTCCATTTAAATTGTTATTACAGAGTACCATAAAAAGGTAAACAGAAAGGGAAAATCATAAGGGATTCAATAAAGCTAATCTATTTACATTCCTATATGGTAAGATGAGACTTGTACCTCTTCAGAGTTGTTATTAAGGCAGTTAGGTATGGTATTACATAGGCACAGGGCACAGGGGTAAGTTGAGAAGTATGAGATGGTATCTAAAAATAAAATTAAGGGATAAGAAAGAGGAATACATGTGGAGAAGGGGAAGAAAGAGGTAGAATGGGATAAATTATCTCACATAAAAGAGGCATGAAATAGCTTTTACAAATAGAGGGGAAGATTTTTGAGGTAAAGAGGAATGTTCAAAGGGGAATTGGTTCTAAGAGAGAATAATATATACACTCAATTGAGTATAGAAATCTAACCTATCCTTTAGGAAAGTAGGATAAGAGAAGGAAAGGGCTAATAAAAAGGAGAATGCATTGGGGGATATGGTAGTCAAAAGCAAAGCACTTTTGAGGATAGACAGAGTAAAAGAAAAGAAAGAGACAGAATAATATTTAAAAGGGGGAAATAGAGAAAATATGCAAAATCATAATTGTGATGTTTTTTACATGTTCTCTGATAAATACCTCATTTCTCAAATATATAGAGAACTGTACCCAATTTATAAGAATTCATTTCATTCCACAATTGATAAATGGCTAAAGGATGTGGACAGCTTTCAGGTAAAACAAAAAAAGCTATCTATAGTCATATGAAAAATACTTTGATTCACTATTAATTAGAGAAATACAAATTAAAACATTTCTGTGGTACCACCTCACACCTATTAGATTAGATAATATGGCAAAAAATGAAAATGATAAATATTGGAAAATGATATGGAATAATTAATATACTAAGTTATTGCTTCTGGAGTTCAACTATTCCATAGGGCAATTTGGAATATATCCAAAGAATTATAAAACCATGCATACCCTTTGATTTAGCAATACCACTTCTAGGTCTATATCCTAAAGAGATCAAAAAAAAAAACATTACACGTGTACAAAAAAACTTACAGCAGCTCTTTTTGTGATGGCAAAGAATCAGACACTGAGAAGACTGGGGAATGACTGAACAAGTTGGAGTATATGACTGTGATGAAATACCTTTGTGCTATAAGTAGTGATGAGCAGAATGCTCTCAGAAAAACTTGAAGAGACTTACATGAACTGAGGCTGAGTGAGATGAACAGAACTGGGGGAACATTGTACGCAGTAAAAACAGTATTGTCTGATGAGCAACTGTGAATAACGACTTAGGTTTTCTCAACAATTTTCCACGACAAAAAGTTCCCAAGGACTCATGATGAAAAATGCTATCAACCTCCAGAGAATGAATATGGGGTCTGGAGGTAGAGCAATGCATGCTTTTTTTTTTACTTAATTTTTCTTTATTGTTTTCTTTTATGACATGGCTGATATGGAAATATGTTTTGCATTATAATATATGTATAATCTATATCAAATTGCTTGTCTTTTCAAGGAGGAGGAGGAGAGAAAGAAGGATAGAAATTGGAATTCAAATTTTTAAAAAAATGTTACTTTTTATATGTAATGGAAAAAAATATTAATTAAAAAAGTTATTCAGTGCAACTTTTTACCCAAAGCTGGTCTCCTCTATAACATTCCTAATAGATGGTCATCTTGACTTCTTTTGCAAAATTCAAGTGATGGATATCTCTCTCCTCCTGTTCTGTGGGTAGCTTTTCCAAAAATCTAGAGCTGGAAGAGGATGCTTGAAATTGTTGAATGTCAGATTTAGAGCTGCAGGGGACCTTGAAAGTCATCAAAACCAAACTCTAAAGCTTGCATATGTGAAAGGTCCCAAAGAGATTAAGTGACATGCCCAAGATCATAGAGGTATTAAATAATAAAGCTGGATTTTGAAACTAGGTGGTCATAACCTGAATCCCCTACTTCTATACTCTAAAACATCAGAGCCTTCATTGTTCTTTTTAAAAATATATTTACCATGATGGCAAACCATATATAATGCTAATAGAATACTACTGTCTTCTTGTTGAGGAATAAGTGGTGAAATTCATAACTTTGTGTTCTTTTAAGTTTTGTTTGGCCTGAAGTTAAGCATCACTAAGACCATGCTATTTTATATAGAAGATTCAAGGAAGAATGCATCTTCAGACTAGCCTGAAGATTTGATCCCATCAGGAGTGGGTTCTGGTTTCTTTTGTTTCCTTCCTGTCATCACACAGGATCTTTTTCAGTTGTCCCTTGCTTGATGATTGTATAAATTCTGTTATAGGCAATTGCTTTATGGTATCTCCTTCCCAGCTGATGCATCAGACATGAGAGTGGGTTGGCTGATGGGGAAAACTTACATTTGGCAAAGTGCCCCAGTCAAAACTCTATGTAAAAGTGCGGATTGGAGCCAGTGAGTGCAGTGGGTGTTTCATTAGCTTCATTCCAGGAAAGAAATTGATGGTGGATCATTGCACTGCCCTCCTTTTTTAGCACATCCCAACTTGGGGAAAATGGGTCCCTAGATTTTCTCAAATCAAATGAAAAGACTCTGTGCAAAATAATTAGGATGCAGAACTCATAACATTTGGAAGCTCCAGTGACCAAAGGAGTGGACATATGGCTGATTGGTGTTTTGGTTCAGCCCTAGAGAATGGGCCAAAGGCTGCTGCCTGTCTCTGCAGCTCAAATTAAAACAAATTCAAATAGACTCATAACAGGAATACCAGATGTGCAATGGACTCTTCAGAAGGAAAGATGATGCGAATTGCAGTAATCGGTCAGAACCAATTGCTTTAAGGCTGCCTTTTGGGCAGGAAAGTATAATATTCTTGCCCTCCAAGGGTGTGGAAGTTTGAAGGATCACATTTCATTGCCATATGCACTATGAGTGCTTGGAGTGGCATGGTGATAAGAAGAGAAGTCTGAGAAGGTAGAAAAGATACAGGACCTAAGGATTGCAGAAGTGAGATAATGGTCCCAACTCTACCATTAGGGAGCTATATAATTTTAACCAAATGACCTAATGCCTCCCCATTCCTCAGTTTCTTTATCTGCAAATAAGAACTATAATTTCTGTTCTATCTACTTTATAGAATTGCTGTGAAATATTGTGACAGTATTTTTAACATGTAAAACACTACATAGATGTTTTCAATTTTTTTTGAATTGGACCATAATTTCATTGGTATAGAGAACTTCCAGTGAGGAAATTCCCTCCCAGATCAGCACCTGCTCTGTAGCTTTACAGTCTTATAGAGCTTCTGCAGGTACAAAAAGATTAATTGACTTGCCTAGAGCCACACTTGCTGAGTGGTGCAGTGGACAGAGTGCCAGCATTGTACTCAGGAAAACACATCTTCCAGAATTCAAATCTCAGATACTAGCTCTGTGACCCTAGGTAAGTCACTTGACCCTATTTGCTTCAGTTTTTTTTATCTATAAAGTGAACTAAAGAAGGAGATGGCAAACCACTCCAGTATCTTTGCCAAGATAACTCCAAATGAGATCACAAAGAGGCAGACATAACTGAAATGACTGAGTGAGAACAAGAGCAAACAAAGCCACAGAGCAAGTAGAGCATGTGTAAGGTAAACTTGAACACTGGGCACTGACAAAGGGCCTCTGTATACTATGACATTCTGCCTTTCATACAATTACCAAGTATTACTGCCTTATTTTTTTATCGAGTAGAGCTAAGTGGCACAGTGGATAAAACATTAGACCTGGAATCAGGAAGTCCTGAGTTCAAATCTAACATCGAACCCTGACTAACTGTGTGATCCTGGATAAGTTACAACCTCTATTTCAGCTTCCTCATCTATAAAATGGGGCTAAAAATGGTACCCATCTCGGAGAGTTGTTTTGAGAATCAAATTAGATGATCATTGAAAAGCGCTTAGCACCATGCTTGGCACAGAGTAAATGCCATATAAATATTAGCCATAATAAAAACTAGTAGCAGAAGTAGTGGCAATAATAGTAGCATCTTCATACAAATAAATATGAGATCAGTAATGGATATTTGTCCTTTTAAGTAATGCAATAATTTTTCCATTTTCTATTTACACTGAAATAGATTTGTTTTTACCTTCTTAGTTTAGCATTCTCTTCTCGTGCAGTTTATTTCTCCTTGTCAGTCCTTTTGCAATTGTCACAGATGTACAGCTACAAACTTGTCTTATGTTTTTTCCTTTAATGTTTTGTTTCAATCCCCTCCCCCCATGGTATACCATTTTATGATATAACCATCCAATACCTGGCCACATGAGCGATCCCAATTCCCGTTCAAATCAGGAAGAGGGGTCAAATGTCTCATTCCATTCTGCCCAGATATATTTCTTCTTGTTGTTTGTGCTTTTAGATCTTAAGCTTCATCCAGAAGTTTTGTTATTTGGTAAATAATAGAACTTCCTTCTTTATCACTCAGGATTTCAAAATGTCTTTTCTCTGGTTATAAACCTGAGAGCATCTTAATCGTTAGAAGTTGAGTTTTGATTGTTTCCAGTATCCTGAGGAGACCAAGGTAGAAAAGTCAATAAGAAAAGAGGCTGCTTTCTGAGCCTGCTGTTTCCTTCTAGCAGCTATGTGCCATAGTCAGCAGGCCTGGAGTCAGGAAGACTCATCTTTCCAGGTTCGAATCTGACCTTAGACAGACTGTGTGACACTGGGCAAGTCACTTAACCCCGTTAATCTCTTTCCTCATCTATGAAACGAACTGGAGAAGGAAAATGAAAGCCATTCCAGTATTGTTGCCAAGAAAACCCCAAATGTGATAGTCAGACACAACTGAAAAATAACTGAACAACTGTTCTTCCCCACCCTAATTCTCAGAATTCCAGAATTGGGCAGGTATTTGGAGATGATCAGACACTAATAATTTTTAAATAGCAACTTGCATAGCGCATTGACAGGAAACATCTAACAAGGGTGTGCTGGTAATTTTTTACAGCCTGTTCTCCAAAATTGAAACTTAATCTATATTTTCTCCAACAGTTTCTCAAGTTTAGATGGTCCACAGAACAATAAATCAAAATCTGATTGGTTTGCCTCTTTTTAAGGTATAAGTATTCATACTTTAAAAAGCAGTTCTTGAGAGTCAGTATGAACTGGCTCCAGAACAGTGCTGGATGCAAGGCAAAACTTCGAAGTCTCTCTAATTCCTATGCTGTGTCTTCCTCTTTTGACAAATCATGCTCCTCCTTAGAAATAGTATCATGAGGCCTTCATCCTGCCCCCTACCAAAACATACTCCCTGGAAAGGATCAGGTAAACCCCAGAGAGTTTAGGCATAAATGACTGATAATGCTTCATATGTTTTCATTTGAATAAGCCATGAAAATAATGACATTCAAACCTAAGAATTTCATGTATTATTAAAAGAATAAGCAAGAATTTTTGTTTTAGGGGAGAGGTAGATAAGTGAGCAAGAGATCAAGAAGACCTTCCTGACATTTTAAAATTGGAGAATAATCCATCTCTCCAAACCAAGACCCTCCGCTCCCTCACATATTAAATATCCTTTTTATAAATAGCAATGGCATAAAAGCTACCTTGCAGAGAACATTGTGGATTCCAACTTGTCCCTAGTTTAGTCTAAACTTAGCCTACTAGATGTGACAGAGGCCCAGGCAGGGACTTCTGCTTGACTAAATAAAGAAAAACTTGTGGACAGTAAAATTCTTGTAAAGGGATATTCTTTACAAGGTAGAAAAATGTATTCACTTAAATGAATGATTCTGAGGGCCTGGTGGAGGGGAGATGACAGAGAGTCTCTCTTTAGGGTTGATTGCATAATGTAGAGTTCAGAGAAATCAAATGAATTGATTTAATAAAGGTAAATCTTTCTTTGGCAGCAAAGGACAGGAGAAAGATGGATGAATGTGGCATCTGAGGATCTAGTTTAAATACTGGCTCATCTATTTACTACTTGTGTGACCTTATACTAGTCTCTTATTGGCACAGGACCATCCAGCATGCCATGCCCACATCAAAGAAGCCCCTCAAAAGAAATGAGGTGTGCAAATTTAGAGACATCTCTACCCCAAATGTTTATATGGGCTATTTGTATCTGACCTGTGGTAGAGCAATCTGAGCTCATGTTGGTCTGATCAGGCAGTCAGACATGCTGTACCTTGACCCCAACACAGTGACATCATTTTGGTCCTCTTCAAGAATGAAAGACAACTAACCAACCAGTCTCTTAATGTTTCTGGACCTCACTTTCCTCATCTATAAAATAGGGTGTTGGATTTGATGTCTTCCATGGTCTTTTTTACTTCTAAATCCTACTGTATTATCCTTAAACGTCAGTAAGGGTCATTGAATAATGACAGTATGTTAACCTTTAAAGAGACAGTGTTCATTCATTCATTACTCAAATATTCAAATCAAACTGTGATGACATCATGGCTGTAAGTTCCCCTCAATGTTAGAAATTGCCACCCATAATGCCTGCATGTACTGTATGTCCTTTGTCCGTCTACTTCCTCTCAAATGTCTACCACATGGGGTCCACTTAAAGTGCTTTCACCTTACATTGTGAGAGTTCCAGAGGAACACCCTGACTGCCCACAGAGCATTTCTGACTTTTGTCCCATCACCAGAACATTTCTTCTTCCAGACATAGGATTCCTTGAAGATTCTCTAATTCATGGCGTTATGACATGGAAGTCACCTTGGGTTTTGGGGGCATTTTGTCAGTAGGATCAGAGATCTTGAAGATGCTACTAAATTAAGTAGGTTTCATGTAGGGGCTAAGTTGCTTAGTATGTGTCCATCCTCACTGGACCACCTTACACTATCAAGTCTCATCATCCTAGTCTGGGAGGGCTCATCCTCAGAGGGATGATCACCATATATGACTCCCAGAGACTCTCTATATAGGAGAGAAGGAAGAAACAACCTCACTGATGAGATTCTTCTCACAGAAGTGTTTTAAGAAATAGCCTCTGATTGTGCAATGACCGACTTGGATAGACTTAGCTTTTCTCAGCAATTCAGAGATCTAAGACAATTCCAAAAGGCATGATGGAAAATGTTATCCACATCCAGAGAAAAAACTATGGAGACTGAATGCAAATTGAATCATACTATTTTCTCTCTCTGTTTCTTTTTTTCTTTCCCCTTTTGTTCTGATTGTTCTTTCACAACATGACTAATGTGGAAATGTGTTTAATATGATGGGATATGTATACTCATATATATGGATCAATTCTCTGTTGCCTGTGCTAATTTTGATCTAATAATTAACACCCAAAAAACACAGGTGCTCCATCAGCCACCATCACACCATCTATACTTGGAACCATTGGTTACAACAAATGGAGACATTTTGAATGCTGTGGATAAGTTCACTTACCTTGGTAGCGTACTTTCCAGGGATGTACACATTGACAATGAGGTTGGTGCATTCGTTACCAGAGCTAGCTCAGTGTTTGGGAGGCTCTCAAGAAAGGTTTAAGAGAAAAGATGTATTAGACTGACTACCAAACTGAAGGTCTACAGAACCATTGTGCTGACCTCATTGTTATATGGTTGTGAAACATAGACAGTCTATCAGGACCATGCCAGGAAACTGAATTGCTTCCATTTGAACTGTCTTAGGAAGATTCTGAGGATCACCTGGCATGATAAGGTACCAGACACTGAAGTCCTTGCTTGAGCTGAACTGCCAAGTATTCAAACTATGCTTCAGAGAGTGCAACTCCAATGGGCTGGCCACGTTGTTTGAATGTAAAATGTATGCTTGCCAAAAAGACTATTTTATGGAGAATTTGCATGGGGCAGGTGATCATATAGTGGCCAGAAGAAGTGATACAAGGACACTGTCAAGGTCTCTCTCAAGAACTTTGGATTTGACTGTGCAACATGGGAGACACTGGCACAGGATCATTCAGCATGGCGCACCCATATAAGAAAAGGTGCTGTGCTCTATGAGCAAAGCAGAATTGAGAAAGCACAAAGTAAAGGCAAGATGTGCAAATTTGGGATATCCACCCCAAATATTCATACAGACTATCTGTGCCCAACCTGTGGTAGAGCATTCTGAGCTCATATTGGTCTGATCAGCCACAGTCGGACACACTGAAATTTCACTTTACGATGGTGATGTCATGTTGGTCCTCTTTGAATACGAAGGACAGCAACCAACCATACATGTATAACCTATGTTAGATCACAAGTATCTTGGGAGTGGGGAGAGGAAGAAGGGGGAAAATTAAAACTCAAAATCTTATAAAAGTGAATTTTGAAAACTAAAAAGAAATAAAAAAAAGAAATTGCCTCTGGAAGACACTCTACTAGGTACTGAAAGACACATGTGGATAAGTTATATATAGTTCATGACAAGAGATTTAAAATCAGTTGGGACAAAAGAAATCCACAAAAAATGATATAATATGAAATAGTGACCCCAATAGCTCTAATGTATATTTCCAGAATTATTTTATAGTCTCCTTCACATATGCAGTACTTCAGTCAAATTGGGACCATTCTCCCTTCTCTCTATATTTTTGCACCAATCTGATTTTATTTATACTTATTCCATAATATTTTCTTCCCCTTATTTGCCTGCTGTATTCCCTCTCATTTTTAAGTCCTAATCCAAAGGTAGCTTTCTCTAATATCTCCAGTTGGGTATGCTTTTTCCCTGAAATTTTATATAACATTTGAATTTCCGTAAGGCCGTTGACAGAGGAAAGGATACTAAGGAAGATGAGTAGGACAAGGGAAATAATACCTGAGAATGGGTTGAAGGAACTGGGAGTGTTTATCCTAAAGAAGGGAAGGCATGGTAACGGTTATGAGGTGCTGAATGATAGTTATTTTCAAATATCAGAAGGATTGTCCTGTACAGAAGTGATACTGGATAGTTCTCACCAGCAAATCAATAAGTGAAATTTCTAAGAGTGAATTAGGCTTGATTTAAAAAGGAAATCCTAACAGTATTGAAAAGTTGAATGGGTTCCCTATGGAGGTAATAGGCTGCCTGTCTATCTGATGAGGCAGCTAGATGATCCAGTGGATGAGACACCAGTCCTGGAGTAAAGAAGCCCTGAGTTCAAATCTACCCTCAGACTCTTACCAGCTGTGTGACCTTAGGCAAGTCACTTAACCTGTCTCCCTCAATTTCTCAGCTATAAAGTGGGAACCTACTTCTACTATCTACCTCGTGAGATTCTTATGAGAATCAAATGGGATATCTGTCAAGCGTTTAGGACAGTGGCTGATAAATAGTAGGCATTTTAATATGTACTTGTTTCCTTCCTCCCTCTTTTTTTCCTTCCTTCCTTCCTTCCTTTTTCTTCCTTGCTTCCTTCCCTCCTTTCTTCATTTCTTCTCATTCTTCCCTCTCTCCCTTCCTTCTTCCCCTCCTTCCCTGGACATCTTAACTCAATGATCATGTCTCCTGTGTGTTGTAGAAAGAGTTCTTATTTACATCCAAGTTCTATTAGATGACATCTGAAGTCCCGTTTAAACTCTAAATTCTGTGGTACTGATTCAGTAAATAGATACTGAGGAATGGCTTCTTTCCACTGTGGGCATCAGCTTAGGCCTGCAGGGAAAAGGGGGCTGGCTACTAGATTGGACTTGAGAGGGAAGCCTGTGTGTCTCCCAAGGTCCTTACTAGCATCCTTTCCTCTTAACTTTCCCCTATCACAGAGGCATTCTACATTTTCCTTAATTCTAGCTATTTACCTTCTGTAGTTATGGCTCTCTGTTCCCTATTTCCTTAGCACAACACAGCTTGGTACAAGCAGAGATAAAATCAATTGCTTGGGCTTGTGGGATATATTTATAGTATGGCATCATCTTCATTGAGGGAGGAACAAAGGCATTAACTGAGGTAGATCTGAACTCATTTTTCTTCCAAGTCAATAGGAAACAATGCTAAGATTGGAGACAGAAAGAGATTTTGACAACATGGAAATTCCTGTCACAGCACATTGTCAAATCCCTGAAAGCCAGTGTGATTTCTCTCACTTGAAATCAATAGAGCAGTCTTCCTGTCCCCAGGCCTCTTTAATCAGGCACTGGAGGAACTCAGCTGATGGAATCCTGTACATTTGACTTCCTGGGCTAAATTTATTTTGCTTTTGACCTTTTGAGGCATCAGACCACAAGAGGGAAAAGATTATTTAGGACACCTTATGGCATGGGTGGAGAATTATCTTGGGTACTTGGCATTTGGGACACTTTGGAGAATCTGCTTAAAAATGGAAAAAGGCCATTGCTTACAAGTGAAGACAAGTCATTTGGGATCCAAGGAGAGAAAAAGTGATGGGGTAAAACTTTAAAGGAAAAAAGTAAAATAAAAGCCATACCTAAAATTAACTGGATATTGAACTTGCTGCAGTATAACTCTGTTGTAATTTCCTTGTTGATAAGACAGTGAATTTAGGCTCTATTTTCCATGGGAATTGAGCATGTATCCAGGGCTAGAATTTGGTCCCATTTTCTTTTTTTTTTTATATATTTTTATTTTTTTTTATTTTAAATTAATTTATTTAACTTTTTACATTTGGGGTTCCAAATTTTTCTCCCCATTTGTCCCTCCCCCCTCCCCAATACACTGGACATTCTAATTACCCATATCACCAATCTGCCCTCTCTTCTATCATCCCTTCCTTTCCTTACCCCATCTTCTCTTTTGTCCTGTAGGGCCAGATAACT
>CM053769.1:381101584-381180445 GCA_028658325.1 Potorous gilbertii | reverse complement strand
ATGTCTTTACCTGATGGTAAAGCAGACCTCCTTGTCATCAGAGACAAATGGCGGAATGATCTTCTCAAGAAAATACCCATCTATGGTCTTAGTTTTTTTCCCTTTTCTGGGCATTTTCCCAGCCAGTTACTTGGTTTCTGAGAGTCCTCTCCACCCCCTGGCCTAGATCTGCCCACTAGTGCTTGGGGGTCTGAGATTCAAATGCTGCTCCCCAGCCTCAAGGCTTTTGGCAGCAGGCCTGACTGCTCTTCAATGGGAGCTTATCTGCTGGTTCTCAGGTGGGGGCAGGGCCACCTCTCAGGCTCAGTTCCCTCAGGGGGTTTATGCAGAGATCTCATGCAATGTAGCCGCGCCAGGGGTCTCCGGCGCTGAGCTGCCTCCGCCTCTGCCGCGGCCGCCCCGCCTCCCAAGGGGGTCCGAGTCCCGGAGATATCCCGCTCCCCTCTCAGCCCGTCTCTCTCACTGACCTGTGCGTATGTGGGAGGAGGGACCTTTGCAGCCACGGGAGAATCACGTCCCTGAAGCCTGCTGGGCTCTGCTCGCTCCTCTCAGTGTGGCGTGGCCTGGGCGGGGGAGGGGAGGACTCCGCTTCTGTCCGGGGTACCTTTGCGGTTGGTTTTTCAGGGCTCTCTGCAACAGAAATCTCCTTCACTGTGTTTCTATGCAGCTTCCACTGTTCCAGAATTTGTCAGGAGTTCTTTTTTAGGGGGAATCCATGGGCTGTGGGTTCGGAGCTAGCAAATGTGAGTCTTTCTACTCCACCATCTTGGCTCCGCCCCCCGGTCCCATTTTCTTGATGGAAGAAAGCCCTAAGAGATGTGAGAAAAGTGTCTAGATAGAATATTGCATGGAGTCAGGGAGATCTGGGTTCAAATACCAATTCTAATTCTCACTCTCTGTGTATCTTTGGGATACAGTTTCCTATCTGTGTATTTTGGGGGTTACTTTAACTTTCTGAGTCTCAGTTTTCTCATCTATAAAATGGGGATCATAGGGCAACTACTACCCTAAGACCACTATGAGTCTTATTTGAGATAATGCTAAGTAAAGCATTTTAAAAACTAAGGCCCAGATGTCATTTTAATGTCAGTTGTTGTGATGAGGATAAAGTAAGACTAAGTGCTCCATTTGTGTCAGGTCAGACTATGTATGATTGTAGCATCATTAGCCTTCAATGATGACCCTATAATTTAATTTTCATGTAGGATACACATTGGGAATTTTTTTTCAGGTATAGGAGAAGATTGCAAGGAGCCATTCTCCACTCTCCTTATCTGCTTCCTTTTCTTATGCCCAACAATATTTGTTTTAACGTATCTCCAGCAGAGCCTTCCACAATCACAGGATAAAACAAAACTAACTGGTCTCTATAAGAATTGAGCTCTAGGTCTTGGAGTCAAGAGGACTCTGTTCTCACCATATTGATTAATAAAGTACAGGCCACTAGGTCGGAGGTTTTTAACACTGGAACCCTGAGCCTACAGCAGAATTTCAGGCCCTATCAAGCTTTGAATATTTTTGGCTTTGTTGTTTTCATTTGTCAGCTGTGTCTGTGATCTCATTTGGGGTTTTCTTGGCAAGGAACTGGAGTGGTTTACCATTTCCTTCTCCAGATTGTTTTAAGGAACGAAGGGAAACAGTCAAGTGACTTACCCAGGGTCACCTAGCTAGTAAATACCTGAGCCTGAATCTTCCTCATCCAAGCCCAGTATTCTATCCACTTCACTACCTAACTGTCATTGTTAGTTTTGCTATGCATGAATATGCATGGCATTTTTCTCTGTTTTGCTAGTACTTGGCCAATTTGCTCAAAAAGATCCTCAAGGGATATTTTAATTGGTCCCTTTATGCAAAGGTGTCAAACTTGGTACCTTGCAGTGCCACCAGAACCAGATCAAAATGTCATTGGTAAATGTTTAACAAGATAAATAAGAATACAACATAGACAATGTTAACTTGTGGTTTTCTATGGTTACCTGAAGGTTGTCTATTCCTTGAGAACTTAACACCACTATGCAATGTGATCAAAATTGAAATATACTGCTTCATCCAGTCCTTTCCTCAGAGGCAAATTATAATGCTATGAGTTTTATTAAGTTTTTGTATTATCCTATGTCCTACTGTCTCAAATTTCCCCCTCAGGCTTTCTGATGACTGATGATCTGAAAGTTTGCTTCAGAAAAGGCAGTCACTTGGTTTTACTCTTTGTTCTTATATAATATGTATATCCAAATTCACGATACAAGATGTGAGTCTTATTTCTCTCACTAATTCAGAATCTGTGATGTGAACAGAGTTCACATTTGGAGTATATTTGAAAAAGAGGTTGTTAAACATAATGTCAGTAACATAGCAGAAGTCATGGTTAGTTTAAGAATATAGACCACGTACAAGTACTTTAGAAAGACTTATATAATATGCTAATTGCAAATGATGTCTCTATTCTTAAAAATAAGTCTGAAGGTTACTACTAAGGAGAGGTTGATTAGTTTCACCCTTTGTACATGTAATGAATGATATTGCATTACTTTAATTTTTATGATTTCTAAATTAAATATTTTTTACTCTCCCTCTCCTTCAGTTAAGAAAGAAAAAAAAGGAAAATAAACATGTAGTCAATAAAAATAAATTCTCATATTGGTCACAAGTTTTCCATTCTTCATCTTGAATTCATCACTTCTCCCTCAGGAGATGTTAGTGTTGTTCTTCATCTCTCTTCTGGAATTGTGGTCAGTCATCATTACATTTATTAGAGTTTTTAAGTCTTTCAAAATTGTTCATTTTGATAATATTGCACAAAATTGTCCTCCTGGTTCTGCTCTCTTCATATCAGTTCATGAATCTTGCCATGTTTCACTGAAATTGTCCCTTTAGTAATTTCTTATGGCATAGTGGCATTCCATTACACTCATATACTAGAAGTTATCTAGCACCATTGCCTAATTGATGAGCCCTCCCCTTCCATCCTCATCCCCAGTTTCTAGGTCTGTGTTGCCATAAAGAGAGTTGGTATAAATATTTTATCCATATGGGTCTTTATTTTCTTTTGGGCTTAGGCTTAGTAGTGGTACTATTGCATTACTTTTAAAAAATGACCATAGTTTTTACTTCTCTCATTCAGAATACCTTCCACAATTGGTCTAAATTATTGAGATGTAACTATTCTTCCATATGTTATACAGGTCTACGGTTTCATGGACTTGGAAGTAGGGGATGTGAGTTCTAGTCATAGCATGGCATTTAACCAGTTGCCTGACCTTGAATAAGTTACTTAAGTTTAAATTTCACTTTTCTCATCTGTCACGCAGGACTGATATCACCTGCCATGACTATCTCAAACAGCTGCTTTGAGGGTCAAATGAGATTTCTTTATCTGTTTTAATTTTTTCCGGTATAGGAAACTGCTGATTTAGAAACTCCCTTTAACAAACTCCCTTGAGAATTCCCTGGGACACTAAGAAGTTAAGTGACTTACCTGGGGTCATACATTCAGTGTGATAGAGACATAACCTGAACCTAGGGTCCAATAAAATGAATGGATGTGAAATAACTCAGAAAAATTTAAAATCACTCCAGAAATAGAATAATTCCAACAAATTGCCTGGTGCTTTCAGGCTTACAAAATTGTTTCATCCTAATAACCTAAGGGTTATGTCTTTATGAGCAGTATGACTTCCCTTTTCATAGATTAGGCCACTCAGACTTGGAGAAGATAAATCAAGTGGTTAGTCAACAAGCATTTATTAAGTCAAGTTCTGAGCCAAATCCTATGGATACAAATATGGCAAAAACAGGGTCCCTGACCTCGAGTTCACACATACTAATGGGAGAGACAACATGGTAACAACTTTGTTGGGGCAGGGGGCATGGAGAGAGACAGAGATACACACTGACCGAGAGACAGAGAGATGGACACAGAGACAGAGAGACACAAAGAAAGATGGAGAAAGTCAGAGACAGATAAATATAGAGACAGAGAGAGAAACACACATACACACAGATTTATCTTTATTCATCCATATATATATATATATATAGATAGATAGATATATATATATAGATAGATATAGATATCTTCCAGTATATAAATCCACCTATAGATCTGTCTACTTAAAATTGTTCTCAATAGTTACTTATGGATAGATAGAAATAGAGATATTTAGATATGTCCATACTAAATATAGATCTATTGATAGAAAGATTTATTAATAGATCTATCTATATATAGATATATGTTTATATCTGTATCTCTATTCATCTATCTCTATATTGCTATTTCCTTATATACATATATATCTGTAGGTATAGACATATTAATTGATAATTTCATTTCTATCTCTATATATCCTTGTCCATATTATCTATATATCATGTACATTTATATGTATCTACAGATATATCTCTCTATATTTATCTAAATATGCATATAGATATATGTGTGTATATATGTATTTATATACACAGGTGGGTGGTGCAGTGGGTAGAGTACTGGGCTTGAAGTCAGAAAGATACATCTTTCTGAATTCAAATCTGGTGTCAGACACTTACTAGCTACGTAAGTCACTTAACCCTGTTTGCCTCAGTTTCCTCATATGTAAAATGAGCTGGAGAAGGAAATGGCAAACTACCCCCATTATCTTTGCCTAGAGAACCCTAAATGGTGTCACAAAGATTTGGACGCTATTGAATAACAACCCTTACACACACAGTCACACCTATAAATGCATAGACACAGTGTTATCTGGGAAGTAATCCCTCCAGAAGGCAGGTGTTAGAGTGAGGGGAGAGGCAGGGAGGGGGTATGGGAAAGACTTCTTGCCAGAGGTGATATTTGAGATCAATCTTAAAGGGATGCAATGAGGCAGAGGTGAGAAGTGAAAGTACCCCAATCTAGTGAAAAGAGAGCCATCTGGGAGATGGAGTGTCATTGGCAGCGAACAAGAAGAAGGCCAGTATTGATTGATTATAGAGTATGTGAAGGGGTGTGAAGAGTAAAAGAAAGCGGACAGGTTGTAAAAGGTTTTAAATGACAAATTGGATTTTATGTTTGATCCTGGAGGTAAGTGAATTGTATAATGTCACAAAATTAGCAAGTTGCAAAGATGATCCTCAAACCAGGGCTCTGCACACTATAGCTGCCTCTTGGGGCATCCTGTACCCTTTTTACAATGCAAGTATTAAAGGTCCCCTTCCAGCTTTCAGAGTTCATTTTGCTTTAATGATGCCTACCCCCTAGTCTCTTCCCTTTTATCACAATATGAACTGGAATTATTAACGTTGGGTCGGCTCTTGGATAAGTGGTGTTACTACTGCCCCTTTCCTCTGTCCCTGTCATATTTTATACTGTGCCTGAGATATTGCTGATTGCTGGCTGCTAACGGGTATAAAAATAGCCCACTTGTTGTAAGGAGGATATTAAGATTCACAGCGTGGAGGAGAGGGCACTCCTGCTTTCTGGACTGGTCTGTTAACCTTTGGAGGTTTTGCTGGAGAGTTTCAGCCGTAGCATAATAAAACTGGGTGAGTAAAAGACTGCTAGAGAAGAACATTTATATGTCAAATTAGAAATTTGTTAGACCATAGAGGAGAAGTGAATCTAGGAAAAAAATCTCCAAGTGGTTTTGCTTCATGTCTTTCTTTGGCCCCTTTCATTTTAAGGTCCATGGGCTTACTTCAGAAGTCTGTAGAAAAAACTGAGAGGGTTGCTGTTTCCTCTGGAGTAAAGAAACTCCTTTGACTTAATTTGAGTTGAGTGAGAAGAGCTGAAGGCAAAGTGGTCACATGAGGAGGTTGGAGATTTCCATGTTGAGAAGTACTTAAGGGAGAAATTGCTGCTTGGGGGTGAGTGAGTGAATGGGTGACTTCTGTCTCAGTGCCAGGGTTCTGGATATAGCCGTCAGCCCATGGTTTTTACAGGCAGGCCCAAATAGCACTGCACCTCTGCCCCTCTGCTGCCCTAGGTGGCTATTAGAGACTTTGCACAGAATCACTGCTACAGAGAGTATATTTAATAACATTTTTAAACTGACCTCCCATTTACAACACACCTCTCTAATTTTTCCTCCCACTATCTATGTTCCTGGACTTTTTATTAAAGTCCCTTTGGCATTTGGGGAAATGGTTTTCTGCAATATAGTTTTTGATTTTTTTTTTGATATTTGGAAGCCCCTACTGGCTCTCTTCTATTTTGGAAGTCAAGGAAAGTTTCCTGACCCCTGGCTGGGCAATGCAGCTGATGAGGCTGAGCCCTTCTGGGGCAGTAGAGCCTGCTATCCACTGAGTGGGGGAGCATACAGCTTGCCAAGTGACTTGAAACTGTCAGGAAATTGCAGTAACATCCAGAAACATAGAACTTGGGGGTGCAACGTGCTACAGAAAAGAATGCATAATATAAATAAAAAGATGTGTTTCCAGAGTTTTGTGTTTGTATGTGGGAGGGATCACATGAGGTGAAGGGAGGTTTGTAGGAGGGCAGGAAGAAGTAGAGAATCATATATAGATCTGTAAGCAATCTTAACTAAGTTTATGATGGTACTTTGTGAAGTTAGTGAAATGAACACTAGCATTGGAATTAGAAAATCTGATAAATGTCACTTACTTCCCATGTGACTTTGAGAAAATTTCTTTTTTTAAAAATTTACTTATTTTCAGTTTCAACATTCACCTCCACAAAATTTTGAATTTTAATTTTTCTCCCCATTTCCCCCCTCCTCCCACCCCAGGACAGTGTGTATTTTGATTATGCTTTCCTCCAATCTGCCCATCCCCTTCCCTTCAATTTTCCTATAGAGCAAGATAGATTTCTATACCCCATTGCCTATATAGTTTTTTTCCTAGTTGAATGTAAAAATAATTCAAATCCGTCTTTGGCATTTTGGGGTTGAAAAATCTGGAAACTGCAACCACCGCCAGTAATTCAGTCCCCTAAGGCCTATTCTACCTCCATCTGCAGGAACTGTGATCTACTTCCAGCCTGATGTAATAGACCCTTCCTATTGATGTTAAAGTTTGTCTTGGAGTGGAAATTTACTTCAGTCTGTCATTTTGTGGCTTCTGCTGCTCTAGAATTTGTTTAGAGTAATTTTTACAGGTTATTTTAGGAGTTTGGAGGCACAACTATAGCAGGTCCCTGCTTCTACTCTGTCATCTTGGCTCCACCCTGAGAAAATTTCTTAACCGCTCTAAGCCTCAATGTTCTTATCAATAAAATGGGGATGGTAGCAATATCCACCACACTGGGTTGTTATAAGAAATCACAGTACAGTGATGCTTGGACTCAAACTCAGGAGACACTAGTGTGTGATACAATCACAGGCAAGTCACATACTTTCAGTTTTCTCATCTATAAGCTGGGACACATAATACACAGCTTTCTTGTAAGTACATGTAGTTATAACTGGTGAAAAAATAGAGGTGATGGCATTCATTTTGGTACTGGCTCCCCCAGTAGAATGTGAGTTATTGGGATCAGGGATAAAGATTTTTAAATTAAATTTTATTTTATTTTTCAATTAAAATGCATTTATTTTATTTCCCTCCCCTCTATTGCCCTGGGGTAAGGGGAAGGAAGATAGGAGGGGAAGAAAAAACCCATGTAAAAAATAACTAGTTAAGCAAAACAGATTCCTGTATTGATCATAATTGATAAAGTCAAGTCAATAAGAATTTTTTTAAGGGCTTACTATGTGATAGGCACTGTGCTAAGCTCTGGGGAGCCAAGAAAAGGCAGAAATAGTCCTGATTCTTAAGGAGAGTGAAGTGTAATAGAAGAGACAATATACAAACAACCATGAACACAGTGGATGGAAGGCATAAATTGGAGATAATCTCAGAGGGAAGGCATTAAGATTAAGAGAAATGTGGGGGGGAAAAGGTTTCTTGTAGAAGGTAGGATTTTAGCTGAGCCTTGAAGAAAGTCAGAGAAGCTGGGAGGTAGACTCAAGAAGGTTCCAGTATGGGAGACAGCCAGTCAAAATGCCCAGAGTAAGAGTGTTATATGTGAACAACAACAAACAGGAGGGCAAGTGTCAGAGGATATCAGAGTATGTGTGTTTGTATGTGTGTGATGGGGGTGAGGGTAGCAACAGTGTGGAAGAAGCCTGGAAAGTCAGAAAGGTGGTACCAGGTGATAGAGGATTTTAAAAGACTTTACTGTTGAATCTATGAACAATAGGGAGCTACTAGAGTTTATTGAATAAGGAGATGACAAGGTGAAACTTGGGCTTTAGGAAGATTAACTTGCCAAGTGAAGGATAAAGCCAGTGGAATGGGGCTTGAGGCAGGTAGATCAATCACCAGGCTATTGCAAATAATCTAGGCATGAGTTATTTAAGGTATTCCACCTCAGTGGTGGAAGTGTCAGGGCAAAGCAAGGGGAGGATGCAAGAGATATCACAAAGGAAGAAATGATAAAGTGCTTTTGTTTTTTTAAAAAAAGCCCTTTCTATATGGTAAAGTGTTAGGGTATCATGAGTTATTGTTATCTATCAAAACAATAGGGTCACAAAATTTAGGGCCAGAAGGAATCAGCTATCAACTTGTTGATCTTTATTTTATGGATATATAAGGTAAGGTTTAGTTTTTTTCTTTTTTAATATAAAGTATAATATCAATGTGACATGCTATTAATAAATCATACGATAATTAAAATAGTCATGAACCTTAATATGTAATCATTTCATATTTTGTGTGCATTATAAATATTCATTCTTGTGCCCCGGGAGTGAGCTTATTCAGTGGCCTGTTTTAGTAATTCACATACCCTACCTTATGCTCCCTTTATATTATCAGAGAGAAGGGAAGGCACTATATACACATATTTTTTCCTTTCTTGGAATGCATAGTTTCTTTATAGAATAATACACAATTTTAGTGAAAATAGACAGTCATCTCTAGTCTGTCTTAAATCAAGGCAAAATAACAAAGATTTTCTGTATCTCTGCTACACATATGCAAGGCAGGTAGGTGGCACAGTGAATAAAATTCTGGGCCTGAAATCAGAAAGACTCATCTGTCTGAGTTCAAATCAAGCCCCAGACACCAACTGTATGACCCTGAGTAGGTCACAATCCTTTTTATCTTGGCTTCCTCACCTCTAAAACAAACTGGAGAATGAAACAGTAAACTACTCTAGTATTTTTGCCAAGAAAACCCCAAATGGGATCACAAAGAGTCGGACACAACTGAAATGACTGAACAACAACTACTACATATATGCACCATTGACCTTAGTGTATACTGATTGAAACAGCATCTCCTATGATGACAAAAAGTCACACCTGTCATAGAAACACCAGGGGACCAAATATTTACTGTTAAAGTGACTATTTCCTCAACTACTAGATTCATTTTTTCCATTACAGTTATGAGAATAAGAAGACATTTCCAGTGGAAACCCACAGAGCATATATAATTTGGACATAACTGTTCATGAAAGAAATTGCACAGAGAGAGTTGTGTGGCTTTGCAGGGGCACCTCTAAAACTTCCACCTGCAAACTCAAGCATGAAGCTGCCATTTAGCTCAAAAATTCCCTGGGGACCTGATGATTTCAAAATTTCGTATGTCTCATAATGACATTTGCTTATAAGTGCCTTTTCCATTTCCTGGTCTCAATTTGAGGTCTGTTCATTCTAATGGGGAGCTGGATTTAGAAAACATCCTCTCTCTTTGGGTTCTGCAATTACATGCAGACAAAAATGAAAAATAAAAAACCGAGATTGTTTTAATGCCCCACTGAATATTTCCACTTGGATGCTATTTTCCTTGTTTGGGGGCTGAGCATACTCTAGCGTGTTGTTTTTTAAATCAATGATAGATTTACACAGTTAGTACAAGCACCAAGCAGCCTTCAGGGCAGGGTACACTTGAGCATTGGGAGAAGGAAATTAAGTGCACTATTCCTATTAGCAACATTGAGGGTCCAACTCTGTGCTTGTCATGCTGAAAATCTGCTCAGCCAAGCAGATTGGTTTCCCCACTGCCTGGTATTAATAGGAATCAAAAGTCATTATCAGTGCAAATCCACAGAGCAAGGATGCTCAATTAGGAAGGTGAATTGAAAGCGTGGGACCTTAATGAAAGCTCTAGTAATTTGCTAAGAAGTAAAAGTTAGGCAATTTAACTTCAATCCAGAAACAGTCCTATATGACTGAGAATGTCTTAGCATGACTTGAAGTGATCTGACAGTTAGCACAGGTGGAAGAGATTGCTTAGAGACTGGAGAGGATTGGTCCAGGGGAAATCAAAAGGCACCTTCTCAATTCTCAGATTCAGTGTTTATCTTTCTGTAGGGATCGCCTGTGAAAGCCCAGTATATGAGATGATATCTCCTCCCCTAGCTTTTTTCCTTGACGTCCTCTTTGTCTGTATCCCATTCTACTGTGCCTCCTGAATCATCTTTGTACTTTCCTCTCTACATAATAAATTCTTTAAGGTTAGGGTAGGTATGGGGAATGGGCAGCCTAGAACTCACATGTGGCCCTTTAGGTCCTCAAATGTGACCCTTTGACTGAATCCAAATGACTTGGTTTTACATCTGTGTGTCTCTAGCACAAAGCTGAATCCCTTGCATGCAGAAGGTTTCTAATAAATGGTTCTTGGATAGAATAGAAAGAGAATTCAAAAGTTTACTTTCCATGTACTCTGATGTTTTGAACCACTTCTGAGTTCTTTCTGAGCTTCAATTTCTCTATTTATATACTCAGTCTCTTTTCAGAAGGAAACAAAGGAATTATAGAACTATATCAGGCATGATTTTTAAACGTTTTAAAGGGATGAAAATTTATGACCACTCCTATTGAATTAAGTAGTATGATTCCCAAAATATTAAGAAACACTATAATAGGTTTAGTAAAATTCTCTTCATATGCAGTTGTGTATCCATGCTTTTCTATTTAGAGTAAAAGAAGCTGCCCAATAAGCAGTGTCATGACAGGGATAGAGGGATAGCCCGGGAACAAGGAAGACCAAGTTCTGCTTCTCAAATATATCCACCATAACCCTAGTAGACAATCTTTTAATGATGATGGTCAACTGTCAGACTATGTGATACAGAAGAATTACCTATCTGTTCCAACGGAGGGTGTTTCCATTTTGGGGAGTTTCTCATACCATTGAAATACATGTGCAAATCAAAAAGATCTTTGAGTCAAGTTACGAATAGTTATTGAGTGTTTGCTGTTACATACTTAGTGGTGTACTAGGAGCCAAGAGGGGAGGCGAAAGATGCATATGATAGACTGTCCTCAAGAAATTCATTTATGAGTTCTCAAGAATCTCATGACCCGGCTAAGGAGATACGGGAAGCACATAAAATTATTAGAGATAAGAAACACATTTTTCTGATTAAATGTTAAATTATTCAGTTCAGATAATAAGTGATGTAGGAGTTAAGAAAATGAAAAGAAAAATATGAGCAGGAGTAGACTGGCAAAATATCACTGAGGATGTACAACTTCAGCTATCCAGAAGTTCTTAATGTAGGACCCATGAACTTGTTATTTAAAAACTATTCTGACTATTTTTGCAATATAATTTATTTCCTTTGAATGAGATAATGCATGGAAAGATTGTAAATTTTAAAGTTTGTCTTGATTTAAATTAAGGTAAACTGAGGCACACAGTTATAAGCATGTTCATCATATTGGTGGTGCTAGAAATTATAAATAAAAAAATGGGTCTCTTAGCTCCTCAGTCAGCCAAAAGACTATGCTGTAGCACTTATTAACTTTCATAAGGTTTTGGGAAGTACAAGAGAATGAGGAAGAGAAAGCATCATTGATGGTAAACAATAAATTGATTATAAAGTAGCATAGATGATGGAAAATAATCTGATTGAATGGAAGTCTGGAATGCAGGGCTAGCAATTACCTCCCTTCCATCTTGTTACTATGGAAAACTCATTGATGGTGTCTACCTGTATGGCTACTTAGTACCACAGTGATAATATATCAGACTTTCTTGAAGGATAGCCTTACAGAGATAAGACTTCCTGGCATCCACCTGCATCTTGCAAGGCTTGTTAGTAAGATAACAGATCTCCCTTAATTGTACATGGATATGCAGGGCTTGTTAGAAAGTGAACTTATTTCCTTAAGTTAAGGTGATTTATTGGACAACTGAATTTTAAACTAACTCAGAGAGGGAAAAATAAACTTCTGGAGTCATGAATTTCTGAGATTAACTCAGACAAAGAAACATGGCTCAGGCAGTTAACAGTCAATTCCACAATAGAATCAAATAGAAAATAAAAAATAAGCATTTGATTTTCTCAGGTGCTATGTTAAAGCTGGCTATTGCGGCATGAATTTAGAAATTTCTGTTATTTTTCCCTTCAGATTCTACTAGGAAAAGGTAACTAGAACAAAATAGGCAATGCATATGTCCCAGCCCATATGTGGAAACCTGACCATTTGAAGACAGGCCAGATGGGCCCTGGCCAAACATCAAGAATCATTTAGTGGTATTTAAAACCAACAAAGCATCAATAGTATTTTGAAGAGAGCTGAGCATGACAGATCTTTTGGAATATATTCTTTTTAACTGAGCTACTATTCATTACCTTCCTACTTTTTATTTCCATGATAAAGATATCCAAGGAGCACCAAATTTTATGGTGGATGAAAAATGGCAAGCAAAGCAGCAGAATTATTTTAGCTACATCTTTGTAGTCAGGATGGCATCTATGTTGCTAGAATTCCACTGTATTATTCACTAGGCGGAAAATGTAAGAATGTCCACCCAGTCAGACAGTGCTCCAACCTCTAATAGTTTGACCAAGGCATATGTAATGCATGGAAATAGCTGAACCACGTTATATCAATCTCACACATCAGACAGATCCCCAACCTCTATGGTTAACCATTTCTTATCCATTAATGTATCTACATCTTTTTTAAGCACAAAACACAGTCTCCTTATACCTTGCCCTCCTCATCCATATCCATCCTACCTATCATCATTGTGGTGGTGATTTCATTCCTATTTCTCTCTTGTTTTCTTTTATCTTTGCATGGTATGACAGAAATAATATTGGTAACTATGGAGTCAGAGGATCTGAGTTCAAATTCCTCTCTTACTATTTATATGAGTGACTCCAGTGGGCCTCAGTTTCCTCATCTATAAAATGAGGGTTCTGGACTAGAGGTCCTCTTTGATCCCTTTCAGTTATAGAACTATTGTTTTATGTTACACTCTTTTCAGTCAAACTGCATAAAGCTATCCTAACTCTGGCCCATCCCATCTCTTTGGTTATTTCAATTTGCTTTCTCTGTAACTTTTCCAGGTTGCTCTATCTTCCTTGAGCTATAGTAATGAAAACTGCAGATTATATTTTATGGGGAGATGATAAAAACATAAGATTGCAGTATTACAGCATGTAGACTCAGAGCTGGTAGGGAACCTGCTAACTGAAAGGTATCTATCAAACCTGTTTCTAAGCAGGATTCTTCTTTGCATTCCTGAAAATTGAATAATAGGGTTATTGATATAGAACTAAAAGGGACTCCAGAGGCAACCTAATCCAACCCACTTATTTTTCAGCTAAGGAACAAAGCTTAGAAAATTTATTTCCCCAGTGTACACAGATTAGATTCATCCAGCCTCTACTTGAACATCTCTTATGATGGAAAACTCTACCCTCTGGCATGATATAAAGAGCACTGATCACTCCATGGACCTTGGTTTCCTTGTCTGTGAAATGAGGGGTTAGATTTAGATGGTCTTTTCTGTCTCTAGTTCTGGGACCCAAGGTGGTCTGTTCCACTTTTAGGCAGTTCCAATTGTTAGAAAATTTTTCTTATATCAAGCCTTGTGATGAAACAATACAGCAGATATACACTGTTGTGGTTTAGTCATTTTAGTCATGCCAAACTCGTTGTGATCCTTTTCAGTCGTTTTCTTGGCAGAGATACTGGAGTGGTTTGCCATTTCCTTTTCCATCTCATTTTACCGATGAGGAAACTGAGGCAAATAAGGTTAAATGAGTTAGCCAAGGTCACACAGCTACTACATGTCTGAGGCTGGATTTGAAATCAGTTCTTCCTGACTCCAATTTTGGTACTCCATCCACTGGACTATGTACCTGGCCTTAGTCAATCAATTAACAAGCATTAGATAATGGGTTATGCCCTAGATTTACAAAGATACAAATGAAACATTCTCTTCCCTCAAAGACCACATATTCTATCAGAGAAGCAGCGCACACAAAAAATATGTGTAAATATAAATTATATGCAAAATAAAATTTTCAATAAACATAATTTAATGCCTACTATGTGCCAAGGTTATCATAGTATATAAAACAAAACAAATGTTATCTTCTTACATACCACAAAGATAGATTTAGAAGGAGGTGACTAATGAAGTGCCACTAGGGACCTCTCCTTTCACTATGCTATTCAAGATTGTTATCAATGGCTCAGATAAAGGTATTCCTTTCAGATTGGCAGGTGGTAGTGATGCTGTGCTGCAGAGCTGGCATGTTGTATAGTGGAGCTAAGACTCATAAAAAGATGTCAATATTAGAACACCCTTAAGTGAAATTTCATATAATAAAAGTATACCAGAAATAAATGTGAAGTTTTATACTAGGGTTCAAAAAAAGAAACAGAAAATGTAAATAAAAAATAGGACAGATGTGGTCAGACAACATGTTATGTTGAAAGAAATGAAATGATTTTATTGAACTGTAATATTGATGTGATAATAAATGCTTTTGAGTTAAACTAAATGAGTATCATCATTAGCAGTCAAAAAAAGTATGTTTTGTTACATATACTATTCTTGATGTTGCTTGATCAAGATTGTACTGTCATTTGAAAATACTCAACTTAAAAGGGAGAACTTTTGTTAAGTAAAATGTCATAATGAAACTTGTGTGACAGAGGTTTCAGACCCTGACCTCTGACATTTAGAACAGGTTCAATTTTTAAGGTGTTGTATTGACCATCCCTCAGGCATCCTGGATCTCTCACTATCTCTCTCTCACCCTATATCTGTTGCCAAGGCCTGTTGATTTCACCTTTGTAATATCCCTCAACTACAATCCCTTCTCTTCTATGACATAGCAACCAATACAGTGCAGACCCTCATCACCTCATTCCTGGATTACTGCAATAACCCACAATTGCATCTGCCTGCCTCAAGTCTCTCCCCACTCCAATCCATTCCATATTCAGCCACTAAAGTGATTTTCCTAAATCACAGATCCAATCATGTGTCCCCCATGACTCCCAATTCCAACTCATTAAATGCCATTGGCGTCCTATTGTCTCCAGAGGCAAATACAAAATGCTTTGTTTGTCACTGAAAGCCCTTGGTAACCCTCCTACCTTTCCCATCTTCTTATACATTACTCCCCAACATGCACTCTTCAAACTAGTGATACCAGCCTCCTGACTGTTCCATAAGCAAGACTCTCCATCTCTCAGCCAGGCTGAGATGGATATCATTTTCTCTGACTGTCCTCCAAGGCTGAAAGTCTTCCTTTAACTGTGCTCTAACTACTCATCTCCTTGGCTTCTTTTAAGTTTCCAATGAAATCCCACCTTCTGCAGGAAGCCTTCCCTAATCCCTCTTAATTCTAGTGCTTTCCCTCTTCTAATTATTTATTGGTCTCATTATTTTGTTACAATCTACTGTTGAGATGTACACCTTGTGAAAAAATATCATTTTTGAAGGAAGGAAGAGGCCTGATGTATAGAACTTGCTTTGTATATATTTGTTTGCATGTTGTGTCCCTCATTAGATTGTCAATTCCTTGAGAGCAGGGACTGTCTTTTTCCTCTTTTTCTATCCCTCTCCCCCCTGCCCAGCATTTAATTTAGTACAGGGCTTGGCATATAGTAGGTGCTTAATAAATGATTATGAATTGATTTATAATCATGTAAATGGCTCATATACCTCATTATACCCCCCCCATCCTACCCCAGAAATGTCAGAATCTGACTCATTTCCTTCAGCAGGCCATCAACTCCCCAGCAAGCATCTGAATAACCAGGACAATAAACAGAGAACAGGTTTGTTTAATGAAGTATCAACACAGAGGATTCCTATCTGATCCCTTAGTATATAATGGCAAGAAGCTCTCCAACTCAGCTTCCTTTATTTCCCAGAGACTGTGTGTCAAAATGCTGCAAACTCACAATACCAATTAAGGAAAACCTTGATTCCAGCTTGGGCCTTGTGTCTAATTCAGTCTCAGTCTCTTAGGTCACTGTTTCCCTGTCTGGTCTGTGTATTCCTATGTCCCTTCAGATCTTCATTTACCTCTGCAGGTCTGGGAGTTTACTGTATTTCTCTTTAATGCAGAGCTCATCTGTGAAACTCCTTCAAGCTAACCCAGGCTCCTATTCATTTCCTTCCCTTTCTTGATGTTACTACCCATCTCAGGTGCTAGGTTTCTGTTCTTTTCAGGGAGAATTACCGAACTGCAAATTTCCTGTATGTATTCCCACATGGAAGTTTTGGCTTAGTGCTTTTCCACATGTACTCTCAGGAGCTCCCTACCCCATTCCCAGAAGGGAATGGGGTAGAGGAGGGGGCTACATTGTCTCTGAATGGCACATGCTGGCTACAGTTGTAACATGGCTTTGTTTATATTTAGCTCTTTGATTCAGCATACAAGGAATACCCTGCTAGAGATAATAAGCTTAGATACCTTAAGGAAATTAATTGAACGATCATTTTTAGTATAAAGATTTTTCCTACCATCTACTTTGAGAATATATACTGTCCAAAAAAATCCCTTTTGAAGATGAGACATGATGTACCTGACTGCATCATGATAGGCATTTTGTTTAATATGGCACCAGAATAAGAAAGATTTCATTATTTTTAATAAAGATGGTTCTCCAATTAGTAAATACTGGAGTGGAAAAGAGGAAAAACTATATCCGTGCAAATGTCTGTATAATAGTAACACTGCCTAAAATTTTCAGCCCACATACTGTGGTTTGATAATGATTCAGGATGATTTTTAGTGTTGCTGGAAAAATGAAAAGAAGAACTTTCCATTATGCCTAATAACATACCCAGCCAGTCTATACACCTAAAATTATTTCCCAAAAGAGTCTGAAAATGATAGGAACAATCAACTAATTAGAAGGGAATTCACGAGTGGGAAGGGAGGAGGAGAAGGCTTCTCAGTGTCTCTGTTCTATTAAAGAGAAAAGGTTCTTATTGATGGTGTTGATATGGACCAGGTGATGCTTTAATACAGGAATAGTACTTGGAGACAGAGAAGCTATGATCCATTGTTTCCCTCTCCAAGGAGGCTCTGTTGTGGTGCATCTGCCATGGATGGGGATGGCAATACCAGGTCAATTTGTGTTGTGGGGCAAATTTGGTTTTCTATGCTCCTCTGTTACCCAAGGACCACCTCACTTATTCCTCTTCTCTCAAAATTCCCAGTGCCCTCTTTCTGCCCTCCCTGGCTTCTTAGACAACTTTTCTCTTTATTTCCTTTACTGTCAACAAAACTCACTAGTTTTAAGTCTCAAGATAACTGATAAAGCTAGTCTAAAAAATGACCTCAAATGACAGCATTGATGAATTGTTGTTTTAATGCTATCCCTCCCAGAGAATCCTTGCAGTGTAGTTTGAACTTGAGAGGGTATTTCAGGTAATCATGAACTGAAGATAGTGTATTTCCAGCACTCCTATACTCACACCACATAGAAAACTTCGGAAATCATCTCAGTCATTATTAGGAGGCATCAACAAAGTGAAGGGACAGTAGGAACAAAGGCACTAACTCCCCAAAGTTCCTTCATCTGTCCCTTTCTTTCCTACATGATAACTTTATCATATATTTAAATATATATATTTGTACATAATTAATATAATTAATTAATATAACATAATTAATACATAAATTATTTGTACATAATATAGATTTGTACAGAATTGATTTGCAGTGTCATGTGCAGTCATCTTTTTTTCACTACTACTTACTTTTCTAATGTTATTTCAGGTTATTCCTCTTCATACACTCATGAGTCCAGGTTTTTAAATGATTCATATACTTTTTCCCATACATGACATTCTATTTCCTACCTCCTTGTCTTTGGATAGGTGGTCCTCCAAGTCTACAACAACCCTCTTCCTCACCCCTAACTTGTAAAATCCATAGATTCCTTCAGAAAACAACTCAAGTGTTCCTCCAGAAGGACAACTTTCCTAATCTCTACAATAATGAATGTTCTCTCCCTCTTCATAGTCAAAGTTATATATACATATATATAATATGTATATAATATATATTATTTTGAATATTCTTTATATTTACTCATATATTCACATGTTCTGTCCTCTAAGTAGAATGCAAACTCTTTTGTTCTATCATTTTTGTTCTATCATTATAGCCTACCACAGTGCCTTGCACACAGTAGGCACTTAATAAATATTTATTGGATTAATTTGAAACAAAAGATGAAAAAATAATTTTAGATGTTATATTTAGGAAGAACCTTCAAAACACAGCCATATGCCAAAAAGGTTTTTATTAGTAGAGGGAAAAATATCATGAATAATCATTTTATTTGTGCTTGGATACCTAGCCAGGCTCTGACTTTTCTTTTCTTATGTTTTATGAATTCCTTTAAAATATCATGGAAAAGATAGATAGTCAGAACTGTCCCTGAAATAAGTTTGAGATAAGCCCAATCACTTTCTAGCAATGTGTTTCACTGTCTTTATGTTATTCCTCATGCAATTCTTTTCCGTATCTAAGATAGGAGGAAACTTCCCTCACTTTAGAACTTTATTCATCTGCCTTTTCAATTGTCTTGGCTATTTGGGTGCATACTTTTAAATAAACATCATAGGGTGTCATGAAGGAAGAGAGGATGGTTATAAGGCCGAGGTTCTTAATCTTGTTTTTATCGTGTATCACTTGAAACTCTGGTGAACACTATTTATCTCTTCTCAAAATGTTATTGCTGCTGTTGTTTTTATGTGTAAAATAAAAGGTATAGGGTTACCAAGGAAATGAATTGTATTGAAATATAGTTATAATATTTAAAATATTTTTAAAATTTATTTTAAAAAAAGAAAAAATAAGTTTACTGATCCCAGGTTAAGAATTCCTGACATAGCGTTTGCTCAATGTAGAATGTGTCAGTTTCCTGGGCCTGCCACCTGAATATATCTCTACAAATGGTGATTTTAGTGTATCATTAATTTTAATAGTTTAAAGGTTATTATAGATTGATGTGTAAAAAATACAAACATCTCTAAGATAAGGCATTGGCCAATATTTTCTTCTTTCTTCAAATATCTTATATTCCCTCTGATGACAGGGAAATTTGTTCAGTGGGTAGGAAATCCATAGTCTCACTTATTTTGTGCAATATCAGACCTAGAACTTGTTGCCCTTGGGTCCCACACCCTCTCCTCCATCATTCTGTTACTTTGTGGGAACAATATCTTGATTTTTATCACCTTGGGAAAATAACATGCCATAATATATAATATAATATTACATTATACCATAATATATATAATATACCATAATATACAATAATATCATAGTACATGTGGCAGGATGCTTCATTGGAGAGATCTGTATCATGAAATATGATGCAGTGTAGGGGAAAGTTGCTTTAAGTCTCTTGGCTTTAGTTTCCCCATCTGTTAAAAAAAAATGAGGAGGTTTGGTTAAATGTTAAAAGGAAGACTAGCACTTCTGGTGTGAGGACTTGCTGGCTGACAGACTAAGCCAAGTCAAGTGCAACTGAGAGGCCCCCAAACCACTGGTGAGTTAGGGATGTCTGCCTCAAGAATGAGAAAACTTTTCCCTCAGTGGAATGGGTAGATGAAAACTATTTGTTCTAGAACAGGCTGAAGTAGGGACTGTGGAGGCTTAGAGTTTGATCAGATATCAGACACCAAAGTCAATCGTTGCATCTCCAATTGTCTTGACTTGTCTTGCTGCTGGACTTCAATGACTCTGAAAGACAGAGTGGATGACTTTGTGCAGCTCTGCCTCGCTGAAATCCAATTCACATGCAAGTCAAGACATCACCCTCCTAATGTCACTGGTCCTTTTCAAAAATGAAGGACAAATTACCATATCATGATCACTTACTGGCTCTCAAGTCTGAGGACCTGAGTTTCAGTCCCAATGCTGACATTGACTACCTGTGTGACCTTGGGCAAATTATTTATACTCTCTGTGCCTCAGTTTCCTTATCTATTGATGTTGAGTTAGATGGGTTCTGAGGTCCTTTTGACCCCTTTTATCTCTCGACCTCTAATTCTGGATGGCTCTTTTCTCTCAATAGTTCACTCTGCTTTTCCAGAAATTAATTGTTCACCTAATTGCTTACCTACCAATCCTTTTCCAAGAATCTTATAATGTCATAATATCTGTCATTCTCTGTGTTGTCTTATTGGGAGCATAGCTTCTATTAGGAGTTTTCCCTCTGGCCATTCTTGCTGCTGTAAACAAATGTGTACTGCCACCAGTGGGAGAGATAGGGTTACAAAATCCAAGCCTGGCTAGGGACAGTACACACTTTAGTGACAGTAGGCAAAATAAGCCTGAAGACTTCAGCTTGTGGTCAAATCATCTCTCTGTTCTGACAGCTAAATATTGAAATAATTAGCAAAAGAGACCCCTCCCTTAAAAAAAATAACCTTTTCAGTGAAAGTAAAACCTACAAAGAGAACTCTTCCATTGAAAGGGAGCTTTTAATGCATCACAATGTCCCATTTCCATAGATGCCATTACTCCCTTTTAATTTTTTTCTCCTTCAAGCTTAACTTGGTCTCAAAGGGCTCAGGCAGCTTCTTTTATGCTCCACTCCCCTCTACCTGCTGCCCTCTGAGCAATGCTTGTAGAAGTTCTGCAATCACAACAGAGGTTTCTATGCCTCCATTTTTTTTTCTTTCCTGAAAGCAGAATAGAGCTAGAGGGCCGCTCCCTTTAAACACATTGAACAAACCATGGCTAGATATTGATTCCCAGGATTTCAGATTTCAGTACTGCCAAGCCTTTAGCTTTGTCTGGGTAATAGGAAGAAGACTTGCTTAAAAGTTACAGAACCAAGCTCACAACAGAGTCAAAGAAGGAAACAGAATTTTGATTTGTTTCACTGTACCTGCCTTTGCTGGTCTCCCTTCTCCAACCTCCCACCCCCTTCAGTAGAATCTTGCTCCAACCTATTCCTTTGAGCTTGTAAGTCAAGTGAAATTGCTTGGGAACTATTTAGTATTTTCAGCAATGAGAAAGATTCTAACTAGCTCCATCCCAAAGACCAGTGAGTAAACCTAACCACAAATGATCATTTTGCCGGAACAAATAAACAGCTGTCTTTCTAATGTGCTACCAATCTCTGATAAGAAGAGCAGTCATCAGTTAAAGAAGTCATTCTAGTCTAAGAACAAATACATTAGGTAAGGGATAATCCAACCATTTGTAGGGCATTCAGTGACATTGGCCAATTGACAAACATTAGCCATTTCATTACTGTGTGAGTCAGGAAGCAAAGGACTGAAAAAAAAATGATGATGTTTTGTGTATTGTACCTAACATACCTATTGAACATCTTGAACTGGATGTTCTGGAGGCATCTCAGATCCAGAACTTTATTATTTGTATCCCTGGAGCCACCCTTCTTCTGCCATTCTCTATTATTGTCAAGGGTATCATCATAGTCCTACCAGTCACTTAAGTTCACAACCTCTGTGTCATTCTTCTTTCTTTTCGTATCCAATCAGTTGTCAGACCTCTATATCTTAGATGGATTTCTGCTCCCTAAAAGCCATCTTATATTCAAATATCCTTTCTAATTCTTCTACATTTTCATTACAAAGTTTCTCCACCTTGAGCATAACTCTATAGTCTTAAAAAGTTCTATTGAGTGACTTTGAAGTTTACTTTTAGCTAACTTTAATTATGGCTTGGGCAAAATTTGCAGTAAATTTTGGCTGATTTTGCCTAATCTTATCTAATACAGTTGAAAAGCCACTTGAGTCTTCATGGCCAAAGGAAAAAGTCTTTCAAGTATTATTGGCCTGTACAATTGGTTGGCATTGTAAGTATAACCAGAAAAGATAACAGATGCATGGTTTGGATAAATGAAAATAATATTTTCTTTTATCTATAAAGGATCAATTCAAACACAAGTTCAGCACAAGCTCAGTTTCCTTCTACTAATTGCCCTTGAATCTGCAAGTTAAACTCACTTTAATTCTAATGAGTTTGTGCATAAAATTGAGGACAACATACAGCTCCCTGATTTTTTTTTTCTATTAAATATTTAGGTGTTTGCTCCAATTTGGTATTTTCATCCTTCCTAGAAACAGTGGATCATCATCTCCCTCCCCCTTTTCAACTCTTCAAAATGTACAATCCCATAAACACTCAATAGATGCTAAGAGGTCCCTGGTTTCTCCTAATTAAAAAGAACAAGGAAGTATGTGGGAGGAGACACAAGTGATTTTCAGTCAAATATGTAAAATTAATGGAACAAGCAGTAGTATCAATAGAGAGGAAGGTCGCTGTCTTGGTTAAGAGTTTCTTCTTACTGAATTTCCACAGTGAACAGAACCTCTATTTCTAAGTGTTAATTAAAATGTCACCAAAAAAGTTTTCTTCCTCCTAAAGCTTGGTTCGCAAAGTCTCAATTAAGGAAGAACAGGTTTGGGGACTGAAGTACTGATTGTTAATAATCACCTTGGGATCAGAAACAATAAATGACTAAGAATATGGTTAAGTGGGGGAAAGGAAAAAAAGATGTAAGCTAGCAGTTTTCAAAAGAATGAAAACTCCGCTAATGTGAGAAAATGTACTTACATATGTATGTTTTCTTACCTGCTATGATATACAATCTTTATGAGTTTGAATTTCTTTTTTTCTTTTTGTTTTAATTTGTATTTCAGAGCACTGTGTCTGGTATATAGTAGGCACTTGATAAAAATGTTCTGATTTTTCTTTTAAGAATAAGGGGAATATAAATTAGAACAACTTATATACAGTATTTTTATCTCAGACCTGGTAAGCGCATTGGAAAAGATGATAAAAGATTGAAATGGTTTATGTTGGAGTAGCTAAGGAAAGATAGATTTATACACTGATGTGTATCGAGTGAGGTATGAAATAGTACAAACTTTCTGGAAAACAATTTGGGATTACATAAAAAAAAGTGACTAAATGGTTCATAATCTTTCATTCAGTGATCCTACCACTTGGTATATACCACAAGGATGTCAAAGACAGAAAGGTCTCTTATAATCCATAATATTCTTAGTAGTACTTGTTGTGGTATAGAAAGACCTTGGAAATGAAATGGGGGTTCAGTGGTGGAGAATTGTTAAGCATGTTTTAATATTTAGATGTAATAGAATGTTCTGTTATTACAAACAAATATGAGAAATTCAGAGAAACATGGGAAGATTTGTATGAACTGAAAATGAGTATTAAAAAATATAACTTCACAATTTCTAAAAACACTGCTGAGAATTTTATTCAGGATCAAATATAAAATCATTTGTTTGTTAATCAAAATCTTTCATAACCTGACTCCCCCTCTTTTCAGTCTTCTTATGCCTTCTGACCTCTACATACTAAGTGATATGGTAAAGCTGGAACATCCTTGCCACTCTTTGAACAAGACACTCATTTTCCAACACTCAGCTTTTTCAAGGACTGTCTGCCGTGCTTATAATTCTCCTCATTTCTGCTTCCTGACTCCCTTAGCTTTCTCTAAGTCCCACATGCAATCCCACCTTTTAGAAGAAACCTTTTCCAAACTTCTCCCCATGCCTTCTATTTTATTGATGTTCTCTAATTTGCCATGTTTATATCTTATTTGTATGTATCTTTCTGCATGCTTTTTTTTCAAATTCAGCCTCAGATACTTCCTAGTTATAAGGTTGTGCTGTTTGACATTTTTATCACTGTCTTGGATAAAGAAATAGGCTACATTTCTTCAGATGTAAGGATGTTTCAGAGTTGATATTTCTAGCACAGTAGTAGATGATAATATTCAAAAATATTTAGATGAGCTCAAGGACTAGATTATATATCTATTAAGTTCAATTTCAATAAGCATAAAGGTATAAGTTCTTTCTGATTCAAAAATTCTCTGATTCTGTGAGGAAATTATTTATAAATGAGTTAATAAAACATACTACCTCTCATGCAAGCATTTCAATTCCATTCAACAAAATCTGATAAAAGCCTATTATGCACAATGCAGAACATTAAGTATTGGAGCCACAAAGAAAGGCAAAACATGATACTGTTCCAGAATACTCAAGCCGTTTATAATCTGCTGGGTCCAACAGTAACAGCTAGCATTTCTGTAGCACTTGAAGGATCACAAAGCACTTTATATATGTTATCTCATTTTATCCTCACAACAACAAATTGTGTACTGTTACTATTCTCATTTTTACTGATGGGGAAACTAACTCTTAGGGAGGTGAAGTGATGTGCCCAGGGTCACAGAGTTTGTGTCTGGGGCAGGATTTAACTGCAAGTCTTCCTGATTTTAAGTTCAGAGCTCTATATAGTATGTCACCTAGATGCCTCAATATGAAGCTAAACAAAATTTAAATGTAAAAAGTTGAATATCATAGAGGAAAAGGAGAGGTCCACAGAAGTTACTCTGGGCAATGGAAAGAGAGAAAGAACAAGCCAACATTTTTTAAATGTGATTATAGAAGACTTTTTAGAATAAACTGCTTGAATTCATCTTTGCAAGTAAGAAGGATATCTGCAAAGAGAAAGAATGGATTCCAGCCATGAGAACTTGTCTACATAAATCCATGGGGCCTGGAGAGGACAAAACAAGATCAAGAAACAGCTGCTTTGGCTGAGAGATAAAGTATGTGAAGGGGGAGCATTGTGACATGGAAGAAGGTTCAGGCAAGAAACAGATGAATTCCAGGACATAGTTGAATATAGAATAATAAGCCTCTTGCTACAATCGGTCCCGTGAAGCCTGATTCAGCTCAATTAGAGTCCTTAAGTCCATGGAAATAAAACAGATAGGAGCTATCTCTCTAAGAGAATAGTGTCTTGCTTCTGGGCTCCCCTGCTTTGAATGTATAGCTGCTTCTTACTGGCATGGCATGGGTCAAAGATGCAACAAAGACTTGGAATACTATAAATCACAACTTTAAATATGCACGGCTCCTTATACTTTCTCAAAAGAAACAATGTAATAGAAGTAATAGAGTAGTCCTGAGGTTTAATTCCTAGTTTAGACACTTAACTAGTTGTCTGAATGTATATCAATCTCTCTTAACTTCTCATAACTTCATTTTCCTCATCGGTAAGGTACATAATAACGCCTACCTTGAAAGGTTTGTAAGTTGTAAAAGTCAGACAGTACTATGGCAGGTCATTGACAATAGAATGTAGAAGATGCTAATGACCATGGCTGCCAAATAGTGGAAGAATTTTCATTCTCAGCTCAAGACATGATATGGTGTTGACCTTGAGTTGACCAATTACTTGTTTTTGAATTGTGAGAACATTTCAGATTATAAACCTGCCCTGTTAGCACTGAGAAACAATGGGGATTGTACTGATGATGTCGATAAAACTCCAGTGTCTGTGACTTTACTGCATATTGAGATCACATAGCCGTGTGACTACCTTAAAAAAAAGTGCACATGTTTTTATGATGACATACTGATAGATAACATCACTGGAGACCTATGTCAATAGGAGAGAATGAAATTGTTCAGTTCAGGTTCCATTTAATTCTTGGAAACAATGAGTGGGGATCCCCCCCATGGTCCCTCTAGTTCATAACAATGTGTTTTATGCCTTAGGTAGTCCTGTCAAAACACACACACACACACACACACACACACACACACACACACACACCATTCACTGAAATGCATATCCATGCCATTGATTCGATGAGAAGGGTTCAACCTGGGGAAAGAGCCACTTCATTTTCTTAAATGGTTAATAAAGGGTTGTTGATTGATTTTATAGATGAAAAAAATGAGTTCCACAAAAGTTAAGTGACTTGATCAACAGGTAGGTGTGATTCAAATCTAGTTTCTCTGACTCCAAATCCAGTAAATTTTTATGTCATCATGCTGTCTCCCCAATGAGAGGAGAGTTTAATCCAGTTGATAGGTTTCTTATTTCTTGCAACAATTTGTCCTCTTTGAGTCTCCCTGCCCTCCAGCGGAGGTGTGACTGTCTATCCTTTGGCAGCATCTCACACTGACCATTCACAACCAGACAGTTCTCCTGTCTAGTGTGCTGAGATGTGAATCTTCAAATATGAAAGAAGAGCCTAAAGAACCATGTGGACTAGCTAACTTAATATTGGACCTCTGGGGCTATGATGGGGTACCTTTAATATGATTTGCCAAAAGAAATATGTTAAATGTACATATACCAAAGTTAGGAGACTATTTCTCCTGTTAGATCCAGTATCTAGAGATTTTCTATTTCCCATGGTCCTACATTCCTGGTAATTTTATTCCTTGTTTGTTTGTTTTTGAGAGGCAATAGGGTTATATGATTTGCCCAGGGTCACACAGCTAGTAACTTTATGCTTTTAAGAGGAGGAATCCTTGATTTTATGTAGCCTTCCTGCCTTTGTTCTTTATTTTTTAACCTAGCCTTAGGGTCTCTGAAATCCAACAATTCCAGTTTGCCTCCAGCACAGTTCTACTCCCCACTCACGCTCCCCCACCCCCCACAAAAAAACTCACTTTAAATACAGCTGATGGAATGTAGAGTTTGGTGTCATGATAGCCTGGTTTTAAAATCCACCCCTGACACTGACTAGTTTTGTAATCCTGACAAGTCACTTAACCTCTACAAGCTTTGGGCAAGCCCTTATAATTTAGTAAACCATAAAGGAGTTATGATCTGAATATGGAGCTCCACACGGAGGAGTCTCTGTCCTTATGAAATCACAGATCCTTTTCTATATTTGCCTGCTACTTGAAGTATTTGATGTCATGAGTAGGTTCAAAACTGGGTCATATTGTGACCTCTTTAATGTAAAAAATTTAAACTTGGCCTTCTGAGTATTCTATTTAGAAGGGTAAAAAGAATTGTGCTATCATCCATCAGTATTAATTACAATAAGATATACTTATAGAATATGGAATAAAATAAAGTTTTGCAGGAATATATCATGTATTACACTGAGAGAAAAACTGTAAACTCTTACTGTAATGGTCAAGAAATTTGTTTTGTTCTTTTAACCATTTCCATACACTCCAACTCAATTCTATATTCAATTATTAAAAGCATCCTGATGCACAAGCCAAGATCTTCTGACTATCAGCATCAGGAAAGACGTGAAAGAGGTAGGCACGCTCAGTCACTGCAAAGTTCAAATGAATGAGAGATTCCGTGCGCTCTGCTTGCATGTAGTTCTTGATAGCTACAGAGGCTCCTTGATGATATCCATGGTTTCTAAAAAATCATCTTAGTAATCCCTATGAGAAAACACAGCACGTGGATTAAGAATACAAACTGTATGGATTGGGGCTTGTAGTCTAGTAGTCTAGTAAGTCGATGCATTAGTACGTGTTTTGGCCAGGCATTGATTATGCAAAATGATGTGGACCCACAACTAAAAAGAAAATAATAACTAGCATTTATATAGAGTGTTAAGGTGTGTAAAGTGCTTTGTAAGTTTTGTCTCCATTTATCCTCTCAACGGCTCAGGGAGTTAGATTCCATTATCACCATTTTACAGATGACAAATGGAGGCAGTGAGAAGTCACACAGTTCATAATTTCATGAGGCAGGATTTGAAGTCAGGTCTCCCTTGCTCCAGGTCTAGTGATTAATTTATTGTACCACTGGATGGAGGGAACAGAGAAGCTTTTGTAAAAAAAATTTTTATAATAGAATGTACTTTACAGTTGTGAAATTGATAACATGATAGAAAAGATATAAGATTTTTCTTGTGCTTTATTTTTTGGAGTGCAAAAAAGCTTTGGATTCTATAGAACAAAACTCAGAGCAACAGAATTTCTCATGCACGTATTAAGATTATGCAAGATTCCTTGATAAATTCAACCTTTGAGATACCTAGTCAATGACTGGTTACTGACACAAAGTGAGGAATAGAAAAAGACCATATGCATGCTTTCCAAAGTTGTTCCTCACTGTTTTTAGGGAGTTGTCATCTGCAAGGTCTAAACAGAGTAGGGATTCCCTCTACAGGCTGGTATCCTCTGTTGTTTCCTTCTGCAGATGGCATCATCTTCATTACATTGAGCTTTAGAACATTATAGAGACTCTTCTGGGAAATCTGTGGTGCAACAAATCAGGCCAGAAGTCTACACGGGAACTATTTAATGGAAGAAGACTTCCATGGCATGCAATTGTATGTCTTATTCATTGAGTAAATACAGAAATCCAGATATCTGGGATGGGCTGTACAGATGGGCAGAGAAGAATGAAGCAGAAATAAGAAAGGAGGTTGGGTTGCATTTTGGAAAATAGACTATGATTTCAATGACTTTTAACCACTTTCCAGTGTTAAAGGCTAACTTGAAAAGAAATCTAAACACAAATATACTTTTAGTAGGGCTATGTAACTGCCCAATTTGGAATACTACAAGTTTCATGGTATTAAAAGTTGAGAGTGACCCAGAGATTAATGGAGATAATCATGCTGGGTGCAAAATGAGGTACCTTTACAATGATAATGTGAGAAGGGGTATAAGGGATTGCATTGAATAAATGTTGAATCAGAAAAGGATGCACCAAAAACAAAGGAAAACAAATGAACCATTTGAGAGTAGCACCAATCATGACAACGTATAAGAAGACATAGAGGGAAGTCTCACATACGTTTAATAGATCCTCTTTGAAAGAAGTATAAAAAATCATGGGCATTGATTGGATAAGATATGTATGGGTAACCTCTTTCAAGGGAAAATTGACCCTCAGTTGTTGAGATTCCAAATTCACTGAATTTTCTCTTTTTTTGGATCTGCATGGTTTACATACCACAGAATGCTATAATTTCAAATGGATCAAAATTGCAGGTGACCCAAAAGGGAATATACAGAGGTATGGTAGGTTCAAAGATTACTAATAAGGACTTGTGCATAAGAAGTAGCATGAAAGATGGGGGAGAGTATTCCAGGGGATGGCATGGGGATGGAGAAGGACTAAACTTAGAAATGGTAAGCTCTCCAATTTGACTGGAGTGTAAAGTTTGGAAAAGGAGTAATGTGAGATGGGAGTGGAAATCAATCAATTAACAATTATTTCATCAGGGCCTTCCCAGGGGATCAGTTTGCTAATCTCTAACAAATTAATTCATTCTCTAAGGTTGTTAATAGCTCAACATGCCTTAATATCTTGCCTTCTCAAGGTATTTATCTGTGAAAAAAAATTGTTTCTGGAGAGGAAATGGTTTAACTGGAATGAATCACAAATTTTGGGATTTCTTTTGGTCCCTTCATTTTTTAAAATAATTTTTTATGCCCTTGGTGTTTTCTGCCATAGACATTTCTTAATACTTCTTTCACACTTCCCCCAATTCAGAGACAATTTTTTTTAACAAAAAAATCAACCAACACAGAACCATGCTTGATAGTGTTTGCAATCTTTTATACCTACCTGGTGTCTCCTACCCCTTTATGGAGGAGAAATGGTATGTTTCATCACTGTATGCTCTGAAACCAATGTTGGTCACTTCTTTTTATATGAGTTCAGGTATTTTAATGTGTTTTTATTTACATTATTATAGTCATTTGGTTTTTCTTTGCTTTGCATCAGCTCACATGTTTTCAGATGTTTTTGTTTATTTGTTCTTTATTTCGTTTTTTTTGTTGCTGTTCTATATTCCCCAGTGGTATGGATTTCAGGTCAGCCCAGGTTAGATATTGTGTTCTTTATGCAACATTGTGGTAACTACATCCTCTGCCTACACATTAGATCAGTTCCAAGGATCTCTCTCCCAAATAAGTATATAAACACAGGAAGGAAAAGTCTTACCTCTTTGTGAAGACAAACAAGGACCTTGTATTTTCTATCTCCTAACATGAGTGACTCCATCTTGGAACCTGCCTCTATTTCCAAAAAGTCATATTCACCCCCTCTTCCTCCCACTGTCTGTGTTTTTTTTCCTTTTCCTGTTTTGCTTGCTATGCTAGTGGAGACAAGGGGGAGTAAATTTTGCCTTGCCCTGCTTTCCCCTTTCTTTTCTGTTTTTCCTTTTTTCCCTATTTGATTTCTACCCCAGATAGTTTGAGCTGTGGTCATTTTATCATACCATCTTGCATTTTTCTTCTCTCCTATTCTCATGCCCACCTCCAGGCCTTAGAGCAGAACTGAATAAATGCTGTAAGTATGGGATTGATAAACTATTAACTTCCTGACATCTCCATAATCTGTGATAAAACCTTAGTAAAAAGATAGGACTAGCCTAGATGTGACTTCTCTCATTTCTAGTGAGTCTTGAATTTGAATTCATTTCTGTTCTTAAGTCCTTATATTACCTTGGGTAAATTATGTAGTATCTCTAAACCTTCATTTTCTCATCTGTAAAGCAGGAGGGCTGGAATAGAAAACCTCTAAGGTCTTTCTATTTCTAAATTCCATGTTCTCTGATCCTAGAATTTGGAGAAGCTTTCTTAACTCAGCAAAATTTCCTTAGAGTCTTATTTAAAGGTTTCTAAAATGCAAAGCTTCAGCTGTTTCCTGATATGTGAGCTGTATTTGCTAACTCTTTTCTAATTTGAGTGGTCATTTCAAGCTCCTTGTCTGGTTACAGTGAAAGAAGTCAATTCTCTTTTAGTGACAGCACTATTTTGTCCAACCCATCGTAAATGACTGCAAATCCAATTTTCTAATCTACTTTCCTGTGACTTAAATCTTCAGAGAAAAATATTGACCCTTTCATTTGGGGAAGAAAGAAAAAGTCGTTCAAAGTTGCTTTCTTTCTCAAGTAACATTAGGAGGAATTAGGGAAATAGTTACCTCTGCTCTCTGCTGGTGTCAAAGGTCATGGTGATGTCATTTTCAGTGTCTTGGTAACCTGAGCTCTGTTAAGACCAATTGAATAGTCTCTTTCAAGGTCCATAGATGTAGAAGTAAATTCTTGCTTTTGTACAAGCTTTGAAGAGCACATGTTACAGAAAAAGGAGTTGATTTTTGTTCTACAAAATGGTCCTGGACTAGAAAAAAGGGATTGGATCTTGTTGGCTCCTTAGACACACACGCACGCACGCATGCACATATCCCTCTTCCTCTCAAGCCTGGGAACTTAATCCTGCCTCTTTACTGAAACTCCCAATGCAATCAGCTCTGAAGCTAACACCCCAACTCACATCCAATCATTTAGAACATTCCCTCCAGAGCACACATCTGTTTAAAACTCAGCAAGGCCAATTATTTGGAGTAAGCTGGTAATAGGGTGTGATTTTTGGAGGAAAATTTTTAGTATCCCCCAAATAATAACAACTGTTTCTCTTTAAATTGTCTCTTTTCCCATAGTGTTACCTTGACAACTCTGCTTCAGCTTTTAGGGGAGAGTTGATTGTGAGAGAAAAGCGGGAACATCTTTCTAGCCTTTTAGCTTTAACATTGACTTTAATTTTAAAAGTAAATTTATACAAACATGCTCAAATATATATGGAGATATATGCATATATAATTACATATGGAAAGTCAATTACAGACCATGAACATAATGCATGCACACAGAAATCTGATATACTCTCATTAGAGGAAATAATCACAGATGTAAAGAATTCTGCCCATTCTGATAAAAGATACATACTTTCCTGCCTCCTTTTTCCATAACTCAAGCAAAAACAATATTGACATGGTGATGTGTGAAATGTTACATTTTTTAGAGCAAAATCCACTCAAGAGTAGGGAGGAGAGAAAGTGCTTGAAAAATAATTGCATTATTTTTCGTTTCAGCAGCTGTAGTAGCATGTGTCAAGATTAGGGTATGGCTGTGATGTGCTGAACTAAGTCTAGAAATGCTAAAAATATTGTTTCCCTTCCAGCAATTGAAATTTTAAGCAAAGAAAGATGCAGGCAAAGGCAGGTAGGGAGATCAAATTAGAATTCTTATCTCTCCACTGTAATAGGCTGTTATTTTTTTTATATATATAAAGACGTACCGGTCTATATACCAGAGCTGAGTGCTAACCTGGGTCAGCCTAAGACTTTGGCTATTGGGGGAAGGGTGTTAAAAAGGGGCAGTGTTGAGTCAAAAAGAGAGGTATTATCTCTGGCATCTAGCACCACAAAGAGTCTGTGTGTGTAGAATTGTTGAAAAATCAGAATTGGTTATAGAAAGGGTTTACTTTCTAGTTGTGAGTATGACGCGCAGACGCCATAGGCGCTGTTGCAGGGAGGTGGGGGAGAGCTTTGTCTGTGCATGACACATGTGTTTTCCATTGATATCTGGAGGCAGACCAGTAGCTGTAACTTGGCCTGACAAAGCCTTATTGAAGTACAGACAGAGTGTGGTTTCAAAGCAGTCAGAAAAAAGAACGGGAATGCTGTTCAGGAAATTCTTCAGGCATGGGCAGGGACTTGGCTACAATTCTGCTTTTGGAAAATTTGACCAGGGCAAGCTTCTGAACACGGGCTGGCCTAGCCACACTCTGCAGGCAGTGCTTGCCTCTCCCGTGGAACTCCTCAGCGTACCCTAGAATTGGGTTCCCTTTTCATCTGCTTGCTTCTGAGAGAGGGAGACAGAGAGACAGAGAGGGAGACAGAGAAAGAAAGAGAGAGGGAGACAGACAGAGAGGTAGGATCCTATTCAGTTCCTTGCGTTCTGTATCTCTTTTTACAACTGATCTGAAATCTGTTTGTAGTTATTGAAAGTTTCTTTTTCTATTATTAAAGAAGTTGGGAATGTTATTGGTTATACATTTGATGTGCATCCCCATTCCCCACCTCAGTAGTTTTCTGCTGAAGTGGACTCTTTCCTCTAGTGATGGGGTAGGGGGAGATGTGAGACTGGGGAGGGTGTAGGGAATCCCTCTCTTACCAATCGGCTCCAATGCTCCCCGCCTTTTTTTGTCTCCTTTTTGCAGAGTGAGAATGGGTTATTGTCAGCAAGGGCCATTTTAGATGAAACTGACCATGATGCTATCCTTCCAAAAAGTTCTGATGATAGCTTTTTTTATAATATGAACTTCATTTCAGAAGGAAAGAATGAATGAGGTCTACTCTTTCTGAATGTAATACCTGATATACATAAGGAAGTCATATTCTATTAGAAGAGAGGATTTGGGTTGCTGTTAGAGATGTTTTTGATATGTTGACTTAGGAATATCTTAGATTCACATTTTGCAATTCAGGAAATCATTCAGTTTCTGTAATTCATTTCAGTTTCCTTCCTGACAAGGCAGCCTGCAGTTTTAAACTCCTTTAAAATATTTTGTGCATTGTGCAAAAATCTAAGTGGATGTCATATTCAAATGTACAGGTTTCAGGGTCACACTGATAGTAAATAACAGATGAAATTTGAACCCAGCCCTTCTGATTCTAGTTGCTAAAAGATGGGGGTGGAGGATGGGAGAGGGGGGTTAAATTTTCATTTTCTTTCATTTTAATCTGTGTTTGTCTTCTGTATTCTCTTCTTTTTTATAAAAAAGCTTGTTAAAAGCTTTTCCAGTCTCAATGTTACAATTTATGTGGGGCTCTTCCCCACTTTTTTTCTTCTATATCACAAACTCCTTTCTCTATCCTAGGAGCATTCTGGCTCAACATTGAGATTACAACTTATTGGTGAGGATTTCAATTGGGGTCACACATTAAAAAGTAAGGGCAATTGAGGTATGATGAGGATAATGTATTTTTATAGTACTTCTGTTTTTTTGAAAAGTACATTTCACATATGATATAACCATCTGTATCCTAGTAAATAAGGGTGTTAGAGTGTTGCCTGAGATTCAGAAAGTTTGAGTAATTTATCCTTGGCCAAACAGTAAGGAAAAGCAAAAGTTGGATATGAACCTATCTTCTAGGCATTCGTGAGGTCATTGTGTCTCTTAGTAACTCTTTAATTGGATACAGTTCTTTTTCTTCCTCCTCCTTCTTCTTCTCTTTCTTCTCCTTCTCCTCCTCCTCTTCATCCTCCTCCTCCTTCTTCTTCTCTTCTTTCTCTCCTCTTATTCCTTAATACAGGTAAGGAAACTAAATTTAAAGAAAATTAAGTGACTTTCATAAAGTTTCCCAGTGCTGGATCTAGATCATACTGCAACAATCATGAAAACCTACGGTGACAACAAATGAAATTTCTCAAAAGGGACTTTAGCCAAGATCTTATGTGTAAATAAGCTTTAGTTGGTTAGTTTATATGTATGGGGAAGGGGAAGGAAATAAATGTTTACATAGTGTCTAGTATGTTCTAGGCATTAAGCTAAGTGCCTTTAAAAAAAATAGTTAATTTGATCTTCCCAACAACTCTGCAAGATAGATGCTCATTCCCATTTTATAGTTGAGAAAACTGAAGCATCAGAGGTCAATAACTTGTCTAGTGTCACCATATGTGAACTCAGGTCTTCCTGACTCCAGGTCTGGTGCCCTATCCATTATAACTTCAGTGGCCTTGTACAATGTCTAACAAATCTCATAGAAAATGGAGAAAAGACCTAGAAATTGGAGTTTTATTGTGTAGCACAGAGGGCTAAGCTGAGATCTCTAAGCAAGTTCATAAGATCAAAGAATCCTAGATGTATAGGGGAAAGGTACTTAATAATACCCTAGAGGTTGTCCAGTCCAATCTCCTTATTTTAACATGAGAGTTGCTGATGTTAATCCAGAAACTATCCTAAAAACAAAGATGATAGATGAATCAGAGGTGATGAGTTGGCATTTGGTTTTCATTAGACTCTGTAGCATCTAGGATGACAAGAAACGGATTTCTCACAAGTGGAGATAGACTTTGCAGAGGTGTCTAGAGGTACCTCATTAACAGCAAGAATGACTTTTCAGGCCTGGACATTTCGTCCCTCTTGCTGCTAGGATCCTGAAACAATGCATCTCACCAACTTTTTAGTACAAAATTGAAGCATTCTTGGCAGAGTCTGCAGAGAGTTGTCAGAAGGTTGGGGTTTTTTTGTTGTTGTTTTTTTCTGATTTGTGTCTATTGGGCTTAGAACAAGGAGGAATGTAAGGGTAAGTGGTCGCAATTACTCACATAATTCTGATAACGGTAATAAAAATGACATTTATAAAGTACTTTATGGTTTATAAAACACTTTCCTCACAATACAATGTGAGGTGAGTGGTGATACATATTCTTTATGTTCCCTTTCTCTAGAAAGAAAGGAAGGAAGGAGAAGGAAGGAAGGAAACAAAAGAAGGAAGGAAGGAAACAAAGAAAAGAAAGAAAGAAAGAAAGAAAGAAAGAAAGAAAGAAAGAAAGGAAGGAAGAGAGAGAGAGAGAGAAAGAAAGAAAGGAAAGAAAGGAAGGAAGGAAGGAAGGAAGGAAGAAAAAAGAGAAAGAAAGAAAGGAAAGAAAGAAAAGAGAGACAGCAGTATAGTAATCCTTGTGGGGGATTGAGAGGCCTGGTCCTAGTTACAGGAATTCCTTAATTGCACAAACTGAAACAGTATGGAGAGTGCCAGGGAGTGAGTGATCTGTACCCCTTGATGTCTGTTGCCTATCCAACAGGAATAAACCATGACCTCAGTAGACAAAATTTTGTTTCTCTATTCAGAATATGAAACCACATGGTCAGATTACTATCCCTTCTGGAAGAAATAAGATCTTATATTTGTAGAGCCTCATGCTGCCAAAGTTCTCAGATTTCCTATGGAGGAGGAGCCATGCCATAGAGACTTTATTTTTAACCCAAGATGCATTTCTAAGGTTTTCCAGCTGTGAGTGACCATGCCAGGAGGAGTAAAAGTGTGTTCATGAGGCTGACAGAAGTAGTGCTAATATTTCAAATTCATTACTTTTTAAGGATGCAGGCTGTGAACACTTAGCTTGTGTTTTCAAACATGTGGACATTACTTCCATGGAAACAGATCCCTATCCCTCCACTTACTCTGAACCTATGTAATTCTTACCCATGTATTGCCATGAATCCTCTGTAAAGGGGCCCTTTCTCTAGTTCTTTTAGTGACTCTGAAGTGTGAATGTATCACCTGGTCTGTCCATCTTGTAATCTACCATTCTTACAATATGATTTTCTTTTCAGTCATGCCTGTGCTCAGTTATTTTTAAGCCACTGCTGAAACATCCTTATTGGCAATATTGTACAGCCTGTTTAAACCCACCACAGAGCTTTCCATTGTTTCTGGATTATTTAAAATTTGGGTTCTTCTGCAAGCGTAGGTATTTCAGAACTTGTAGTCCCATAGCATCATGGGTATTCGTATGAAAGAATGCTTAATTCCACCTTTAGAAGGGAAGTACATCTTATACAGAAAAGCAAAGAAATCATGATAAGAAAGTCTGCTCAAGTCCACACTAGAATTTACTAGCCTGAAGAATGCCATTGATAGTCATTTTATTCATCATTTAACTAAGTTTACCTCAGTTTACTCATCTGTAAAATGAGCTGGAGAAGGAAATTGCAAACTATCCCAGGAATTTTGCCAAGAAAACTCTAAAACGGGGTCATGGAGAGTCAGATACAAAGTGAAACACCTAAACAACAATACCTCAGTGGAAGGTGAACTTTTGGGGGCAGGGAAAGTGATTTTTAATTGTGATTTTTAAATTACATTTCATTTTTTTATTAAGAAGTATTTATTTTTTCTCCTACCCTGAGGATGGGGAGAATAAAAGCGAAACCCCTTGAACCAAATAACCACACTCCAGCAAAAACAAAGTACATGCTCCTCCCAGGATAAGCTAATTATTTTTAGTCTCATAACCAAGTGACTAGCTCAACCCTTGAATATTCATCATCTTCCCTCATCCCTCAGTCTCCTCTTCCCTCTGATTTGGTAGATAAAGCATAGTAAGAGTGCTAAACTCCTCCCAAAGCCTTCTTTTATAGATAGCAGAATTTTTTGGAATTCCATCACACTCTGTTCTCCATTTGCAATTCTACTTCCCTTCAGTTCCATAGAACAAGAAACATCTGCACTTGGTACCTCCTGGTGTTCATTCTATTGTGGTTGGGAGGGTGGGATTCAGGGGCCCCCCAAAGACCAGAGTACAGAATAGGGTCATCTGGAAAGAATTCATGAACTCAAACATTCTTCAAGTCGAGGGGGCAAAGGTTTATTGTAATGTCAATTCAGTGGGCAGAGCTCCTTAGGGAACTTGCATTACTTAAGGAACTTGCAACTTGGCAGGAGTGATGCTGAAGCTTATATAGAAAAAGTGGTGCATTATGTGCCAGATATGCAAATTATGTGATAACTTACAACCGTGGTCACAGGTATTATTCACTACTAGAAACCAGGGGAAGGCGTTTCTCAGGAGTATATTTTTGGTCTGTTACAAGATAACTTTGAGAGTTGACGCATATAGCTTGACCTCTGGATTGAACATGATAACTTTGGGAATCAATACATGATAATTCTGTGATTACAAGACAGTCCTGTTTTAACAAGAGAATTTCTTCAGAGGTCAGCTTGTACTTGTGATAGGGAAAGATTGTTTATTTTACTGGGGGCCCACTCATGAGTAATTGTGGGGAAAAGTAGTTTGTCTTACTGGGGGGGCCCACTCATTGGGCTTAGTGTCCTTGGGCTGGGGAGAAAACTGTCAAGGATAGTGTTTTGAGGCTAGGGAGAAATGTGATCTTGAAATTGGGGTCCAAGCACAAGCACCCCATCAATTCCAGGTACTCCCTGATATCCACCCCACTTTCCAGATTCCTATTGTATATTGTCTTCACCCGTTAGATTGTATGTTTCTTGAAGGCAGGAACTTTCTGTTTCTTATTGGTATCCCCAGAAATTAGTACAGTGCCTAACTCATAGTAGGTACTTAATAAATGTTTATTGAATTCAATTGAACTGAAAAAATAGTCTCTGTTCTCAAGGAGCTTATAATCTAATGTACAAGATAGCATTAAAACAAACATATGTATACGTATGTGTGTGTATATATACACACATATAATATATACGCACATATATATCTGTATATACACATACACACATACATGCATATATATGTATATATAGACATAGATACACATACATATAAATATATATAAACAAGGTATATAAAGTGTAAATTGGAAATAATCTCTGCAGAAATGAAGTAACATTAAGGGGTAAAAAAAATGCTTCTTGTAGAAGATGGGACTTTAACAGGGAAAGTAGGAAGTGGAGGTGAGTGGGGAGAGAGTTCTGGCATTGGGGCTTGTCAATAAAAATTCCCAGAGTAGAGAGATGGATTGTCTTGTGCAAGGAGCAGTATTTTTCCTGGATTGCAGAGGTATATGTAGTGGGGGGAGATGGAAAGAGAGAAGTTGTACAAGAAAACTGGAAGGACTTTATGAGAAACACAATTTTATATTTGACCTTGGAGATGATAGAGAGACAATGGAGTTGATTGAATAGTTGGGGTGGGGGAGAAGGTTGTAACTTGGTCATTCTTGTGCTTAAGGAAGATAGGTCTGACAGCTGAGTGGAAGATGGATTTGAGTAACAAAAGTCTCAAGGTAAACAGACCAACCAGGAGGATATTGCAATAGGCAAAGTGTAAGTTGATGAAGGCCAAATCAAGGTGGTGGAAACATCAGAGTAGAGGAGGCATCTAGGAGAAATGTTACAAAGGTAGAAATGAAAGGACTGGGCAACAGCTTGTCTGAGGACTGGGTGAGAGAAAATGAGGAGTTGAGGAGGACACTGGACTGTGAGTCTAAGTGACTAGAAGAGTGGTGATACCCTTTACAGTAATACAGAAGTTAGAAAAGGGGAGGCTATGGGCATTTTGGTTCTGTTTTGGTCATGCTGAATTTGAGATATCTTACAGTTGGAAATGTCTAGTTGAAGATATGGGACTAGAAGTGAAGAGGGATGTTAGGACTGGGTAAATCTATGCCTGTGAATATTTGTCTAGGATCATCCACCTAGAGATGAAAGTTGGATCCATGGGACCCAAAGAGATCAACATGTGAAAGAGGAGAGACAGATAAGAGGATTAAGAGAGAGCAATTTCAATTTAATTAGTTCAAAGCCAGACTACAGAAAGTTTAGAAGAGTGAGAGGAAAGGAAGTGAAAATATCAGTTGTAAATGAGCTTCTCATGAAGTTTAGCCTCAAAAGGCAGTATGAGAGCTAGCAGGCATAGATGGATCAAATGAGAGTTTTTTAAAGATAGGAAAGACAGGGGTGTATTTATAGGCAGTAGAGAGAAAAAAAAGAAAAGTAGACAAGGAGAGACTGGAAATTTGTAAGAGAGTGAGGGTGATTAAGAGGAGAACCTGTTGGAGAAAACAGAACTTGTGCATATAAAAAGGTTTGCCTTGAGAGGAAGAAGAATTGTCCCTCCTTGTTTTCTTAAGTCTTCCTTTGGATCCCAGTATCTAACACAGTGTCTGGCAAATATTAAGTACTAAATATAAATGCTTGGGTTTTTTTTTAAGTAGTTGTGTGTTTATCCTTCTTTGTCGAAGAAGACCATGCCATCACATGACTCGAACTTGACTTTGTTTTGAGTGAGGGAGGGCTATTTTAAGTACTTAATATAAATACAAATTAATATACTATATATTTTATGTATATAGTAATATGTATACTACATATGTATGCCATATATACTATAAACATATATACATACTAATATAATATAAAGTATTAAATATAAATACAATTTTTAAGTACTTAACATAAATAAAAATGACTGATGAACTATTTTAAAGTTATATTGTATGCCTCTTCATTTTGATTACAACTGAATGTGAACATGGAAGCAATGTTTATGGGCAGAGAAATCATTAAAAATGAAATTAAAACAACCTTGAGTTGGAAGGAACCCAGGAGTCCACTGAGTCCAACTTCTCACTCAGTGCAATGAATCTCTCCTACAACATACCTGGCAAATGGTCACTTCACATCTACTCGAATACCTTTAGTAACAAAGTTTAATACTTCATAGGACATTTATTCCTTTGATGGGCAACTCTAACTATTAAAAGTCCTTCTTTACACAGATCTGAAAACTGCTTCCCTACAGCTTCTATATATGGGTCCTCTGGGATCACATAGAATAAATTTTTTTCTCATGAGAATCTCTCAAATATTTAAAGACAGTTTGTTCAGCCTAAATACCCTCTTACTGGGCAAACCATCCAGAGTTCCTTTCATTAAACATCACAGAAAATGATAGCCTGTTCATTGTCATCAGGATGTTCTCCAGCTTGCCAAGGTCCCTCTTAAAATGTAATAACTATAATGAAGCACAGTAATCCAGATGTGGTCTCGTTAGTTTAGTTTTACAGTGGGATTATAATTTCCTAGAATCTGGATACTATACAGAATCTCCAAGATCATAGGCTCATCCACGATCATAGATTTAGAGCTGGAAGAGACCTCAGGAGTCACTTATTCCAACCTTTTTATTTTACAGATGAGGAAACAGAGTCCCAGGGTGATTAGGGGATTAATTGAAGGTCATACAGTTAATGTGTCAGACCTGAAATTTCAACCCTGATTCTCCAACTTCACAGTCTGATTTTTCTCTCTTTATTGAAGAACCTAATAGATACCTTTGCTTTTACTTATCTAGCTTGGTTTTCCTCTTACCTGCCTCAAATTTATAAGCAGTAGTCCGTTCCTTCTACGCTTCATTCTTTTGGGCTAGCTAAAGCCTTGGGGAAAGGATGCAGCAGCACCAGGGTGTCGCTTTCCCCTTACCTATGTAATGGATGGGATCACTGCCTTGTGGAAGAGAAGCTATGGGTGATATTGTACCTTGTCCTATGTCTGAGGCAAGATATACATCTTGTACGATTGGTTGCCTCTGAAATAGTTTGAGATCATGGTTTTAATGGAGACTTAGGCAACATACCACTATGTGTGTGTGTGTACAATTGTGTTTATTTGTGGATAAAGCAGTGGAAACTATTAAAGGAAGCACAATTCGCTGATAAAAACCATATTGCTTGGGATTAGAAACTCACTCCTGGATCAATCTCTTTCCCTCTTATGGGCGATGGTATCAGAATCTCCGAATGCTCTGCCTTCCTAATCACAACTTTCTGTGTAGCTAGAAACTGAGCCTAGATTTTCCAGGGTGTCAGCGTTCGGTCACTGAATCTGCCTTTGTTGAGGTTGTAGTAAAAATTGGGCCTTGGTTCCCTTCTCTATGAAAATGATTTGACACCATATTGCTCTACTGAATGTGACTGGGGTTATAATCCTGGAAACCCATAACTATACCAAATCTAATGAAGGAGAGACTGAGAAGGGGGGCAAAAACTAAGGCTCAACATTGTTTTAGATATAATTTGTTTCAAACCCTAAACCCTAACCCTAACTCTAAATGCTCTCCGGTTCTATGGCCTTTGCTTTCCTCTTAAGCTTTTGTATTATTTTAGCTTTTTCTCTGCCTCTTTCCTTCTTTTTTTCTTTATTTTCTCTCTATCTTTTCATCTACCACTTACTTTACTAGGATCCTCCTTCCTGCTTTTGCTACTAATTACATGTATCTACAGTTAGGGTATGAACAAAACTTCTCTGCCCATGGGACTGGCAAGAATCTTGACTATGGAATTATAAAATTGTTTTAATTAATTTTTAAATAAAAAAATGTATTATCTCCCTCCCACCACTCACCCCATTGTAAAAAAAGAAATGAAAGGAAAATCAAATACATTGTAACACATATGCATAGTCAAGCAAAACAAATTCCCTCATTGGCTACCTTCAAAAAAAACTGCATGTCTCACCTGAATTCAATCATCTCTTTATCAGGAGGTGGATTTCATATTGATGATCAGTCCTCTGAAATTTTTAAAGTTGGAATTTCAAGAGGTCATCTAGTCCATCTCATTGCTTTAAGGTAAAACCCCACTAACATCTCTAAGACATGTGGGACCCTGCTTTGTCAGCATCTGTCCACAACTGTTCCTTATTAGCTAGAAGAAAAGAGAAGCTGTTGGTTACAAAAATGATTGGATGTATCCTTAATTACAACATTTCCTCTAACTAACAATCCAGATGTTGAGATTTCAAATTACAAATCTTCAATATAACCAGTAGTATTGATGTGGCTAGCTCATTTCATCATGTCCTAATTAGATATTGCCAGCCTTGAAGGCATGGGTAACATAAGTGGTTGTATCCTACTTCTGCCCCTCAATGCCTGTATGACCATGGGCAGACTACTTAACCTTAATTTCATTTTCTTCATCTGTAAACTGAAAGAGTTGAACTAGAGATGATCTTAAGGTCCCTTTTCATCAATAATACTCTTCTGATTCCATGGATGCAGTGGTTCCCTAGACATCTTATGAAATAGGATTGCAGTAGTTTGAAGACTTAATCAGAGATGCACAAAAGAATCATAATGGTCAGTAAATGCTTAAAACAGTCAGCTTTTAATATGTGTAACTCAAACAAAAGGAAAGCTTGGGCAGATGCCTGGAGTAGAGAATGAAGGGATGAGGCAACAAAGGAAGAACACCATGGTACTAGTCAATATCTCCATATCAGGATAAAAAGAAGGGAAGACTATAGAGAACTAGATGATGCAGGTGACTGAGGGTCATGATAGGACCTAGCATGGACATGTCTTATTGTTTTCCCATCTTGGATATCACAGGGAGGGAGCACTACAGATTGGCCCAGATCCGTTCCCCTATCATTCCCCACACCCACCCTCAAGCAAGGGCTGTGGAAGCTCCCAGTTAAGAGGAAATAATCCAAAGGACCTTAGATTTAGAACATGAAGAGCCTTTAAGAGGTCATCTAGTACAGATAAGGAACTGAGTCCCAAAAAGTTAAAATGACTTGTCCATTAAGACAAAGGTCATAAGAGTCAGAGATGACATTTAAACAAAAATTCTCTGACACCAATCCAATGTACTTTCTACTGTCTTTACTGCCTTCCTTGTGGCAAAAAATAGGCTGAGACCCAACCAAAGATAGCCTACCATAATATAGACTAAAACTGAAAAAAAAAACACCTAGATTTATGCTTTTTATTTTTTCCTTTTAAACTATTATATTGGCATCATGAAAACTATATCAGTATGATAAGTTAACTACTTATGTTCTAGTCTGGCTCAAACACTGGATGACCTTAAGCAGGTCATTTGGTCTAGTTATCACATCTATAAGATGAGTGGATTGGACTAAATCGTGAAGATCCTTCCAGTTCTAATATTTTATGAGTAATTCTCAGTGTCATTCTATTAAAGAGACCTGTGTAGACCAATAAAATCACAGGCACATTTAGGAAGGAAGGAAAGGAGGGAGGGAGGGAAGGCAAGGCAAGGGAAGGGAAGGGCAGGACACTGGAATGGTTTTGGAGTTATCTTTCCAGTGATGAGGATAGCTTTGTGTTAATTCATTTGTATTCTTATCTTATCCCTTTATGGTACCATGTTTCATTTTAAGCAAATAAACTTTGGGCCAACCAGAATGAGAACTTAAAGTCAAAAGGCTAGGTCCTAATTGAAGAGCTCTCAATAATGGAATATTGGCAGTCATAGTTGAGGCTAACAATTGAGTATTTAGCCTTTGGGGATAAAAGGATCTGGCCTGATTAAATGTTTTCCACAGATGCCTTGGCCATACTTCAGCAAGCTTTCTAAAAATGTAAAAAAATAAAAAAAACAGTGCATGTTAAATTTTTTTTAACTCTTAGCATTTTGTCAAACAAATGTTTTTCTTCCCATTCCTAAAAAGAATTTATATCCAGTGCTTCAAGGAGCTCATTTATAGTAGTGCAGATCACAACCCCTCCATACCTTAATCAATCATGTCATGAGTTGATGTGGCCAAAAGCTTCATCTCCTTGTAGCTACCTCTCTAGGTTCTGGACTCTACAAACTTAACTAGACTGGCCATCAAATGAGAGATAAAATAGATATAGCAATCATAGATTTTGAGCTGAAAGGGCCTGCAAAGGCCATGTTCAACTTCCTCCACTGCTAATATCATATTTGAAGCCTTTCCACCTTCTTCATCCACATAGCTAATATGTAGCACATTTTACTTTATAATGTACTTTTTTTTAAACAAACCCATAAGCTAGGCAGACCTTATGTTATTGCCCCCATTTTAAAGATGAAAATGCTAGCTTCAGAAAGGTGGTTTCATTCAATAAATTAGTGCCCAAAAACACTTGTAACATCAACTCCCACTGAAGTATGATGTTTGGTTTTTCAGGAAGGATGTTGTGCTTTGTCTTGCTTATTGCTGAGGGATTCAAACTCTGGCTAATAAAATACTGAGCTCAACACAGTGTACTTGCTTAAGGGGAATGTTAGAAGGTACTAGAGAGAAGAACAGTTTCAAGAGACGCATGATATGAACTTTTCAATGACTAATGAAGTTCATAAATGAACAAACATGAGGGAAAGCTGGCCCCCAATCATGTCTCTTGACTTCCAATGGTTGTAACCATGGATATGTTCAAAGTGGATTCATCTTGCTGAGAACATTCTCTCTCTTTGGTTGAGGTGAGGTACTTTATCTCACTCCAGTCAAAGGTCTCTTTTTTGTTGCTCAGTTATTTCAGTTGTTATTTTCTGACTCTGACCCAGTTTGGGGTTTTCTTCACAGAGATGCTACAGTGATTTGCCACTTCCTTCTCTCACTTATTTTACAGCTGAGGAAAATGAGACAAACAAGGTTAAGTAACTTGTCCAGGGTCATACAGCTAGCATGTGCCTGGAACCAGCTTTTAACTCAGGAAGATGAGCTTTTCTGACTTCAGATCCTGTACTCTATCTACTATAACACCTAGCTGCCCCAAGATCTCCTTTACAATGATTCATTCTTTGATCTCTTCTAATCTGTATAATTTCCCTGACTTCTCTGTCTCATTTTGCTTAGATAAATAGATTTATCCATAGTCTTAATGTGTAAGTCTTTTGTATAAGCATCATTTGGTAGAAGACAGGGCAGTTAGGTGGTGCAGTGGATAGAACACCAGTGTAGGAGTCAGGAGGACCTGAGTTCAAATCTCACCTCAGACACTCACTAGCTGTGTGACCTTGGGCATGTCACTTAATCCTAATTGCCTCATCCTGGGTCATCTCCAGTCATCCTGATGAATATCTGGTCACTGGATTCAGATGGCTCCGGAGAAGTGAGGCTGGTGACCTACACAGCCCTCCCTCACCCAAAAACACAAAGTCAAGTGAAAGTCATGTCATTATTTCTCTGATGTCATGGTCTTGATCAATGAAGGATGAACACACATTTGGTAGAAGGCAGCTATACTGGTAATTGTAAGTTAACTACTACATTGTTCTTGAGAATGATCAAGGAAAGTGGTATGTCTACTGACCCTACCAAAGAATTGTATCCATAGACTTACATATATTTTTGATGTTGTAAATAGACTTCATTTTAGCATTGTACCCCTTCTTAGAGATTATAGAGAAAAGGAAATGATCTAGCCATTTCCTTCTTCTTTGGAGAGTAATGGGCCAGATCCCAGATCAGTTATCTATGAATGTAATCTTGATATTTTTAGAAAACACACACATATACCTTGCATGATGTTTATAACACATCCTCAGACTCCAAGTTCAGTTTTTTCTTCCTTTATTCCATCAATAATTAAAATAAAAAGACCTGTGAAGTATACCAGGTTGTATGACTGCATCATTACGGTGCCCTAAACATGGAACAGACCATGAATTTCACATGGATCTCGCTAATCTTTGTCATTGCAGTTTCAGGAAATACCTCAAGTTGCATTGAACTTGTTGATTTGCAGTTAGAGGATATTTCTCACTTGAAGCTCTCCATGCCAATGAAATCAAAGGTCAATTTAAAAAAAATGCTTATGTCTTCTGCTTCATCAAAGGCTAAGTTCTGTTAGTTTATCTTCGAGTTCCCTCAATGAATCTGACTTTGTTGATGAAGACATTCTCTCTGATAACAATAATCCTAAACCATCTAGGTCTTCCCATTCTATGAGACTCTTGTCCCCCTTCTCAAGTAAATCTTGCATAAGGTGTTCACCTAATGTACTAGGGTCTCTTCCTGAATTCTCTTATGCTATGCAGTTACTGATGCAACGTTTTACCTTGTGAACATCCCATCCTTTTTCTATTTCTATCATTTATTCTGTTCCTCCTATGTCATCCCTTCTTTGTGCCACAGACTACTCATTTCTCCCTGTTCCTTGGCATCAATTCTTTACTGCCTATGACATTCCTTGAGCCCATAACATCACTGGTGCAAGAATTTGGTGTTGAAAGATGGGCTTTTACTTCTGGGAGAAAGTAAGCTCCTTGAGGGCATGAAGAATGAATCCTGAGTGCTAAGAGCACAATCTGGCACAAAGTAGGTGCCTAATAAATGCTGGCTAATTGTTTCAAAGCACAATTCAGAAAACTGATGCATGGCACATGTGACAACTCTCTCTTTATTCGGATACTTGAATAATTACAGCTCTTCATTCCTTGACCATGCCAGATAGCATACTAAATGTTTTTCCCCCCTGAGGAAAAATGTTGGTCCTTCTATCAAAACGGAAAGTGATGATGGGTTCATTACAGCCTCTATGTGCTGCCAAACAATAGAAATCCCAAACTAATGCCTTTTATAAATGTCTGGAATCAAACAACCCCTGAAGCCATTTGGGTCTAGATTCCCTTTGCCAGCATTTAAATTGAAAATAGATGCAGAAATTAACTTGGTTAATGAAAGATTACTCATGTGCCCAGATATCCAAAAAATGACTCAGATACAATAGCCTCTAGACAAAGTAGAGTAAAGGCATGGGCAAGGGCTTACTTAACTCAAGCTTAGCATTGGTGTTATTTGCTTATGATTTTTTTTAGTTACATATTCATACTAAGGGAATTTATATGATTTGTGCAGGCTATTACAACATACAACAAATAAGACTGTTAAAGCCTGCTAGCCTATTTTAAATGACTGCTTTGGGTGACTGGAGAGTCGCAGCTTGGTGTTCCTTAAGCCAATTTATTTCTGTTTCTATGTTTTAAAGTATATTCTTTATGCCCAGCAAGGCTAACAAATCACTTCAGTTTTTTCCCTACCCAATCAGGATGTGGAACCTACTTTATAAACAAGTAATATCCCATTGGGGAGCCTTCAACTGTTCTCTCATTGCCAACATGATCAAGTCCAAACACTTTAGCCTAGGATTCATGGTCTTTAAATCTGGCCACAACCTGCTTTTCCAACCTTAATAAAATCAATTCAACAAACATGGATTAAAGCTGTACCATGTGCAAGGCACTGGACCAGTCTCTGGAAATAGAAAGACCAAAATGAGACAATCCTCATTCTCCAAGAGATTCCATTCTACTTATTTCTCATGGATCCTGCAGGAGTCCTCTGCTATAGCCACACTAGTCATTCATTCTCTCCCATCTGCCTTTTGTGTTTCCTCTAAGACTTTGCTGACATTCTTTTAGCCTATTGTGAATGATAGAGGCAGAATTAGGAATTCACTGTGTCCAGTTTGAACATGCTCATGAGAGCTGATTGGTATATTTTCAGTGTGATCATTTACACTTAGGAAATACCTTTTAATTATTGGCAATCATCATCAAATTAGGGTTTTACTTATTATTTTGTTGGATTCTGGACGTAAGAAAGTTATAGGGGAACATTAAACTTCTCTACCAGCTATAACACTGATCCCAGTATAGTAATATGCAATTCAATAAGAATAATTGGAAAGTTTCAAACTTGGGTTCAAAATCAATCAATGAAATATGAGAGTCGTGATTGGACAGCAATTCATTTGAAAACATTTGGGGTTTTGAGTGGATTGTAACTTGCATTGCACCACTATGCAAAGTATCAGGCAAAAACAGAAACAACAATTCATGGGAATTTAGGTTGTATTAGTTAATAAAGGGATAGGTTCCAGAAACAAGGATGCGATGCTCTCCTCTACTCTTCCTCAATCATTTCACTTCTCAGGTATTAGGTTCAGTTTTGGAAGCCATTATTTATAAAAAGTATTGCCAAGGGATGACTAGATGGTGCAATGAATAAAGCACTGAATTTAGAGTTAGGAATACCAGAGTTGAATTCAAATCAGCTGTAAACACTTACTAGCTTTTTGATCCTGGGTAAGTCCTTTGAATGCTACCTGCCTTGGTTTCCTCTTCTTTGAAATGTGGATAGTATTATTATGTACCTCTCAAGGTTGTGAAGATCAAATGAAATATTTATAAAGCACTTAGCAGAGTACCTGCTGCATAGTAGATGCTTTATAAATGTTAGCTAGTATCACTATTGCTGCCAGCACCAGCAACACCACCACCACCAACAACTACAGTACTACTACTACTACTACTACTATTAGATAAAAATTAACTTTCAGAGGAATTGTCAAGGTTAATGAAGGTCCTTTAGCTCATAAAATATGATGACCAGTTGAAAGGGGAATATTTAGCCTGGAGAAGAGAAAGTTTAGGGGCAATGTGTTAACTATATTCAAAGATTTGAAGGGCTGTCATATAGGAAAGGGACATGACTTGTTCTGTTAAATCCTACTAATTTGAAACACTACTTATTTTGAACTAGTTAGCTAAACTAGTCACTAGTTTACCTAGTGTTTAACACTAGTTAACTAGTAACCAGTGCCTACTTAATTAGTGCTTAATATTAATTACTAGTTAATATTAGTTACTAATTAAACACTACTAGTTTCATAGGTAGAATTATAAGGAGCTAAATGCAGGATTCATGTCAAGACCTTCTTAACAATTAGAGCTTTCTCAAAGAAGAATTGGCTTCCTCTGCAGCTGGCACAGTCTGCTTCCTGGGAGGTCTTCAAGTAGAGGATGGATGATTGGATGTGGGACATGTTGCAACTATTCCTTTTCAATTATTGGTTGAAATAAATGGCTACTGAGGTTTCTCCCTGCTAACTGTGAAATTCCGTGAGCCTATGATATTGAATGTTGTCTCTTCTCCTCTACAAATGCTAGCTACCATTCCATGTCCTACTCAAGCCCACCTCCTTCATAAGACCATCATCAACTCTCCAAGCCTGAATACTTTCTGAATTAGCCAGTATTTACCCATCTTATATTGTTTCATGGTATTAAATTTCTGAGTCTGTGTTGTTCAATAGATAAAATGCTAGATTTGTAATTGTTTATTGTGACCTTAGGGACCTTATTTCACCTCTCTGGGCCTCAGTCTCCTTGTCTTTAAAATGAGTAAGCTGGGCCAAACCAACAATCCTATAATTTTTCTGTGGGTGTGCCTCAACTCCTTAGCAAGGTTTGAATGTCTTTTTTTTTTTTAAATGTGGATTCTTTTTTTTATTGAATCTCTTTTTTTGGTGGGGGGGAAGGTAAGGCCCAAGGCCACACAGCTAGTAAGTGTCAAGTGTCTGAGGTCAGATTTGAACTCAGGGCCTCCTGACTCCAGGGCTGGTGCTCTATTCATTGCATCACCTCGCTGCCCCTTGAGTGTCTTTAAATGCAGTGGATATGCCTTCCATTTCTCAATATCCTTCTCTCTCCATATCTAACACATAGTAGATATTCAAGTAATGCTTGACTTGAATAGAAAATAAGATTTGACCTCAGCTGAATCCAAAGAAAGATGCAATATTCCCTAATACTTTAGGGAAACCATATTTTTAGATGTATCATACTAAGAGCAAACTAATCACTCATCAAAGGAAAATTTCATCAAATTTCCTAATAGCCAATTGTCTGGACTTCTTTGCACTCTGCAGAGTCTGCTTCATAATCTAATTATTTACATATGTGTCCTGGCCTCCTTCTTTATCTGCTCGTCCCGCAAAACTATCCATTTACTTAGACACACACACCCACACATACACACACACACACACACACACACACACACACACACACACACACACACACACACTACAGTAGGCTCCTTGAGGGGAGGCGTTTAACTGATTTTTATGTTTTATCTCCAGCTCCTACCGTAGGAGTTGTCACAGTATAGATTCTTAAGAATGCTTGCTGAATTAAATTGAATTGGCTTTCCAGAGGCATGCCAGTGGGTGCTTATTCTCATACCCACCTTATTGTAGTGTCGATCATGGCTCATTAAATTTCCCCCCAAAATCATCAGGAAATTTGATGACATTGGTTTGTTTCAAGACATCATTATCGAATTTTTTTATCATTCCCTGAAAACATTCTTGCTCAGTAAATTGATAGTGCAAACACGGTTACTGTTTGCCAGATATACTTCTATACTCCTAGGAGAAAAGAATAAGAAGTTATGTTTTTAAATAAAAAGCATGAAACTGGGGGAAAAAGAGCTACTAATAGCGCTGTGGATGGCATAGACTGATTTAGTGTTATAGGTGCTGAGGAGATAGGTTTTCCTTGTCCTCATGATCCTTCCCCATTCCTGGTTCACATACTCTCTACCCACCCACCCCCAAAGACCTTGCATATGTTTTGTGTGTATTTGTACTGATTTGTTTGTCTCTGCTGTATACCTCCAGATAATGTCAGCTTGCAAAGGACAGAAATTCTTGGTTTTACCTTCATCCCCAGAGTTTAGTACTATGCCTGGCATATAGTAGGTCCTTACTAAAAGCTCTGAATTGGAACTCTGTGTCTTGAGTATTAGAATCCTGGAATCTTACACTCCATGGATAACAATTCATGTGAACCCGAAGAGCTAAGCTGTTGTGTTCTGGGAATCATATGAGTGTGGGGGGCTCAGGATGAAAAATACGGACACGCAGGGTTCCGCCAACTGAATTAGAATGAATTCAAGATGTCTTCCAGCCAAAGTAAAACAAAGTTTATTAAAGGTTTCCCATATTGGGGTTGACTCTTAGGGAGCCAAGTCATTTGTGGTGCCTGTATTGATGGGTCAGATAGAATCTCAACTAGACAGAGTCGATCTGGATTCAATCTGAGCTCCTTCATGGAAGTGAAATTGAATTTATATGCAGAAAGTGGGAAAGATCTAGAGATGGTCTAGTAGTCTGGGAGGAGGGTCTAAGGAGGATCTTGATGGGACTGGGGTAACTAGTGATGTAATCAAAGGTGGGACACAGCTGGAGGCAATTGGAAGGTATCAGACAGTGGAGGGATTAAGTGGGAAGCAGGTGGGGCAATCCTGAGGTAACAGGATGGAGGGCCAGCCTAGGTTAAAGGTAAAAGATTTGAGTATGAAAGGTCAGGTTAAGTGGAAAGATTCAAGGAGAGTTCAAGGAGGTTCCCAGAGTCTGTACCCCATCAAAATCATGTGCGCCACATATTTTCTTACTGAAAACTAAAGGGGAAAAGAATCAAGATAATTACATCAATATTGGCAGTTAGCAAGATGCTGATAACTTGGGGGAGAAGAGTCACAATAAAATGGTGACAACGAAAACCTATTCTATAGAATCACGAAATTGTAGATCTGAAGACATCAGAGGACAAGCCTCAATTTACTGATACTAAGACCCAGGGAAGTTTAATGACTTGCCTAAGGTCATGCAAGATGTAGGTTTTGGAGGTGAGTAACTTTTGAGTTTGGTTTTGAGACTGCATGTCCCTATCTTCTAAAGGCTAGAAATGTGGAGGCCACTCCTGGGTCCAATATCACTACTAATCCACATAGGAGTTTCAACCTGTTCTATTTCTGATCTGGACTGATTCAACTCTCTTTAATCAACCTGGTTCATACTTTCTCTTACTCCTAGGACATACCATAATGTAGCAATATAGATAGCAAATTGGCTTAAAGTACCACACCTCCAACCTCCTGAACTTACCAGCTTCAGCCTCCCCAGTTAACAGGGACTTGTAGGCATGTACCAACCACCACACACACTGGCTGACATTACAACTTTAATAGTGATAGGGATAGAGGACAATATCTGCCAAGAGGCAAAAAAAGCCTCAGTAATAGCATCTTGAAGCTCCCCTCCCCTGTTGGGAGCAGGGTGTTCCCTGGAGGCATCTTCCTTCAGTCCCAGTACAACCGACCACTTCTATCTATACCAGGACAAGGCATCTTCCACTACCTGTCCAATTTCCAAATGAAATGTAGAGAATCTTTCAATACAAAGAAGATAAACCCTTCCCTTCAACTTCGGGTTTCCAATCTCCTTACTGTACCCATCCTTTGAGGGTAAAAGAGTGTCATCCTTTACTCAATGAAGAACACCCTCACACCTGATCATACCCTTCACATCCTAGTGACTCTAAACTCCTGTAGATCATCACCAAAACTCCATTCCCCACTCCCTGATTCCTGATTCCTCATTCCCATTCTTTTAAACCCTCTCCACCACAGTTTCATCCTGACTCTACCCAACCCTTCTACGCCATGATTCCAGTCCCTTACATTTGCAATCTGGAAATCATCCCAGACTCCTCACCATCTCTCACTGCCTCTGCCCCACCATATATGAGCTGTTGACATGACCTTTTGATTTCACCCTTGCAATATGCTTAAAGAATATGAATTTTGAAATAATGCTTTCCTTTATTAGAGCGGTGTTCTCTGAATCCAGAAATCTATAAACCTCAGCCTTTACAAGAATAAGGCTTAAGCAATTCTCTTCCATAATGCCACCTTCACCCTATATACCAGCTCCCACTCTGCCCAGTGTTATATGTGCTGCTCAGCTCCCACTCCCTGGCCTTCTTCATGTACCAAAGTGCTCCCTCCACCCCCTCTGTGAAATTGAAAGTTTCACAAAAAAAAGAACGTAGCTGTTAGTCTGGACAAGAAAGAGGGCAGGAAAGAGAGAAACCAAGTAACTATTACTTTAAGGAACATAATAACAGTTTTTTACTGCAATGGCTTGAGAATAGGCAGCTGTGTCCAGAGATAAACGCAAATCAGCCATAATCAACAGAAATGTCTTTGGAGTTCATCAACCAATCAACAAGCATATATTAAAATCTACTTAAATGTCCCTTGCACTGAACCAAATGCTAGAAGATGCAATATACTTAGCAATCTAGTAAGGGAGAGAAGTAGTACATATGTGAAAAAAGAGGGTAAGAGAACTGACTAAAGGAGGCAATATAGTACAGGGGACAGAGGCTCTGGAGCCAGAGAACTAGGTTCAAATGTGCTAACTTATGCTAACTACTAAGCTCTGACTTGTCCTAACATATTGAACACTTATAGATCCAGTGGCACTCACCTCCTGGTGAAATACTTCATGTCCTGCCTGGATGTTATCAGTACCTATCATCAACTAAATTTCCATCTTCTGCAAGACAGCCTTTCCCAGTCCTCCTCCATCTTAGTGACTTCCCTCTAAGACTATTTCCAGCTTCCTCTGTACCTGTCTTCTCTGTGCCCAATTGTTTGTATGTTGCCTCTCTTTCCTTAGACTGTGATTTCCTTATATCTTTTACACTTTTTTGCCTTTCCTTGTATCCTCAGTGCTTATCACAGTTTGTGACATGTAGCACACATTTAATAAATGTTAGTTGACTGACTGAACATGAGATATTTGCGGTGAAGAAATGTAGAGTGAATCAGGAAAGAAATGTTGGATCTAGATTGCAGAGGACTTTAAATGTCAAAAGTGAAGTTTTTATTTGATCTTAGAGGTAATAAGTAGGGATCTACCCATTAAGGTCAGAGATCTGTGTTGTAGCAATATTAATTTTGCAGCTGTGGAGAAGACAAATTGGAGAAGGAAGAGACCTAAACCAGGGAGATCAATTAGGAGGCTACTACAATAGCCCAAGAAAAAGAGAATGAGGACCTGAATCAGAATAATGACCGTGTGACTGGAAAAAAAGGATATGGTATGGAGGTAGATGGCTAGCACTTGTCATCTAACTGAGTATGTAGTATGAAGGTGAGCGAGATGAGGTTGACTACAAGACACTGAGCCTTTGACAGAAAGAGGGAGTTCTGAAGGAGGAAGAAAATGGAGGAGTCAAGAACAACCCTAAGGTAGAAAATCTTTACAAGTATAAGGGTAGACCGAAGTTGGGAAGCTTGAAAAAAGGGTTGGTTTGGGAGTACAGGTAAAATATTTTGTTGTGAATATGAGAAATTTGAGGAATCTACTTGACATAAAGCTTGAAATGTCCAATAAGTAGCCTATAGATATATGTCAAATTTGTTTCTTTTTAACAAAGATTCTGATATGCTTTTTATTCCCATACCTGTAACTTGTTCTTTAGAGAAAAGTCTAGTGGAACAGTTGATATTAGGTATCCTTTCATTAGCGTCTACATTTTCATTTTTTTTATTAGAAGATACATCACAAATGCAATGTACATATAAGAGATTATCACTCTCATGTTGCTAAGTTTATTGATAAAAGGTGTGTATCCTTTTGCCTCAAATATGCCTTGCAACGATTTTTCATTGCATTCATTCTTTTCAAACATGTCTGATGAGTGTCCATCATGTTTCGCTATCCATGAGAGAACTAAACATTCTGATTTTGTGAATCAGCATAAAAAAGATGTAAGAATCAGCACAGAAAATATGCAGAGGGAGGTTTGGGTCAGTTTCAGCTCTCTTGCTTATTATCACTATTGGGACCAGCCCCTCCTCTTCTCTGATGCTCAGTTTCCTCCCTACCAGAAATGGAAGTTCCCATCAATTCTAAGTTCCCTTCAAAGTTGGATCCTCTAGGAATCTAGTAAAATGGGACGTTAAGGGAAGAAAATCTACCTTGACACCCACTTCCTTCTTTGTTATGAAGGTAGATTAAACATGCACATTCCATGGTTAGAATCCTGTACTGGACACCATCACTGAATTTTAGTTGGCACAAGAAAGAAAATAGTTGTTCTTTTCAGGCACCCAAACTTACCCTCCTGTTTTCTTTCTACTTCTGAGTGTTTTTTTTTCCTCTTAATATATAAGGCCCATAGATGATATTGCCTTTGTACTTATGCCTATACAAGAGAGCCCCACAAAGGAAGTGCAACAGCTGGAACAATGGCAGTGAAGGTTTTTGTTTGTTGTAAAGCTATCTGTTGTTTGGAACAGCTAGAACCCTTGGTTTCTGAAGCTGGAGTTTGTGTGGAAATGAACAAAGCTAAGAACGTTTCTTTTCCAGCTGCCTTTGTAGCCATGGAGAAAGACTGTGTTAGAGATCCTTATGATTTTTTAATGAAGAAATTCTCTGAGAAGTCTCATCATATCCCTAAAATGATCTGCTGGACTTAACTCCTTCTGCCCAATTAATTTAAAATATCACCTTCAGGACTTTGTTAGATCCCTAAGTATTTCACTAGCAAAGACCAGGAATAGCATGGTACAGTGGAAGCTACAGTTAGCTGTGGAGTTAGTGGATATCACTTCAAATACTGCCTCTGGCACTATTTACCTAGGAGACATAGAACAAACCCCAGAGCTTCATTTTCCTCATCATTCTAATGACTTTGGACTGGAAGGTCTCTGAATCCCTGTGCCTTCTAATTCTGCTTCTAAAATCCCATGATTCCATGCAACTTTTGAGTAAAAAGCAAAACAAAACAATTGCCTTGAGAATGATGTTCCAGGGAAATTCACACTTACATTCCCCTTCTCTAGATTCTAAGGGTGGGCTAGGTGGCTCAGTAGATAGAGTGCTGGGCTTATCTTCCTGAGTTCAAATCTGACCTCAAACATTTACTAGTTATGTGACCCTGGGCAGGTCATGTAACCCTGTTTGCCTCAGTTTCCTCATCTGTAAAATGAGCTGGAGAGGGAAATGACAAATCACTCTAGTATCTTTGCATAGAAAATCTTAAATGGAATGATGAAGAGTAGGACAAGACTGAAACAGCTGAACATTTCTTTGTGGATAAATATATATGTGTATATATTTGTATGTATATGTATATACATATTCTATATCTTTGTATCTATCTATCCATATATATGCATTCTATATCTCTATGTGTATATCTATATATGCATTCTATAACTCTCTGTGCATGCATATTTACATTTGGTCCATGGAGTCATGGAGAGATGGACATGACTGATAGACTAAGAACATCCACAACAACACTAACAACATTGCCTTAAGCCAGGCCAGAGGAATTGGTAGAGTCCAAAAGCAACTGAGATTTTTTAGAATCACCCAAAGGGATAAGAACTCCAAGACAACAGCCAGCAATAGCTTTTCACTAGTTGACTTTTCCTGCAGTTTAATGTGTATATGCCTCCTCTCTCTCTCTCCCTTCTCTTGTTAATTCCAGATGCCTCAGGAACAGTATACCAACAACAGAAACAATATGCAGAGCTCTGAAGGACCCCAGGTATACAAAGTAGGGATTTATGGCTGGAGGAAGAGATGCCTCTATTTCTTTGTTCTTCTCCTAATGATTTTAATCCTGGTGAATTTGGCTATGACCATCTGGATTCTCAAGGTCATGAACTTCACAATTGTAAGTAAAATAACTCAAGTTTTCTAAACTACTATGTGCAGTTTTTCTAGGTGTTATGGGGAATGAGGGTTGGGGAAGATTGATGATATTATAAAAGGTGGGGAGGAGTGTAGTAAAGTAATATCCATTGGGTTTATGATTTAAAATATGTGATAACTTGGTACTTGGCTTCAAAGGCATTTCATTCCCAGTTAAAAATGGATCTCTTCTTGACCTTTGGGCAAAGAGCAAGGGTAGATTAAACAGGAATCTAATTTTGTCAACTTTCCACTCCCAAGAGCTGATTATTTAGTTTATATATTTTCCAGTTCACAGACTTGTCATCTTTTCTTTCTCCCTCCTGCTACTTCCCTTTCAACCATTTCACTGTTCATTAGTTCTTCTACTAAGTGGGCAGGGGGAAAATATAGGAGAATGATATTCGAGCCATTAAATAGCCCCACTTTTAAGCAGCTATGCGAAAGGTTTGGTGGGATAAGAAGGTTGAAGCTATTGACTAAAAATGAGCCTTTAGGGATTATCTGTGAATTTCAATTGTCCTTGCCTTCCTAGTATTCCATTCCTGTGGATAATTGAGAGTCCCTTTTCCTTCTAGGAGAGCAATCCTCTCTACTCTTGCATGATTTAGACTGAAATGAGAATAGGATATTTATGTTTCATTTTGCAGGGATTTGTGCATACTCTTCCTTGAAGTATTTCTGGTGATTTGCACATAGACAGTAGCAACTGCTCAGGCTGAACATTAACTTGCTCAGACTTGAGGTACAGGAAAATGTGACAGAAGGATGGGGTTAGGGAGAAATAGTTGATGAGTGTTTCTCTTTGGGGTTATACTGTATTATTTCCTCAAGGAAAGGTGTTTATACTGGCAAAATAAGGGGTTCCACGTATTGATTAGGTGATAGATGCGGTATATTCATGCACTAAGAATGTGTTCCCATCATTCTCCATCTCCCATAGTGAGCAAACTAGTAGAGAAAAATGTCTACTTTTTCATTTAAAAAGGAAAAGGAATGAGTGTCATGACATAGGAACATATTGTAAGAAACCCCAGTAGGAACATATATTTGACCCTTTTGGGGTTGTAAAAGTAACATTGCCCTCTATGAACTTAGGTTAATGGTACTTTCCAAAGCAACTAAATGGTTCATTTTTAAATTTTTATTATTGCAGTCCAGAAAGGTCTAGTAAGAATCAACTTCTGTTTTCATGGATATTCTCTCTGAATAAAGAACCAGATTCTCTCCTCTTAGGAAGGGTGCATAGGTTAATTTTTTTTGCAATTATATGGGTTCAAGGTGACAGGTCCTTGAACACTCTGATGATCAGTATTATGTTTAGAAAACCTAAGCTTCACATAATCTGAAACAACTGAGGCTCTGGAGTTTGGACCTTATGCGAAAATTGAATTCTGATTTAGCCAGAGACATTGACTTGAGTGATTCTGTAAATCATTAATATCCAGTAGATATAATACTCTACCAATATGGCTTATAGCCTGCATTTCCTCCAGAAGGTTTAATAGCAGGATATAAATGTATATAAGATGATAATTCATTCACAGTATATATGTGTTCAGGGAGCAATAAGACATTAAAGTAATAATCTATAAGAAATTAGCTATTGCCAGTAGTTAACTAAAGTGAATGCCAAAGTTGAGGGCGCTTAAAGCTTTACCAAACCAGTCACTTACTGAGATGAGGATAACACCATTATTAGCAATAATTGGTGCTTTACAATGGCAATAAATTTGAACAAATAGAGCTCAAGTGTTGGAAAATTGGTCTTGTCTTGCTGGTTAACATCTGATTTTTCAATCAATCACAGCATAAAGCATATCCCTTTAGAATTATAATTCAAGCATGCAAATAGTAAATTTCCTTGAACAGAAAGATCTAAAAGTAAGGTTTTATGTATTAACTTTGCATTTTTAGGAGGAATCAGAGAAATGATTGTACAGTTGGGTTCAGGTGTGTGTATGTTAGTGTGTGCAGGCATGCATCTTCTCTCACAAACCAGTTATTGATTCAGAGGCAGGGAGGTTCCTTTGTGTAAAGTAGGATGCTTGAAGAGTCTGAATAGTGGAAATGACTGCAGAGTCAAATTACATAATGCATGGTGAATGCCTGTGGCAGCCCTGCTAAGGATTTAGTAAGCTGGATTTCCACTTTGGTCCAAGAGAATAACACTTATTTCCAAAGATCCTGCCAAAAGATGCCCTCCCCCAACATTGACATCCGAACAAATAGCCAAGTTTGTTTGTCACAGTTGGAAGATAAATGGAGACATTTTTCTCTATATTCTTAGTGTAGGTTTAGGGTACAAGTATATCTTATTAACAATGGGTGTTAGTCTATAATTAATTAGTTAATTAATTCTCCTTGGTATGAAAGGGTCACTTTAAGTAGACCCATATGATTATATAAAATAAAAACTGTACAAAGTAATATATCTTAGTTTTTGACACTTTGACCTCTTACAAAGTAAACTCATCCGCCCAGTTGTGAAGCAGGCAAACATTGTCCTTAGCAATCCATCTCCTGTCTGCCATCCTCTGATAAACAAAACTGAGTGAAGATGATTTAGGTTTATTATTTTAATACATTACTTCCCAAGCTCATAAATTTCACCTCTGATGGTTACTAACTACATAACTTTAAACAAGTAACTTGACCTTCCTGGGTCTCATATTCTGCACCTATAGAATAAGGAGTTTGGACTAGGTGACCTGGGAAGTTCCTTCCTTTGCTAATCTGAAAAAGTGACAATTTGAGGAGAGCTAGGGTTTAAATATGGTAAATGACCAGCAGGGTACATATTTTGGAGTAGAAAGCTTTTGGCACTCTTCAAATCAAAGCACACAAATCAAAGCCCACTCTGAGCATGCATTAGCATAGTTTGACTCATGGAATTCTGTGGCCTCTATCTTAAATGCTATTTAACATAGGGGAGCATTGATTTTATACTGTATCTATCAAAACACCAAGCTCTTATAAAATGACTATTTGTGATTTGGTAGGTTATAGTCTAACCTAAATTCATGAAAAACCACAGACTCTTAGAGATAAGAGATTTTGTAAATCATTTCACGGGGAAGAAACTGAGACTAAAGAGAAGTGATTTATCAAAGATCCTACAGAGAGTGAGTGAGCAGAAGCCCTGGTGCTGATCCCAGTGCCTGGCACAGAGTAATCATTTAATAAATGCTTACTGACTTGTTGATTTGACTTCTGACTACCAGTCCAGTGTGCTTTCCATTATGCTTATTAAGATTTTGAATAATGATAAAGACCAACCCATCCCTTGTGGAGGGGGGAGGCACATAGGTTTTACATCTTGTACATAGTTTTGGACTTCTTCAATGGATCAGTTATACTAATATTTTTCCTCTTTAAAATAAATGTTTTTTGTTATAGAGAATGACTCCCTTGAAAGGGGAGAGGTAGAGATACTGAGGATAACTATGATGATGCAAAAGAAAATATCAATAAAAACATTCTAAAATATTTCAAATCAAACTAGAATTTAGTATAAGTATATAATATGATATATAAAATGTATTCTTAACTTCCACCCGACAATTATAGGAAATGGATATATACATGTATATATACATATACATACATTCTTGTATATATTTTATTTATTCATAATTGTTTGCCTATTTTCTCTCCCATTAGACTGTAAACTCTTTGATCACAGGGAATTTTTTTTGCCTTTCTTTGTACACTCATCACTTAGCAAAGTGCCGGGTGCACAGTAAATGTTTAATAAATGCTTATTGTTGACTAACTGAATATATATGTTTGTATATATGTGCATAATATGGTTTGAATTTATGGAGTTATTTTTCTAAATTATTATGCATTTGCACTCTGTAAATTTGTAATGAAAGTTAGAGAAAGACAGTGTACCTTGAAACAAGAGAATTAAAAAAGGAACTGAAGAGCTGATTAAAGGAAAAAAGCAAGACCAGAACCTCAAACATCTTTTTGTTTTGTCACTGTGAGTTTGGCTTGATATAGTTAAATTTCCTCGACTTTCTTAAATATCATGCCAACCTACTAGTTTGATTTTCCATACCTATTTAAGTATTTTAAACTCTTCAAGACCACATATGATACTTCTGAATGAAGTTAAAAATATTAAAATAAACGAATAGTAACATATACTTTTTCACAATTCATAATAAAATATTAGCTTTTTGCTCAGAGATTTTAATCATAAATGAAATAAGTGCTTAGTGTTGATTATGAAAAGATATTTTTAATACAAACACTCCCTCTTGTGTATAAACTACCTGCTACATTTTAATTACATGAAACAAGGGCACCATTAGGCAGCAGAGAGAGATTAGAATCAGGAGAATTAATCTTAGCTAATAGACAGGATTTCTCAATAATGACTTGAAATGATACCATTTGCTTTAATTACATTTTTCATTTAAAAACCCCAGTGAATGCAGTGTGACTGAACCACACCTTCTCTTTTGTTGATCAGTTATCTAGGATCTCCTTGAGAGATCAAAGATTTTATTTAAGAAAAAAAAAAAAGCAATTGCAAACTTCCACAACCCAGTTCCATTCTACTTGCTAAAAACCTGTCTAGTTATTCAGTTCAAATTCATTGTCTTTTAAAATTGTTATAATGTCATTGTTTCAAGAGGCATAAAAATTATAATCAAAGAGAGGAAAACCCCATAACAAATAATTTTATTTCTCAGAACAGCTGAGGAGTGTTTTCTTTTTTATTTTCATTTGCCACTGTGTTTTAATTTGAATATATATTGCCTCTTTTCAAGGATGCTGATCTTCACGGTCTTTAGGAAGGTCTGTAGCCATAGCATGAATGTTGGAAGGTATTAGTTACCCCGAAAACTGTGTAACCTGGAATGATTCTAAGTCTAGGGTTCATGGAATAATTGTCTTGCCTTTGAAATTTCTTGCATGCCCACTGTAATATGCAGGAAAGAAATATCTCTTGCTAATATCAGTTTCCATATACCAAGAGACTTTCTTAAGTCATCCCACATTGAAAATACAGAATGAATGTGTGAAAAAGTCACTCTGCAAAAATATGGTCCTCTTTATATTTACACATGAATGCTCACATACTGAATTTTCAGATAACTTGAGCCACCCCACAGGGAAGCAACAGTTCAGAGATGTCAGAAGTCTGCTTCTCTGCTTTCATTTGGTCATTTAAGCAGCTATGGGAGAGAGAGAGAGTTGAGGCAGAACAGTCAATGGAAGAAGATTTGCATTTGGTATCCTAGGGCCAAGACTTGAATTCTGGAAACATTTCACAGGCAAGGATTGGGATTGTGGTTATTATTGAAAGTAGCTCTAAACTTGGAAAAATAGATACCGAGCCTGTTTTTAATAGTTACCGGCTAGTGGAACATAACGCTTGATTCTTTGAGCCTCTGTTTCCTCATATACAAAATATTGTCCGTAGCAGTTACCCATGAGGGCCATCATGAGTATCAAAGAAGAAACTGCATATGAAAGTATTTTACAAGTGCTATATACATGTCAGTTCTGATTGATTCATTTTAACCTATGTGACTTTGGGTAGTTTTTTGTCATTTCTCTGTGGATTAATTTTCTCATTTATAAAAACATATTCGCTGTTCTCTAAGGTCTTTAGCAAATCTTCATCCTACATCCTGAGAAATGTCTATTTTATGATGATACAGGAGAGAGTAAGCAAGAGTCACTTAACACTACAAATGAGTGAATTTATTCTTTTAGATTATGTGGATTAAATTATAGGAAGAATATCAAAGATGAGGAGACTTCAAATCAATTGAGAGCAACATGATGTCTTGGATAGAATGGAAGTCATGAGACCTGGCTTCTGTTTCAATTTCCACCACTCAATCACAATGAGACTTAGGTCAAATACCTCTTTGGACATTAATGCCTGAAGGGGCTAGATTAAAAAAGGTTGCCCAAGTGGCACACTACCTTAATTGAATTTCTTATGAAATGAGAAGTTTGGATTATATGGTATCTAAGGTCTATTCCAGTCCTAACATTATTGGTCACTTCTAAATTCTTCCTTGATTAGGTAAAAGACATGAAATTTTATTCTTCTCCCCAAGCTTTCATTAAAGGGCATAGCTTCCTTTGTGTATTTTCTTGGACCCCAGACTTCATGCCACTTCTCTCCAATTTTGTTCAATTCAACAAGCATTTATTAAGCAGTCTACAACTTCAGAACACAGAGCTACTGAATGGATCCATGGAGAAGTGAATTGCCAAACCCTCTACATCAATAAAGGCAATGTCAATTTCATTAGTTAATATACATATATCATACCAATTTGTATGTGCTGGGGACACTGAGATGAAATTGAAACTCCTGTGACCTCTAGGCATTTACATTGCCAGCAGAGACAACATGAAACTAATACAAGCATATACATGATATATACAAAATTAATACAAAGTAATTTTGGAAAGGTATACATTAAGAGATAGAGCATCGAGCAAGACTTCACATGGAAGAAGGCACTTGAGCAGAGACTTGGAAGAAATCAAGGATTCCAAGAATTGGAGATGGGGATGGAGTATATTTCAGGAATGATTGACTAACAGTGCAAAAATCACAGAGAAGAAGTATCTAATGTGGACCAGAGTGACTAAATTGTACAATATAATGAGAGGAGTACCATTCAAGAAGACTGGAAAGGTAACAAGAGGTCAAGTTATGGAGATCTTTAAATGTCAAACAAAAGTGTCTATATTTGGTTCAAGTGGCGAATGGGAGATGCTAGGTTTTGTTGAGCAGGAGATGACATGATCAGACCTACCTAGGCATTAGAGACGGTGGTACTCGCAGGAATCAGGGCAGATGTCGAGTCTCTTGTCCTGCCTGACCCTCAAGAAAAGCGTTAGCAGGTTTCTGGGGCTAGGCTATAGAAAGAAACTATATGTTTGAGGTATCTGCCCTCAAACATTTCAGCTCATTTCTGCACAAGGACTCATTCCAAGGTTGAGTAGGTTATCTCCTCCAGGAGGAGGGAGCACAGATCTTTGTTCTTTGCCTGGTAACCAGTGTGAAGTAGAAGGAGCAGTAGAGCAACCAACCAGTACCTGGTTCAGCCTGACACTCACTAACAGATTCAGTTCATTTGTATTTTATCCATATTGTCCGAATGCCAAGCATATGCTTGCCTAAAAGATAAATTTATGGAGAAATCACACAGAGCAAGTGCTCACATCATGGCCAGAAGAATCAATACAAGATTTCTCGTAAGAATTTTGGAATTGATTGCATGACATGAGAGACAGGACCAGCTAGCATGGCATGCCCTCGTCAGAGAAGGTACTGTACTCTATGAGCAAAGTACAATTGAAGTAACGAAACATGAGATGTGTGAATTTAGAGAATCCACCCCGAATGTTCACATGGACTGTTTGTGCCTGATCAGCGGTAGAACATTTCAAGTTGTGTTAGTCTAATCAGCTGTAGTCAGACACTCTGTAATTTGACTGTAACGTAGTGATGTAATTTTGGTCCTCTCCGAGAATGAAAGGCAACAAAAATAAAATTTAGCATAGAATATAATTTTAGATGTGGTCAATGAATCTTGAAAAGGTCAAGAAATGGCATCTGGAAACTAAAAGTTTCCCCAAAACTGGAAGGGACAAGTAACTCATTGGATGAAACCATCCAGATCCAAAAAGATCTTGAGAGGATAGATCATTGGACTGAATCTAATCAGATAAAAGATTAATAGGGATAAAAATGAAGTCTTATACTTAGGTTAAAAATAAGTCAGTTTCCTAAGTTTATGCTTGGTGACTAGACAGTTATTTGAAATAAAACTGGGTCTTTTGAATGGCTTGTAGGCTCAGTATGGGTTACTATTATGTGATATGGGAGCCAGAAAAGTGAATAGGATCTTAAATATAATTAAGAGGCAGGAATCAGATCTAACTGGGTGATGGTAGCTCTGAACTGTTTTCTAGTCAGACTAAGAACCTGAAACATTTTGTTCAGTTTTGGCCACCACACATGATAGGATATTGATTAGCTGGAGAATGTCCAGAGGAATGCATTTGGGAAGGTAAAGGTCTTAGGATCCATGTTATATGAAAAGTACCATGGTCAGTTAGTCTGGTAAAGAGAAGATTTAGGTAGAAAGAAGACAGAATCATTATCAAGCATTTGATAGACTGTCATGTAGAAGAGGGATTCTTAACCTTAACAGCCCCTAGGGAGTTAGTGGATAGATTTCAAAGAATCTGTGAGCTTGGATGGGAAAAATAGATATATTTATTTCAATATTCTGGGTTTCTCTTAAAGTCCAATATATTTAATTGATGCATTTTAAAAATATGTTCATAAACTTCATCAGACTACCAAAGGAATCCATGACCCAAAATAATTTTAAGAAACATCTGGCCTTAGAGGGCAGAATTAGAAATCATGGGAAGAATTTGTCAAAAGAAAAATTGTGTTTTATTTCAGGAAAAATATCCCAGCAATTAGAATTTGGGATTAGAATCCCAAGTGGAAGGGATTACCTCAGAAGATGATGGGTTCTCACTTATTAGGTACCTTTAAGCAAAAACTAGATACCACTTACTGTTTATTATAGAAAGGATGTTCTCTCCCAGGGACAGTTTGGCCTAGATGGTCATTGAGATACCTTTCACCTCTGAAATTCTATGATCCTCTAAAGCAGTGGTTCTCAAGGGGTGTACTGGGATTTTCTGCTAAATGTGCAGCTAATTCTATGGAACTTCCATTTGAGATTCTGTTGTATTATTGTGCATCATGATTCCTCATGGTCATGGATCACATTGATTGCTGTGAGCAAAAATATCTAAGAAATTGCTGCTGCAGAGTTTCAGGTTGACCCTGCCCCTAACCTTTTTTTGTGCAATTTTGAATAAATGCCTGTACTTCTTTATGTTGTGCAATCTCATATGGGAAAATAAAGATGGAACAGTGGCATCTGCAAAATCAGTGCCTGTTTGCATTTGGAGTAATGGTAAGACCATCTCTATCCACAAAAAATTAAGTTCTCCAACTAGTGGTCCTCTTAAAATTATTATTGTTAATAGAGCACTTTCATATTTGAATAACACTATACTTAATTTGTACCATTTGAGTCTTCCAACCCGGTAAGGTAGATGCTATAGGGTTTATTATTCTCATTTTACCGATGAGGAAACTGATTCCTAGAGAGTTTAGATGATTTACCCATAGCAATAGAGCTAATAAACACCAGAGAGACAGGACTGAGAGATTGGAAGTCACATTCCTCTAAGTCCAGCCCTCTTTTCACTCGATTCTGTGGCCTTTCACCTGGGAAAACACATTCACTTCTCAGTAGAAAACTAAGTGTTCTCTACTGTAGAGACAACTATGACTGAAAGTTTTGTAAAAATGCTGCTGTTGCATTAGGCAGCTTATGAATTAACCAGCTTTGTTGAGTGGGAAATGTAGAGAGAGGCAGCAATGAACAGCAGCTAGGACTCTAGCTTTGTCAAAGGAGATTGAACAGCTTTTTTTGTTACACTGAATTGGACTTGCTCTGTGCCAATCATGTCCCTTGACAAATAACCCCTCTGTAACAGTAGGAAAGAAGCCAAAAAGAATACAGTTAGTCTATGACTGAAGAGTTAGACCTGTCCCCCAATCCCAGCAAAATAAGGGATCACAGCCTTTATGACACTGAACCTGCAATCAGGAGACCATGATTCAAGTCCTTGAATGGATATTTACTAGCTGAGCAGCCTCCTGAGCGAGTCATTTAAACCTTTCCAAGACTCAGTTTCCACGTATGTCAAATAGTGATAATTATATTTATACTACCTACCTTATGGGGATGCTGTGAGGAAAGAACTTTGTCAACACTGAAGTGCCACATATATGGAAGCTACTGTTGTCATTGCAACTGGAGAAAACAATTTTAAAAAATTTGGAATCACATGTGAATTTCACAAATGTGCACATGGTTCAGCATATGTGTAGAAGGAACATCACCAGACATTTTTTGTTTATGCAACTGTTGGATTTGGGTGAATTTAAATTGCCCACTAATAATGTTAGAACAATAATTTGGAGAATGAAATACACACGACTACCTACACTCCTTCCTACTGAAGACTTCTAAGTCTTTATTCTTAAGAGTTTCAGTGAACAAAGACTAGTTGTGAAATATCAATATGAATGGAACCCAAGAAGATCACCATCTGGTCTTGCATTTGGGTAACTGCCTCCAACCAACCCTTATGCCATTGGTTTAAGAAATCCATTTATGAGAACTGAAGTAAGCATTGTCAACACATTGCCATTTGAAAGAAGATCTTAAAAACTGTCAGTCTTCAATGGGAGCATTTGCATTGCTGTTTTGTAAGAAACAATGGCCCAGTAAGACAAGGGAAATAGTTTTTATCTGACATCACCCACTACTGTACTATAACTGGAATCTGCCTCTGTGCTCCATCCATATAGTGACAACATAATGAGTAAGGAGCAGAGTGTGGTTGTTGAGAAGAAGGAATTTGGCACTTTAAAACAAAGGAAGAAAAGTTGAGAGAAGATGCAGATATCAAATGGAGAAAAAAAAAGAGGTTTAGAGAAAAGAGCTATCCTGGGTAGAAAGATAAGAGGGAAAGACAGAGAAATGGGAAAGAAAGGAGGAAGCCACCAATGGAACTAATGTTGCCTCTTTTACTAGTTGAATTAGAGCCTTCAAAAGTAAAATATCCCATGCTGCTTATCCAAGTATAAATGCAAAAATTCCCCAGTTCACAGCCTGGCAAATAGGCTTTATTTTTCTAGCACAGTGTCTTGGGCTTTTAATATATGCACAGCAAAATCTTTGCACATTCCAAGGTGTATTCTCTAGAGACTTTGTAAATGCTGTCTTTGGGAGGTCTTGTAGTGTTTCTTAGCACCTTTGTCATTCTAAAGTGATACAAGAAGGGGTTTGGAAATATTAACACAAAGAAAATGGAGTTACAGAAATAGCATCTCAAATGAGGAGACATAGAGAACATGTGTAGAGAGTAATATTATTGCTCAAATTCTTACAATGTGCCCATCTTGAAAAGCCCCTCTTAACCCTAAGATTATGATAAATACATCTCATTCCAAGCTTCTGCTGTCCCTCTCACACAGTTTGATAAGGTCTTATTATTTCATATTCTCTTTATTTTATAATAACCCTTATTGATTCTTTCCCTTTATTGGGAGAATCACTTGCTTGTACTTTGAGAAGTTAATTGGCATCATGCCTGGCAGAGGCTTAATTACTCTGGAGCAAACCCTTTCTCCCGACACTGGCCAGCTGGTTGCTTTAATTACCCAAGTTCATTTTTATTTGTGCTGGAACCGCTGTGCCATCAGATGCTTTGGGAGGATTCTGGTGGGTGTGTATGAGTGGGGATGGAGAGATTGAGGGGTACAGGAGAATGTTAATCCTTTGTCACTTGAATTCTGGAATGACTTATTCAGAAACTCAAAGAGGTCTAGGTCAATAGGGAGCCTATTTGCTTACACTGAAGGAATTGACTCGGTGCTCTGGAAGCTCATGTGGTCTCAATAGTATAACAATTCTAAGAAATTTTTTTTTAGAAAGAACAAAAATATTTTGATGTGCACAAGCCTCATTTCATTCATTGTTGCTGACTGAAATTGCAATGATGAAAAGTGAAAGGAGGATTAACTAATTGCTAAATATAGGTTTTCTTAGTGGCCAAAACCAGGAAGAAAATTAAAAACATCTAGAGGTAGATAAGATAGATAAAAAGATAGATAGATGATAAATAAATATAGACAGACAAACAGACAGATACATAAGGTTAGCCTATACCACAGTCCTCCTCTTGTGCCCTTATTATAACATAGAAATGACTCCTGGCTCTAGTAAACTATACCAGTAGAGATCAAGCTCTGGTAGGTCCTACTAAGTGGGAAAGGCTTCACAGATGTAGCTGGTGACCAACTGTGTTTCTATCATCCAAGGAACAACTTAGCAAAGTTTGGAGAGTCTCATCACCTGCTTTAGAACAAGGTGATGAATGTTTTCACCTGCAACAATTCAATAAGATTGTCTACTAAGGCATGGAGGACTTGGTTATGGTCTTCATCAGCGGAAACAATGCCCAAACTAATGAAATCACAAAACTTCAAACTAATGAAAAGCAGATGAAAAAAGACTGTTATAGGATGATGGAAAGTGCCTTGGATCTAGAGCTAAAGTACCCGAGTTCAAATTCCACTTTGACTCTTCCTACTTGCACATCTTTGTGCCAGTCGTTTACCTGAGTTTGACTTTCCTCATCTGAAAAGGGCACTTGTTGACATGTGAGATCCTCCAACTCCAAATCTACAGTTCTATGATCAGTTTTTAAATGTCTAAAACAACACCCTCCAGGAAGAATATTGTTTATATTTGACAATAATATATATATATATATGCATATGTTTATTTGACAACAGTATTTATATGTAGTTATTTTATATATGTATAATTTATATTTGATTATGATCTTTATGCATCATAATGCCCTGGAAACTGTTGTAGTGGTGTGATGTCTAACCTTTTGGCTGGCCTCTGAGATGACATAATCACAAAAAGCATTTCAAAAGAGGGATGCAGTCGAGAGCAAATTATGAAAACAACCATGCCATTGGAGAGGTTAGAGACTGACATTTGGTACTTTGCCAGCTCCACTCCCAACAGAACGTACTGTTTTTCTTTATAAATGAGATATATTATTTAATCAGAAAATTATGTGCATCTACTAGTTGCCATTTCTGATTATTTGCATTTAATTAAAGGGTGGTTCTGAAAAAAGAGAAGGAAGCCTAATCTCAAAGTGGTGCTTTTTGTCTTTAGTAATTACCTATAATTTCTAGTCTTGCAACCCTCTCCCAATTGTTTATTTCTCCATGTGGTTCCTAAAAACTATTATTTTTATACTCTCTCACTTTTTATGAGGGGGAAAATTTAATACACACTCCTGATTAGAGCTTATGTAGTCTAGTTTTTTTTGTCCCATTAAATTAAAGCTTAATTAATCAAAAGCCGATCTGTGGTATGTTTATGAAATTTATATGAGCATAATTAATTTTCTTTAATTACACAAATGACTTTACCATGTAAATAGTAACCCCTTCACAGCTGACCTCTAAAATTCTGTCTTTCAATGTATCTCCAATTCAAAAGTTTCTGAGTAGGTCTAAATAGATACATATCCATTTTTACTATGATGTCAGTACTCTGCCCATTGACTTATTTATGACATCTCAGGATAGTTATCATTGGTTTGATAATCTGGACTTGATATTTTTTAAAAGTCACAAAATATGACAAAATAATTTCACTGGAGAGGTATGTCTGGAAATTTAACAAACCCTACTATTTTTCTAAAGAGTAAAATAGCTTAGGCATGTACTTCTATAGCCCATCTACTTCTCGAAAAGTTGTCATGATATCCTGAATCTCATAAATTTGTGAAATTCTTCCTCAGTTACACTAATCCCTCTTCCTGTATCTGAATAGATATACCCCACATATACCCCATCTAATTTCAAGGTTTCTGATTTTGAAGGAAATGAAAACTTAAAATGCTGATCCACGTTGTTCCCCATGCATGTTGTCTTATTTCCCCAAAAATATTTTGAACTCAGAGAATGAAATACTTGTGTAACCCCTATATTTCTTGGAAGGGAGCAGGTACTTACTAAGTATTTCACGGAATCATACAATATTAGACCTGAGTGGGTAAGCTTAAAGACTGACTAAGGCAACCTCTCTTTTCAAGATGGAACAACTAAGGGGTAGAGATGTTGTCTTTTGTCTAAGGACACACAGTGTGACAAGTCTGAGGCTAAAATCCAGATCTCTTGATGTCTGGATTAGTTTCACTGAAACAGGATGCCTATCTTAATTGATACTGAAACACAAGGACTCTTTTCCTATCAATTAATTGGTAGAGATTTTAAGGGAATGCTATTCTTATTCACTATAGTAACAGCAATAATTCAAACTATGATTTCTTCCATAGAAAGAATGGATAGATAGATAGATAGATAGATAGATAGATAGATAGAAAGGTTTATTGGACAATTGTGATGTGCCAAGCACTGTAATAATCCCTAGGGAAGCAAATAGAAACAAACATAAAATCTGACATTCAAGGTACTATTTAACTCATACATTCATTCATTTTTAGAAAAGAAAATTTTAACACAAAGTTTGATTTATTCAAGTCAATAGAAAAACATAGATCATAGGTGCATATAGGTGCACTTTTAAAAAACTAAAATGTGGTTTTTATTCAACTGACAAGTATTTTTCTACAGCTGCACTTGTGAAATATCACTTGGCAGCAACAGGAATTTTCTAGAATTTTTTTCCTTTTCAACCTTATTAAAAATGACATTGTCCTAAAAATTTAGAAAGAAATGAATTTCCTTTCACCCTACAAAAACTGTACATTATCAAAAAGTCACTAAAACACCACATTTGGTTATATAATAGTCCCTTTTTGCCACAAAAGGAACATAGGAAGAATGTTTTTCATGATACAGTTTCTTCCTGACATGGGAGAAGATGGGATAGGATTTTTTATAATAGTGGGAATGAAGCTGATTTTTAGTATGCCTACCCCCAAATACTTGAAATTGTTAAGAATGAAGTGAGAAAGATAAGTGAGAAGTTGACCACTTTGCCCCCAACCAAATAGGCCCCCAAGATTTCAAGCCAGCCTACCACCTCAAGAGTGCCTGATCCTTGGATATTTGAGTGGAAGGAAAAGAACACTCAGTGGAACACATGAGATTCCTGACCATCATTCTTTCCCCATCTCCCATCCCCCACTCCCAATAAGTTAAAAATTAATTCAGGGGCTTTTATGTGAGGAAAAACATTACCCTGTGAGGGGGGGTGATATGTGACTGTAAATGTTCATTCTGAACATTTAACACAAAGTTTGTTACAGCACAATTTGCATAAAATATAAATATTTATGCATAATATATTCAATTCAAATAATCTTCAATCAACCTCTTATTTAAAATTTTTTTAAAAAATCTCAAAATAATTTCTGAGGTTTATCTGGCAGAAAAGGCAACTTGATAAATGAGAAAGGAGAGAAACAAAAGGGCAGGGAGAATGTAGAACTATTCTCCCTTGTGGTTACTTAGTGCAGCTGGTGGAGCAAAACCAGGATTTGGCTCTACCTCAACTATCCGCTCCCTATCAGAGTAAGGACCTACCAAGTCCTTGAGAGACCTGGGTGTCTTGACTCTCTACTTGAACCCAGGGCCTCCCCCATCCCACTGTAAGTACCCATAATCTCAGATGGGAAGAGCCAAGTCTAGGCAGGGGAGCAGAGGGCCAGGACCCCATGGTTATGGCTGGGGCAGATGGCAGCTGGGGTTATGTGTCAGGGACATTGGTATACATGCAACTTGACCTTCAACCCTCCTGCTTTCCTAGTAACCCAGCTAGGGCTAAGGAGAAGGACAGGCCAGGAAGCAGTAACAGAATTAAAATTTACAGAAAGCTTTAGGTACTTCTTGTGTAGAGGAACAAGAGACACAAAGTTAACAGGATCAGAGATCCTAGAAAAGAACTGCAATTTGAAACCTGAACAGATGCCCTGGGATGGGACAGAGGAATCACAGACATGAGAAGAGAGGTATAGAAAAAATGCCCATTGAGTGAAACTGTTCCTTGTGTATTTCCAAAGCAGTGAAGAGGAAAAAGGTGAAGGAAGGAAAGGATAAAACACAAACAACACAGAAACACAAATGAGGAGGGGAGTCCAGTTAATCCACCCTCTGGGCAGGAAGGAATGGCCTCATTCTTGTAATCCTGGCCAAACTCAGCAGCAAGTGTCCCTGAGGAGCTTCCAAGAGGGAGGACTGGGTTTAGGGGAGGTGGGGAGAAAAACAGGGCTGAGGGAGCCAGACACATCCTCACCATCCTGCACAGATAGCTAGTACCAGAGAAGGTTGGAGATTTGGAGATAAAGATAGAAAAGCCATCCACTGGTATAGGTGAGGTTGGGCTAAGGAGAAACATAAAATGCTGAAAGATCTTGTGTGTGTGTTTGGGGAAAGGAAAGGGAAGAACCCATACACAATAGTTTTATGTTCTTGTTGTGTTCACCCTTCCTTGCCAAAGAAGACCATGCTATCAGAGAAATGATGACATGACTTGCACTTGACTTTGTTTTGAGTGAGGGAGGACTGTGCAGGTCACCAGCCTCACTTTTCCTCCAGAGCCATCTGAATCCAGTGAACAGATGTTCTTCAGGATGACTGGAGATGGCCCAGGATGCAATGGGAGACCTTGACCCCTATATTATTAGATGAGGAAAGGAAGGCAGAAATTAGAAGAAAAAATTTTGGAGAAGTGGGCAAAGGACAATATGCCACGCAATACCAAGTGAAAGAACTCTCCCACTGGGAACAAGGTAACTTGGCTCAACCAGGAGAGAAAGAAAGTCCCAGATTTTACCCAAAGAGAAACCCCCAAAGTCTCTAGTAAAGGTACTTATATTCTAATGGATAAATACAATTCAAAAACGGGAGCTAGAGGAAAGAAGAGGGTAGGAACATGATGTAGAGATAGCCACAGGAAGTGGCATGAAGTCTTATCTCTAGGAAAGATAAGGCAAAAGCTCACCTAACAGAGCCCAGCATCTAGGGGCAGAAACCAAGGTTCTGGAGGGCTAGAGAAGTGATGGCTGGAGTGGAGCCATATGCTATGGATAGCGTCAGGATCTCTCAGGTAAGGAAATTCACTTGACCAGTGGAAATTGGAACCCACTCTCCAATTTATAGTCTTAGAAAGTTGCTTAGGACGCTGAGAGTTTAAACAACTTGCCCAGGGGTGACCGAGACAATATGTGTCAGAGACAGAACTTGAACACAGGTCATCTGAGCTTTGAGGCCATCTCATTTATTCACTATAGAACATACTTTCTTAATAATTAATATTATAATTATTATAGCAATAAAAAAATAATAACTGAAAATTATATAGCCCTTTACAGTTTACTAAGCACTTGAAAGGTATTCTACTTGTGTTTCTCAACAAATTTGTGTGATAGATACAGAAGACATTATTATTCCTATTTTACTGACAGAGAAACCGAGTTTCAGGGAGATTAAGTGATTTGCACAAAGTTACACACAGTTAAGTAATGTTTCTGCTAACTCCAGGCCCAGTGTTTGTCACACATCTTCTTAACGATTTTGGCTTTTGAGGCAAAATAGCCAGTCCATTTCACGGCTAATGTGAACATTTTTTTGGAGAAAGATGTGTGGAGAAAGAGCTTAGGCCTGTTGGCTGAATCCTTTGTGGGAGCATTGCAACATAAGCCACAGTAGCTTCTTGGCTTCTCAGTGACTTTTTTTTTTCATCTGTATCTCTACCCTGTCTAAGTTTTTAAATCTGGGAAGTGTTCTTCCTTGATGTATTTTTACAAGCTTCATTAACAGACAGTATTATAGAACTGGCTCAAAAGGAACATGTTTTCAGTGGCTATCTTATTATTAGCTGCAGGGTGACATTTTTAATGCATAATGAAGCATATGGAATATTTAGAAAGAATGTAATACTCTTGCAAAATGGGTTCAGGGGCCATAGGTGGCTTAGAGTTGGAAGTATAAGTGCTTGCCAATTACATGCATTGAGAATCCTTGATCACCTTGAATACACCTTGCTGTTATATTTAGGTAATTCAAAAAGGAAGAAATCTGGTGTATGCCTGTCTTGCTAAAGATTTATGGAATTTTCAAAACTCTTTAATCTATGGAACCTGGTTTAAATTTTGCCTCCTTCCTTTTGCTGTAAAAGCATTCTCCTCCAACTTTTGTGCTTATAGTATGATCAGTGTAATATGGTGGGTAGAAGGTTAACCTTGGAGTCAGGAAGATCTGGGTTCAAGTTCTGCCAGTGATACATATTGACTAGGACCCACAGTAAGTCACTTAAACCCTCATTGGCCCCAGGAAATAAGACAACGAGTTGCCAATAAGCTAAACTGCAGAACATTTCACAGTGAATTATTTCCACTCTGATAAAATTATAGTACTAGACCAAAAATTAAAAAAAAGTCAATGTCATAATTCGCTACCTTAGGGTACTGAAAAATGTTCCTTTTTGGAAGTGCTCATCTAAAGCTTAATCTCTAATGATGTTCACAATCATAAAATGTTTTTGATTGTTTTTAACTTATTTTTATATGGATCTGACTTGTCCAAAGAGTAGTACTTTCAGTTGAAAGATTGGGAGATTGTGTTCTTTTTGTGGTTGTCCTGTCGTTTTTCAATTGTATCTGACTCTATATGACCCCACTGGGGTTTTCTTGGCAAAGATACTAGTGTGGTTTACTATTTTACAGATGAGGAAACAGAATTAAATTACTTGCCCAGGGTCACACAAATAGTAAATGTCTGAGGCAATATTTTAACTTAGAAAGATGAGTCTTCTTGACCTGAAACTCTATTGACTAAGCCAACTATCAACCCCATTTATGTTTTACATTCCTTTATAAACTTCTATGCATCCAATATTGAACATTGTACACAGGTATCCAATGAATACTTAACACTGTTTATCTCATTGTCGGAAATGAGTTGAATTCCCTTCCCATAGGAGAATTTCAGTCACCTACAGTTATATCCAACTCTCTCCGGAGATATAACAGGGACCATAGCATTGAATCTACTCACTACTGCATCCCTACCAACAGTGCAGCCAGCTCATTCTGGCCTTGCTGGTACAAGTATTGTCTGAGGTTGGTTAGCCTAGCCAGTCAGGATCATAGTACCATGGAGATCAAGGCCATGGCCTCAGCCATAGATCCCCACTTCTGTCATTCAGGTTAATTCTGTTCCTTGGTTCTAGACTTCACCCTTCATCTTGGAAATCCATCTCCTACATATGTACCAGCACTAACAGGGGGAAAAAGGTACAAGAATGTGTGTTAGTACAAACACAAACACATACAAAAGCTGCAGAACCAGCTCATAGACCATGACCTCCTTTACGTGGGTCAATAATATCAACTTTGTTCCTTAAGACATAATGAAACTCTTTCAATAGAATTGGTCAGACTATAACCAACTCAATCATGTGAGTCAACCAAGACACCTCAAATATCTTACTACAGGAAATTCTCATGAATTATCATAAATTTGAGAAGTATCATGGAAGCAGTGCCCTTGTGGTAGCCGTTGTTCACAGTCCCCTGGATAATTACACAATCATGAAAATAGGCTCTAACATATCTTTTCAAAATTGGGACCTCTCCTGGGCTAACACTAAAGTTCAACTCAAGTCCTACCTCCTTAATGAAGCTGTTACTGATCTCCCCATCCTTCGGTGAACTCCCTTTTATTTTAATTTCTATAGAGCTAAAATGTCATCGATGATCCAACTCTGTAGCAACTAAGGTTTGTATTAGGGGTTACTGTTTCTTGTAGTCATATGCCTGAAATAAAGAGAACGTTATATTTAGAAGGCAGAATGTCAGAGGCCCACTCCTAGTCTATTTAATGGCTAACTTTATGGCTTGGAGACAATCACTTATATTGCAAGCTTCAGTTTTCTTATTTTAAGTACAAAGCAAGGACAAGATCATCCTGTCTGATAGAAGAAGAGAAGGGAGGGACTCGTCTACCACTATATGAGTTCTACCCTATCCTCGTCTAAGATCTTAAATTTGATATGAAATCATAAGTGTTATAGAAGTGGTGCCCAAAGGGAACTCTGACACCTTCTCTAATATCTTCGTTTCACAGATGAGAAAACAGAGGCCCGGGGAGTATAAGTGATTCTCCTAAAGCTACAAGGTAGTAGTCATTAAGGACAGGATTTGAACCCAGGTCTTCCTGTCAATGATTACCATATCATATCATGCTACCTCCCAATGCACCATATTTCCACAATTCAATTATAAACTCCTTGAGCCAAGGACTAACATCTTATTTTTATGCATATGTCATAATGCTGAGTTCATCTTTCCTTCCTCTGACTTCACAGAGAACTTTTGGCCTCTTCTATATTGTTACAATCTTATACTATGATATGGTACATTATGGTATGTTATGGTATGGTACAGTATGGTGTGGTATTGTATAGTATAACATGGCATGCTACAGTATGGTATTATAGTGCAGTATAGTGTAGTATGCTTAGATAGATGGATAGACAGACAGATAGATAGATAGAAAGAAAATGTACGATGGATAGTTTGGTATAGTAAGTAATAAAGGACTGACCTTAGAGTCAAAAAACTATCCAAGTTCTGTCTCTGACCGTTGCTGGCTCTATGGTCAAGTCCATGTCACTTTATCCCTCAGTTTCCTAAGCAAATTTGTTGGGCTAAGTTCTAAGTCAGCTGCTCATTTGTAACACTGGAAGCATTTTACTCAGTGAGAATTGGTTATGCCAATGAAATTTAAAGTCTGAAGTGCAAACTCTACCCCCTCTAAAGTATAATATGTCATATTTGTGTACTGTACCATCTCCTTGATTAAATTGGAGGCTCCATGAAGGCAGGGACCACCACTTAATTGTCTTCATATGCTTATTAGCTGCTAGAGAAAGACTTCATTCAAATAAAGCACTAAATAAATGACTATTGATTGAATAGTGAGCACTCAATAGAGACAGACTGGGTGAGTGACTGTTGGAACAAGGTTAGGACTTCAAGACAGTTTGGGAATGCAGGGAATACTGGAAGTTCTGATACTAGTGATCCTGCTCCCAAAGTTCTTTAACACAGAAAAGCAGACAATTCTTAAACAGACCTTAGGAAGCTGAGGGGAGGGAGTTCACCTCCTTTTTTTAACACCTATAATTCACTAATTTGAATAGATTGATGTTAAAAAATGTCAAAGAAGACAAATTCCAAATGGGTTTTTAAATGGGAGTGGGAGTACAGAATCAGCCAGCTTGTTTTCAAGTGAATTCTGCTTTCAGTCATTAGTCTATTCTGAACTGCACCAAAATGGTTCTAATGGCCCCAGTCAAAAGAGCTATTACAGGATGTCTAACTTGGTTAAATTCCTTTCTGCCTTAAATTGATAACGATTGGACATTGGCTCAAGTCAAATCTTTTCAGAGGGCACTTTACTTAGGGGTTTGACACTCTCTACCAAAGTATACTTAAGATTCAGAATGCAAAATATGCACAGTATCCTTGGGTATAACAGTGACCAGGGATTGAAAGGAACTGAGTCAAGGACTTCTATTTGTTGGAAAGTGAAGTAATTTGTATTTTCAACAGTGCACAAATTCTTATAAAAGTACACAAGTTTGAGGGGAGGCTTTGATTCAGAAAAAAAAGTCTATTAGAGTAAGATAATGGGTCAAAAAGGCAAGGTGGACCTGCTACTTAAAGACCTGCCATATACAAAGAGGTAGCATGACATAGTGGATGGAGAGCTGCCCTTGGAATCAAGATCTGAATTTAAGCACTGTTTGGACAAACGATAGCTCTCTGATCCATAGCAAGTCACTTAATCTCTTGGTCTCCTAGACAACTCATTAGCACCATAGGTCTCAACGTGTTTGCTAATCTGTATTGGGGAAAGGTAGCGGGCTTCTTATTCCAGTGAAATCACAGGTCTGGCAAAAAATGAGAAAAACCCATTTCTTAATCTCTCTCTCTCTCTCTCTCTCTCTCTCTCTCTCTCTCTCTCTCTCATCTCTCTTTCTCTCTTTCTCTCTCTATATATACATAATTATATTCATATACCTATACGTGTGTATATATACATAATGAGAGGCAGTTGTATATCCTTAGCACATTGTTACCTAATAAATGATTAATGCAGGATATTGACTATGACTATAATCTTCCTTAGAATGTCTGAAGAGAAGGGTTGGTAAATGTTAAAAACCAAACTCTTTCCACTCACCAAGCTGGAGGATTGACTTCAAGTCTAACAGGCTGACACAGAAGTGCCCATTAAGAAGGGTGAACTTTAGGGGACATATGACAGTTTTTGTAAAAAGGTTTGATACATATCATTTTAAGTCCTCAGAGAGGAAAAGAAGAAAAAAAATAGAAAAGTGCCCTTTGTTAACCTAACTGACTTTGAAGGGGGAAGGGAAAAGAAAGCATGAATTCAGGCCCAAAGCAGTGCACATTTGAAAATAAATGAGCTCAAATTCCTAGGATCGTGCTTGAAAGGTATAGAGGGTTTGTTGAACTTGTTTTCTTTTCCATTTCCCAACAAGCAAGTAAATGATTCATGTATTGAAGAAAGAACAGTGATTTATTTGCCTTTCTTTTATGACACAGTTACCAACTTAGTTTTCTATTTTTAACCTAATTCAGTTCATGAATGTGTTTTTTCCCCTTATTTTGGAAACTTATTTTGACAGTTGTGCTGAGGTTGTTTATTTAGCTGTTAGCAAAATATAAAGAACAGATCATAGATTTCTGCATTGGGGTCATCTGGTGAAAG
>CM053769.1:380989670-381101084 GCA_028658325.1 Potorous gilbertii | reverse complement strand
CAGAAGACAATGTGAAGCATCTCATTGGAAAAACAACTGACCTGGAAAATTGATCCAGGAGAGACAATTTTAAAATTAATGGATGATCTGAAAGACATGGTCAAAAAAATAATAGCCTACAAATCATATTTCAAGAAATTATCAAGGACAACTGTCCTGATATTGTAGAACCAGAGAATAAAATAGAAATGGAAAGAATTCACCAATCACTTCCTGAAAGATATTCCAAAATGAAAACTCCTAGGAAAATTCTAGCTAAATTCCAAAGTTCCTGTGTCAAGGAGAAAATATTACAAGCAGCCAGAAGGAAACAATTCAATTATTGTGAAAACACAATCAGGATGACACAATATTTAGCAGTTTCTACACTTAAGGGTTGGAGGGTTTAGGATATGATATTCCAGATGTCAAAGGAGATAGGATTAAAACCAAGAATCATCTACCCAGCAAAACCAAGTATAATATTTCAGGGGGGAAAATGGAACTTCAGTGAAATAGAGGACTTTCAAGCATTTTTGTTGAAAGAGGTGAATAAAAAATTTGACTTTCAATACAGGAACCGAAAAAAAGCATAAAAAATTAAACAGGAAAAAGAAACCATAAGGGACTTATTAAAGTTGAAGTGTTTACATTTCTCCATGGAAAAAAATGATATTTTTAACTCATGAGATCTTTCTCAGTATTAGGATAGTTGGAGGGAACACACACACATATGTGTATATATATATATATATATATATATATATATATATATAATGTATATTCACAAATACATATACATATATACAGAAAGAGACAGAGGACACAGGGTGAGCTGAATATGAGGAATGTTATTTAATAAAGAAAATAAAGTGTTTAGAGGAAGATATTAGGAGAAAGAGAAAGGGAGAGGTAGAATGTAGTAAATCATCTCACATAAAAGAGGCAAGAAAGAGCTTTCATAATGGAAGAGAACAAAGGAGAAGTGAGAGGGAATACGTGAGCCTTCCTTTCATCGCATTTGGCTTCAAGAAGTAATAATATACACACTCAATTGGGTATGGAAGTTTATATCACCCTACAGGAAAATAAAGAGAAGGGGATGAGAGGGGAAATAATAGAAGGGATGGCAGATTAGGGGAAGGGATAATTGGAAGCAAACACTTTGATAGAAGAACAGGTCAAAGGAGAGATTAGAATAAATAGAGGGAAATATAGTTAGTCTTTCACAGAATGACTATTATAGAAGTATTTTGCATGACTACACATAAATAACCTATATCTAATTGCTTACCTTCTCAATGAGGATTGATGGGGAGGGTGGAAGGGAGACAGTGGAACTTAAAGCTTTAAAAATGAATGTTAAAAATTGTTTTTACATGCAACTAGGAAATAAGATATATAGGCAATGTGGTATAGAAACCTGTCTATCTACAAGAAAATAGAAGGGAAGGAGATAAGAGAGGGGGGTCAGGAAGTGATAGAAGGGAGGGCAGATTGGAGGAAAGGATAATCAAATTACATGCTATCCTGGGGTGGGGTGGTGGGGGAGATGTGGAGAAAAATTGAAATTCAAAATTATATGGAAGTGAACGTTGAAAACTGAAAATAAATAATTAAAAAATAAATAAACAAGTCTAGTACCAAAGCAGTCAAACTTTCAGGCACACTCTCTCCCTTCTTTACAACTATGCCAAAGGACAGCAACAAGATGCAAGAAGAATTGAAACTGAACTAAAAGAGTGTTTTATCCTTCCTCTCACTGATCATGTAATCAAGGACCAGACCAGTAACAAACTGCACCAAGGCAGAAACAGAGATACAGCAAGCACTACCTAAAAACAAAAAAAAATAAACAAAAAAAGAAAGATGATATGCAGAGGGAGGAAGAGACTTCAGTGAGCATGAATCCCTTCCACCAGAAAAGAATACCAGCTATGGAATCAAGAAATGACTTCCAGATATTAGTGTACCATAGGAAATGATGAGCAGGATGCTCTCAGAGTGACTTGGAAAGACTTATATGAGCTGATGCAAAGTGAAACATACTGTTCACAAAGTAACAGCAATATTATAGGATAATCAGCTGTGAATGACTTACCTATTCTTAGCAATACATCAATCCAAGACAACTCTGAAGGACTTGTGATGAAAAATGCTATTTACCCCTAAAGAAAGAACTGATGGTGTATGAATACAGATTGAAGCATATTTTTTTACTTTATTTTTTCTTGAGATTTTTTATTTTTTTGGCTGTATTTTCTTTTACAGCATGACTATTATGGAAGCATTTGTCATGACATATCACCTATATCAAATTGTTTGCCTTTTCAATGAGGGAGGGAGAGAATTTGGAACTCAGAGTTTTAAAAATAAATGTTAAAAAGTGTCTTTACATGTAACTGGTGGGAAATAAAATAATTAAATACATTTTGAAGACAAGAAAAAAGAAATTAAAAAAAGATTAGGAGAAATCTAAACTATCATTTGGCTCAGACAAAATATGGACAAAATATCTCCATTTGAAGGTGATTTATCCTGGTGATTTGCTTAATTTTCTATATTGCAAATGGAGGAGTTTATGAAATAATCTTTCCTTGAGGTTATTTTTATGATAAAGCAATTTTTTTATTTCAATCATAAAATATATGAATGAATAAAAAAGATCCATGTGTCAATCAATATGCTAAGCCCTAGGGATTAAGATACATAAGTAAATATAGTCTCTGACTTTGAAGAGCTTTCATTCAATTGGAGGAGATAATAAATAAAGTAAAGCTCTGGCCATAAAGGAGTATTTTGGTCCAGAATGTTAGAGGAATTGTGAAGCCATAGGGAAATAGATTGACACATCCCATCAAGAAATAATGGCATAACTTGTATCAAATTGTTGGGAGGAGGGGGAAGAAGGAAGGAGGGAGAAAAATTTGGAACTCAAAATTTTATTAAAAAATGAATGTTAATAACTGTCTTTACATGTAATTAGGAAAACTAAAACAAATTAAAAAAAAAGAAATAATGGCAAAGTTGTTTTGATCATGGTTCATAGTTCCAGAATTATAGATGGGAGGGGTGCAGGGAGGCTTCCCCAAAAAGTTCACATAAGGAATAAAGTAGAGTAAGACTAAGGTAGTCCTGAAATATTGATCTAGAAAGGGAGTCTCTCTTTATGTTAGTAGGGCCTGGGATGGGTATAAGAGGGTTTGTCAAGATCCAGTATTTCAAGGTGATTTGTGAGGAGGTGATAGTTGGACATTTAGCAGTGAAGTGAAACACTCTTGGAGATTTCCTGAAGAAGCAATTCCAGTGGAAATTCCAGGACAGAAGATTTTTTTTCTAGTATAACAGGGAAATGGATGGGAAGTCTAGAGCCTTCAGTCTGATCTTATAATAGAATAGGAACAAAGGAATCCGACATAGAAATTGCATTCTCTTTCTGAATCTCAATTAATTTGCTGTAAGAAATCCAGAATTACTGTATTGTGTCCAATGGTACATCGGCACATTTTCCTTCCTTAAAACTCCTTAAGACATCTGTTTTTTCTGTCTCTATTTTCGTTGTTATTTATTTGTCTAGTGATTTTTTCCTCTCATCTTTTTTTATTTTCAAAATATAGACTATCTTACCCAAATTACTACACCACTCTCCTATCTGACCTTCTTATTTTCCTCTTTCAATTGATTTAATCAGAATCATCTTTCTTAACCGCTTTCATCCCATCAGTTACCTGATCAAAACCTCTTCAGGTCTGTCACTTTTTTGGGTGGTTTTTGGTCCAAATGTGTGGTTTAATCTGCACATATAGGGAGTTTTCAGTTTAGAAACTACTTTGACTGATGCATTTGTTTAATTTGTTTATAGTCTCGTAGCTGTTATATGTCAAAGGCAGAATTAGAACCCACTTTTTTGCCTCCAAGATCAATCTTCTATCTACTATGCTATGTTATGCTGCTAAACTACCTCAATTTAAACTCTTCTATCCAACTTTTAAAGCCCTTCATAATTTAGTTTCTATTTCCCAATCCAACTTTGTTTACCCATATTCTACCCAAATTTGGAAACTTCATGTTTAGTAAACCAAGGACTTTACAGTTTGAATATTGTCAGTCCTACCTCCTTGCCCTGACTCATGTTGATTTTTCCATCTGTAATGTTTCCCCATATCTTCTCTATCTGCTAGATCATATTCCAACCCATCATGCACAGAACTGAACCTATCATCTGTCTTATTTCCTCTGTGAACCTTCGCTAATATCTTATTGTTCTCCTTCATTGAACTGATATTGAATCTAGTCTACACTGCAGAATGTAAAACTTAATTATGTATCCCTTTTTATTGATTTTTTCATTCATCTCATTAACTGGCTTATAAGTTCTTTGAAGGAATTTTGATTAAAATTGTGCATAACCCCACGATAGCTAGAGATCACTTATCTAGAGGGCACATAATAGAATATGGTTGGGTGATTGATTTGTGTACAATGGTATAATTGCTCCCTATAATAATCTCAAAGAAGAGGCATACCCCCAAATAATTTCATATCCCTTATTAAACTACAGATCTCTCATTCATGAATTTTTTTGAGCTATTGAAATTTTCTGACTGTACCACTTCTTAGAGACCTATAAATTTACTATGCATTGTGGTTAGTATTTTCATCCATGTGTCTTTGTCATTTCATTTACTATAAAGTACCGTGTGAATGTTAGTTATTAATAATAATGCTATTTCAAACTGAATAACAATGATGAATGATTTTGAAATCTTACTACGAAGTCTCATTATGACGTGAAATTGACCTTGGGTTTTTAAAAACTCTAACAGTGAAGTAGAAGCTCTAACTGATGATACGAATCTAGAAAGACCTTAAGAATGGTCAAATATATTAGTCCAAGCACTGTTGGGAAAACTGTTGAATGACATTCCAAAAGGCACTAACTATGCATAGTCTTTGATACATCAATGCTAATATGTTTCCCAAATGGATCATTCACAAATAATTTACATGCACACAAATATTTAGAGAAGTACTATTAATTGTAGTAAAGAACTGGAAACTGTGGCAAATGGAAACTGGAGAATGATTGGGTAAATTGTGGTATGTGAATGTAATGGGACATTATTAAGCATTAAGAAATAAAAAATATAAAGAATTCAAAGAAGCTTGGAAAGACCTGTCTGAATTGATAGAGAGTAAGATGAGCAGAATAAGTTCCATGATGGCAATAAAAATGTAAAGTTAAATGACTTGGAACAATTTCAGAATTCGGATCAACAAACGTAGCGACTAAGCATTGCTTCAAAAACTGACATTGAAACCTGCCTCTTGCCTCTGAGGAGTTAAGGCAATAGACTAGAGGTACAGAATGAGATGTTCTTTTTCAGATAGGACCATCAGGTTGATGTATTTCATTTATCTAAGAAGAGAACACTTATATTTGAGAGGTTAGTCAGCCGAGAAAGACTAAGAGAGAGAGAGGAAGGAAGCAAGGAAGGAAAGAACATCAATAAAACAAAAATACGCAGAAAATTTAAAATGTTGTTACTTTGTTAAATTGAATATATGTGTGTGTGTGTGTATATATATATATTTTAAAAATACCTGCTTACAGCAGAAAATTGAAAAATTTATTATATAATTATATATTAATTTATATATAATTATAATTTACTGTATTATCTCTGTTATTCTTTATTCATTGAAATGTTTCAGATAATGTTGAAAAATAAAAAAATTAAAATGACTATGGGCACTGTCCATTCATGAATTAAACAAAAATGTATTAAGTATCTGCCATGTGCTAGGTACTTTTGTGGGTACCACACGTAGAGAGACAACAATAAAGCAATATCTGCCCTTGAGAAATGTGTTTGTTATTGAAGGGGGAAAATACACATAGATAAGTTATAAATATATACATACACACACATGTACACACTAAGCTAAGCTAAACTAAATTAAGCTAAAATAAGCTAAATTACTAAATATACCAAGCAAATTCAAAATAATTGGTGGGGGAGTAATGGGTAGGAACGTCCATTAGTGACTGGATGACTCAGGAGAGGCCTCATGTAGCAGGTGACACTGAAGAAAGCTGGAGATTTTGCAAGGTGGATGTGAGGCAGAAATATATCCTATGTACTCAGAATAGTCTGGGTAAAGGCATGGGGATGAGACATGGACTCTGCCTGTATTCTGAGTGCCAGCTTCACTTAGCCAAGAATGGAAAGGTTCATGACCTAATTGATGACTGGTAGATGGTGAAGTTTTTGGCAACTGAAACTCTTGACCCAATCTACTAAGGTGGATGGGTTGCAAGCTGTGTTGGTAGATCATTTGTTCACATTTGTGAAATCACTGATCCATGAAATAGTAACATATAGGTCTATAACTTCTCTTTCTGGTGTCAAAGGAATTGATGGGTATTATTCCTTCATCGAATTTCTATGTCATTCTTTTACATCCCCTAAACAAAATAGAATTCAACTATATCTTGTCTCTGATCCCCTTCCCCAGGTCAAAGAATCTTACTCACTTCCCCTCTTCCTTAGGAAACGTTAAGAGTCACACTAAAATTTTATGCTATTCTCATACAGATTCTTTACCATTAGAAATGTTTCATCTTTAATATGCATTAAATAGAACAGTAATTTATTAGACAGCTATCTATGTATGCAGACATGTAAGCAGGTAACTACTTGGACTTATTTCATATATATGTTTGTATATATATCATTGATGTCTTTTAAATAATTTGATATGCTAAGTAGCTGTAAATTCTTTTTTCTTTTGATATTCCAGCTGGAACCCCTCTATCAACTAATAACCCATCAATAAGTATTTATTAAGCACCTACAATATACCATGTATTATGCTAGACCCTGGACTTACAAAGACAAACATGAAATAATCCCTGTCCTTAAGAAGCTTGTGTTCTATTAGAGGACACAACAAATACACATTTAAGTTTATGCAAAATATATAAAAACAAACATGAAGCAATTGGGGGGGGCACTTCATGAGGAGGTGATTAAGCTGAGTTCTAAAGGAGATTCTAAAGGAGATTCTAAAAAGCAGAGGTGAGGAGGGAGTGTGAGGAAAAGTAAAAATGTCATTTGGCTGAACCAAAGAGTGTATAAAAGGGGAGTAATATTGAATTAGCATTAAAAGGTAACCTTAGAGCCAGGTTGTAAAAAGCCTTAAATGTCAAACAGAGGAGTTTAAATGTGGGTCTAGAGTTTTTGGACAAGCTGCGAACTTTACTGATTAAGAAGATCTCTTCAGGGTCAGAAGTATACTTTAAGGATATCACTTTGTCCACTATATGCAGGATGGATTGGAAAGGGGAGACAAGAAAATAATTAGACTGCTATTATAATAGTTGAGGGGAGACAGGATTAAAGCTTGAGTTTGATTAATGTCCATGTGAGTAGAGGGAAGAGGATAGATATGAGAGCTGTTATGGAGGCAGAAAAAAAAACAGACTTGGCAACTCTTTGTATACATGGGGTAAGAAAATTGAGGAATTGAAAATAACCCTGAGATTGCAAACCTGCATAACTGTAGGCATAATGGTGTCCTTTACAGTAATAAGTAAGTCAGGAGGGGGAGGGGTGAGAAAGAATAGAGATCATGATTTTATCTGAGATGCGTTGAGCTTGAGATGCCTACAGGACGTCTAGTCTGAACTATCCAATAGACAATTGGAGGTTTGTAACTGGAATTCAGGAGATCAAATAAAATTGGTTACATCGATGTGAGTCATCTGCATAGATATTATATGAGAGAGAATATTAATCTACCCCTCACTCTATTCCCATTTTACAAATGAGGAAGAATTTGTTATTGTTCAGTAGTTTTTCAATCACCTCCAACTCTTCTTGACCCCATTTGGAGTTTTCTTGGCAAAGGTTCTAGAATGATCTGCCATGTCTTTCTCAGTTCATTTTTTATAGATGAGAAACTGAAGGAAACAGGGTTAAGTGACTTACTCAGGTTCACACAGCTAGTAAGTATCCAAGGTGGAATTTGAACTCATGAAGATGTGTCTTCCTGATTCTAAGCCCAGAGCACTATGCCACCTATATGATCTTGAAGATTTACCCAAGGTTAAACATCTAATTACTATCAAAACCAGGGCTGAAACCTAAGTTTTATGACTCCAAGATCACCATTCTCTCCTCTCCCTTCCTGCCTTGTACCACACTATTTAGGCTTTTTTTAAAATTAGTAGATGAACTTTGACAGTTACAGTGTCTGAAAAACAAGTCACCCCAAAACCCAACTGGTAATGAGCCTCTCTGAGGTGGACTAGAATATTCCTCAAACAAAAGGGCCCATCCATTAAATGTTTCCATCTTGATAGAACCTGCAGATTCTGACCTATATCTTACTGGCATATCCTCTAAGACATTAGGGTTACCTTCGTGCCACCAGGAGGCATAAGAGAAGGACTTTACAAGGGAGATACATATCCCTCTATTTATATTTTTGAAATCCCTCTATTCCTTCTTTGTACTTCAAATTTTCATTTGGGGTTTTAAAACCATCACATCATATCTAACATTATTTTATCTCCTCAATAGATGTTAATTTTAGTTTTAATGTTTCCTCTTTAACTCCTCTTCTGCTATTGATTTAGTAGGAGTTACCTCTAATCACTTAAATGTAAGTAATGCATTAAGGCTGCCCACGGCCAGTATATATTTGGAAATATCCTCTCCTTTTAAGAATCCCTTTGACAAGAGCCTATTAAAACAGGGATTACTCTGGAAATTTACCAGGATTCTGTCCAGCACCATGAAAGCAGCATAATAACACCCAGAAGAAATTAGAACCAATTTAGAGAATGCCAGAATGAAATGAGCAAGTCTGAATTGCAGGGAAAAGCATGGTATAGGGGAAAGGGTACTGGAATCAGAGGACAGAAACCTGGGTTTGAGACCTGACATTGTTGTTTATCTCTGTGACCTTTAACCAGGCACTTTATCTCACTAAGGCTTAGTTTCCTCATCTACTACATGAAAACCACAATAAAGTAATTTTAAGTTGCCTGCTAGGATGAAATCCAATGATCCTATGAAATCCAGTGTATATCTTAAATGAAAAAAAGTGTCAAGTTAGCTATATACCAGGCAACTATGAAATATTTTCAGTGAATAATTTCCCCCTTAACATCAGTCAGAACATCTCCTCAGCAGGCACATAGGCAGTGAAATTAATGACATAAGTTTCCTGTCAGAAAGGAATCATACCAAGACTGACCTTGATGTCAAGAAGACCTAAGTTCCAATCTTTCCTCTTGGAACCCCCAGTGAGTGGTTTATCCTCTCATTGCCAAGCAATTCATTAAGACTATAAGATTTGCTGAGGTACATCTTTTGAAGGAATCTCCACACCAGAAGTTCTGTATACAGATGAAATTTATGGGACTGAAAACTAACAGTAAAAGATTCATAACTTGCCTGGTGTATGACATGTTCAAGAAAATTCTAAGCATTATTTTGTGGTTGGAGATGCAAAAACACAGAAAACACATGATACACCCACAATGAACTTTATTTCTTTTCTAGGATACAAGCCAAGAGAAAAATGAATTATCTTCCTTTTGTATACGTATTGTTCATCATTCACTGTGCAGAAACAATAAAAAGCATATATTTTGCCCTTGATTCAGCTGAGAACCTCTGGTCAGTTGACAGTTTTTGAATGTGATGAGTTTAGCCTCTGGTCAGTGGACAGTTGCCAAAGAGGCTCAAGTCACATCACATTCCCTAAAATAATGGAAGACTGCCACCCCAGCTCTAATTTTTACAGATTGTCCTTTAACCCTGGTGCCACAGACAGTAGGTTATCAGAGTTGTTACATGTCAGTAAGTGCTGAGCCTTAGTTTTCCCAATATTATATGCATCATGGCTATACTAGGCTTACACTTACCATTTTATAGCGAAGGGAACAGAGATCTACAGGAGGAAGCCATTGCTTAAAGACAGTTTGTACGTAGGAGACCAAGGTCCTGTGACCCCAAAAACAGAAAACCAATTTTCTTTTTTTTCTTTTTTGTACTACATTACATTGTTCTCAGGACATGTTCTGATGTTCTGTGATCCATTCTCTAAATGAGAAACAGAATGGGAAAGTAGGGGCATTAAGACATAGAGGCTTTCAAAGAATCTTGAATTGAGGGTTAGGAGACCTTAATCTTAATTCCAAATATTTCTGGCTCTCTTCGTGACTTCTTTCACTTTGGGCTTCAAGTTCCCTACTCACAGAATGAGAAAGTCATACTTGTACAGTCTCTTTGGCCCATTCCAACTCAAATAAGTGTATTAGAATCTTCTGATTTCTACCATGGTCTGGTAAATTTCAATTAGCCAGGAGAATTAATTCTGTTTCTTTTTACTTTCCATTCTCATGATAGATTTTAAATCAGAGGGTCTGAGTTCAAATTCTAGCCCTCCTGCTCATTACCTGAGTGATCTTGGGCAAGTCACTTAAATCTCTGGGCCCTAATTTCCTCATTTATAAAAGAAGGGGGTGGATAAGATGAGCTCTAAAGTTGTTTTTAGCTTTCCATCCATGGCCCTGGGATCATCAAGCTTAGTCAATAGAATTAAAAAGAGGAACATAATAACTTAAACACTTTATCAACCAGCTTGTTTGTGTTCAAATTGGAAGGAAGTTTCAGAGAAGCAGATATTATAAGTTATATATATAATATATAATAAACATTATGTTTATTATAAGAATTAGATTCCTAATAACCAGAGAAATCTGAAAGTGGAATGGATAGCCTTATTAGGGAGTTACATCCGTATCACTGAATATGTGGAAGGTGAAATAGGCGATAATTTGTCAATGATATTTTAATAGAGGTAATGTTGTTGAACCTCAGTTCAAATCTGGCCTCAGATAATTATTAGCTGTGTGGCCCTGGGCAAGTTTTTATTCTTGTTTGCCTCAGTTTCTTCATCTGTATAATGAGCTGGAGAAGGAAATAACAAACCATTCCAGTGTCTTTGCCAAGAAAATCACAACTGGGGTCACGTAGAGACGTGATTGAAGAACCTCAATAGCAAAAATGTTGTAGAATGGAAAGAACACTTGCTTTAAAGAAAGGGAAGCTGCATTTGATCCCATATTATTTCTTTCTTGTTGTATGGTCTTGGGACAAGTCATTTTCTATGTCTTTAATATGCTGAAAACAGTACCTATACAGCTTGCCTCACAAGGTTATTGTGAGAAATGAGGCAATGTAAAATACTTTTTAGATTGCAAATTGGTTTAAAAAAAACCACCAGATATTTTCACTTGTCACAGCTCTTATTGCAGAGAAGGCACATTTATTGGACAGAGCCACAGTTAGATTATTTCTAAGATTATAAGGTCCTGATCATTTTTTCCTCCCTCTTCTTCCTCTATAGGATTTCATTTGGTGAGCTCATCAATTCTGGTGGATTTAATTGCTGTCTCCATACTGATCATTGTCAAATCTACCTATTCTGCCCTAATCTCTCTTCTGATCTCTAGCGTTCCATTTCCAATTACTTTTCAAACACCTCAAACTTGTACACATCTTAAACTTAGTATGTATGAAACTGAATTCATTATTTCCCCCCTGACCCTCTCCCTTTTTAATTTCCTTGTGACTATTGAGGGCAACACTATCCTCTTAGTCCCTCAGGCTCACAACCAGGTGCCATTTTAAGCTTTTCACTATTTCTCACAAGTCCCCCCTTCCTCCCTTACATCCAAACTGTTTCCAAGGCCTGTTCATCTCACCTTTGTAATATCTTTCAGATTTATCTCCTTCTCTTCTCCAATGCACTGGCACTCCTCCTCCCTGGCACTCCCCTACTCATGTTGGGATGTTTACACTAGCCTGTTGGGAAGTCTTCCTCCGTCAAGTCTCTCCCTACTTCAGTCCATGTTCTATTCAGCCACCAAAGTGATTTTCCTAAAGCACAGGCCTGACCGTATCATCCTCCTTCTCAAACAAACTCCAGTGGTTCCCTGTCATCTCCAGGATCAGAAATAAAATCCTCTGCCATTCAAAGCCCTCTCCTACCTTTTGAATATTCTTATACTTTATTCTCTGCCATGTAGTCTTTGATCCAATGACATTGGCCTTCTGGCCTTTCCACTAAAAAGATGTTCCATCTCTCAGCTCTGGGATATTTTTCTGGCTATTCCTCACATCTGGAATTCTCTTCCTCTTCATATCCACTTGTTGGCCTCCCTGGTTTCCTTTAAGTTCCAATTAAAATTTCATCTTCTATAGAAGGCTTTTCCCGACTCCTCTCAATTCCAGTGCCTTCCCTCTTTTAATCATTTCCTGTTTGTTCCTTTAAGTAGCTCATTTATACATGTTTGTTTATTGTCTTCCCCCAATTAAATTGTAAGCTCCTTGACAGCAAGGACTATCTTTTGTCTCTTTTTGTGTCCCTAGTGATTAGCGCACTGCCTAGTACATAGTGGGCACTTAATAAATGTTTATTGGCTAATTGATAGAGTGATCATACAATGATCACTGAATGAGACGGTCTATAATTACACAAGACTAAATTATTTTATTTCATATGTTTTCCTCCTAAGGCATTACATTCTAGCAGAAAAGAATTAGATTTGAGGTCAGGGTGTCTGAGTTAGAATTCTGGTTTTTCTACTTTACTACCTCTATAATGTATAACCTTGGGGAAATCTCTTTCTCTCTCTGAGTCTTTCTTTTTTTCTCTGTAAAATGAGAGCGTTGGAAAAGATGATCTTAAAAGTGCCTCCTAGCTATTAAAATCCTACGATTAGTGCATTTCCAAGTGACCCTGAGTCCATCAGGAAATTCTATTTTCCACAACTGTCCATCCTCCTTTATATTCTGGTTATTCTAGGTTTTACTGTAGGAATCTTTATTAGACACCAGTGACATAGCTTTAGAATAGCTTCAGAGTGGAAGGGGTTTCCAGTTTCCTTACCCTAGAGCCCACAGAAAGATTTTTCTGTGTAGCTACCTCACCCATCCTTCGTTCATAACAATAATTGGAGTTATTGGACCTTCAAAGCTGTGGAAAAAGTAACGGATGACCAGCCGCACCCCAAACGAAAAAGTAATCTGGGAGGTAATTACTGCCACTCAGGCAGGGCTTGCCAGCAAAATATTAATGGCTCACTTGATCAGCCTATACAGTTTTCCAACATTCTCCTCAAGATCAACATAAAGTCAGCAAATTGTCTAAGACAAAAAAAAACAAACCAACATTTATTAACATGTGAGATCAAAGAGAGAGGGCATAATAGTTACTTAAACCTACCTTCTTCACCCCCACCCCTCAATCCTTGCTGCCACCCCAATTGGATCTTCGTACCAAATAGGATTTGTTTACCAGTTGACGTTTCAGCAGGAGTTGGCCTTCCAACTTCATTTGTTCTTTATGTCCCATAAACATTATAAAGCACCTGTCATCTTGAAACCAACGAGGCATGACAGCACATAGCTCAGCTATGTCAGAAACGCCATCTTAATTTCAAACTCGCCAGACTTGTTTCTGACTCTTGTTCAGCTTTCAAAAGTGTGGTCTTGGGGTGTCTCTATATTAAACAGGAAGAATGCACTTGCAAAGTGCTCTAATGAAAATGAATGTCACACAGAGAGCACCCTTGGACAGGAATTCCTATCCCCTAGAAAGACTGGAAATACTACAGTGACTCCTGTGACCCAATACGCTGCCTCTGATGGAGATGTCGAGAAATGACTTAACAAAAGCTTGGCATTTATTCTTTAAAGATTAAGTCTACAGGTGGAATGCCCCCAATTTTCTTTTTAATAATTTACTCCATAAAAGAAATAAACCCTGGGCCTTTGATCACACTAGTCCTTCTCTATAGCTTTTGATTAAATTTTCTTAATTTTATTCTTAATTTATGGAGAAAAACAAGCATTTCCATAATCTTTTCTCTACCTCTTCCTGTCAAAATATCACTCATCCTTCAAGACCTAATTCAATTACGCTCTCTTGCATTCAGTGTTTATTTGTTTGTTTTCCTGATCTTTGCCTCTCTTCCCCAAAACAGACAAGAACCGTCCCTGTTTTTCTTCTTCTAAAGCACTCTTTTACCTCTCTTTAGAGACTTACCAAGGCTAGGTGGCTCAATGGACACAGCACTGGGACTGGAATAAAAAAGACCTGAGTTCAAATCCAGCCTCAGATTCTTACTAGGTGTACAAGCCTGGACAAGTCATTTAAACTTTTTTGCCTCAGTTTCCTCATCTGTAAAATGGGGATAAAAATCGCACCTATTTCCGCACCCCCCCCCCAGGATTTTTGTGAGAATCAAATGCGATAATTATAAACTGATTAGCACAGTCTAGACGCTATGTAAATGCTAATTAATTATTATGGCTACTACTTACACATCCATGTATCTTATAATCCTTTTAGACTGTAGGTACAATGAAAACCAGAGCAATAGCTAATTCATGCTTCTATACCCTTCATTGGCCACCCCCAGTTCATTCATTAGGTGCTACATAAATTGAATTAAATCAAATTAGGACCATCACCTAAAAGATGGATAGAATCCTAATTGGTTTTACCCAGAGCTGTGTTTTAGGGGCAAGAAGTTACATTATTTTACTTTTGCTCTTATTTTCAATAATTATTAGGGTCCTTTGGATTCCTATAAACAATCTTTGTTCAAATCAATCTTTTGTCTTTAAATAACAATGCAAGTAGTTTGCTTTTTAATTTAAAAAATCAACATCTATCTATCCCTGTTGTGAATTTTTGAAATTGATAAAAACAGATCTTCATAACCACTTGAAAAATTGTAGGTGAGGACAGACATCATTTGCAACCTTGTGGCAGTGGAGTTTGAGTGACAGAGAAAATAAAATACTTTGTACCTTGAACTTAATGCCTAACTTTTAAAAAGTGCATCAGTTTCAAAATTAATTATGTAGATCTTATTGGCCCAATTACTATTTGCCTGAATATATCAGTGTAAATTCTAACTAGCTTTCTGTCTGATCTTCCTGAGACCTTGAGGGACAACTTAATTATTCTCAGAACGGGCTATTCACTTCCTCAAAATAATAAGTAATCTAATAGAGATACCACACCCAACTAGCCTTATTTTAACTATGCAGCCTGAGACCTCCAGTGAGAAGAAAGCAAGTAGCAAGCTTTTGGTGGCCCACTAGTATGTCTATTCCTTCTTTAACTTACAAAACTAAATTTATTGCCATTCTAAGAGATACTTTTCCAAGTAGTTCCTTGAAGAATAAACATCTGACTTTCTTTTCAGTGATAGAATGAGACCTGTAACATTTCTCTGAAAAGTAATACATAGAAGTAGGTGAGAGGAGGAAGAATATTGAGCTTATTTTTGTCTTCTTTACTTAAAACTTTAGTGTTTTCCCTTGTTTAATGCTTATCAAGCATTCTCCATTGTCATTAACCTCATTCACACTTTCAAATTGCTTTTTCCTTATTATGTATGTTTCATATTTCCTTATTTGTATATGTAATATCCCTAACCCCACCAAAAAGAAAAGAAATGAAATGAGTGCAAGATCCTTTAGGGAAGAAACTATTGAATTTCTTTTATCTTTGCCTCCCCAGTTCCTAGAAGAGTAGATTGCACACAGTAGGTACTTAATGCATGCTTTATGAATGCTTTAATGGATTGCATCTTCTTCTATGTTGCTTTGTGGCAGATGAGGGGGAATCTTTTCTCAAAGTGGGTAAAAAGACTACAGAAAAGCATTCTGCAAATGTTTAAATCTGTTTCATACTGAAATTTTTTTATGTAAACGTAAGAACAGAAATAAATCTATTCTTTCCAACCTCCAAATCAGCTCAGGCTTTGTTCCTAGATTGGCTTAGATGACTCAACTCTGCCCAAAACATGTAGAGAAAATGATCCCTCCAGATTTCAGCACAAAGAGTATCCAATCATTCCTGCAGTCACAGGACATAATTTAAAACAAGAGTCACAGTTAAGTTAAAGTTTAAGAGGAATAATAAGGGTAGTTTATGTGACAAATGACCCTATTTTAGGAGCTTGCTTTGTCCTTGAATTAATCAATTGTGTTAATAACCATTATATTAAAATATTTTTTCAAGATCAAACACCTTACCTTTCCCAAAGTTTCAGTTTTCACCAACCCAAGACAGAATTTGGGGCTCCTCCTTTATTGTATAAAGTTTTTTTTTAAAAGTATTCAAAGCCGAGTCTTGAGTCCTACCCTTTAATTTCGGCTCTCATTGGAAATCACTATGGCAGACATCTGCTCAGGATTATCCCACAAATGGTTTGTGGGCTCATCTGTTTTCCCTCTGGGTCTCAGAGGGAAGCGCTGCAGTAATAACGAAGTTAATGTAGTGCACACACTATATTTTAACAAATTCTAAATATCTAAAAAAAATCTATACCCTTTTTGCCAGCCCTGGAATAACCTCATCTGATCGACAAGTGGTTTTCTGTATGCATTTCATATATTTCTTTAAAATTCATTTCCAAAATGCTATAAAAACACATATTTTTTGCATCTGCAGTGAGGCAGAATCCTAGGCTACTTCAAAAGAAATATATGGACTTCTTTTCATTATGATCTTAAGTTCCTCTTATGTGACTTCCTAGAAAATCTTCACCATTCTTTTTCAGAATCCTATGATGTTCTTGGTGTCGGTAATTCCTCCACCAGTGCACATCACAGTTCCTCTGTGACATAATAAAACTTTTTGTGAATGAATGTAACCAAGACTGCCATCAATCTATGGCCACTGGTGAACAGCCTATTCAAACTTAGCTACGCTGGTATTTGGTTGGAAAACATGCAAACCATCATCAGGTTCAATCTTAAAGTGTTTCCATCCTCATAGGACTGTGTTGGAGTTTGAGATCTGTTGGCAGAGCCTTGGGAAGACCAGGGTCATCTCCATGTTATGCTAAGGCATTAGAGCAAGGTTGCAGATGGGATACCTCATGCCTCTTACTAGGAAGATTATATTTTATGAACTTTTATTTTGTAATTACTCTTTAGTTATATGAGTATATATTATAATGTAAGTACTTTGAAGTCAGGGAATATTTTCACTGTTTTTTTGTATCCCCAGTACTTAGAACAGTTTATGGTACATGATAAGCACTTAAATGATTGTTGAATGCTTGATATACATATAGTGATACAGTTCCTCTTTGGTCCAGGATGTTGCTGTTTAGTCATTTCAGTCATGTTGAACTCATTTAGGGTTTTCTTGGCAATGACACCAGAGTGGTTTGCCATTTCTTTCTCCAGCTTATTTTACAGATGAAAAACGGAGGCAAGCAGAGTTAAGTGACTAGCCTTGAGATGAGTCTTCCTGACTTCAGACCTGACACACTATATCCACTGAGCCACCTAGCTTCCTCTTTGGTCCCAGTGGGAAACAGCATTTTATACCCAAAGCCATTTGTTCTTTCTTGTACAGATAGAATTCAAGACAATACCTTAGGGAACTAGGTGGTAGAATGGAGACAGCATTTGGCTTGGATTCAGTAAAACCTGAGTTCAAATATAGTCACAGACATGCACTAGTTACATGATCTTGGACAAGTCACTTAACTTTTATTTGTATCAGTTTCCTCAATTGTAAAATGGGAGTGATATTACCACCATGTATGTATTTTCCGGGGTTATTGTGAGAATCAGATGAAATATTTGCAAAGCATTTAGCATAGTGCCTGCTATGTGGTTGTTGTTTGGCCTTCATTCACAAAGAGGACCATGACATCAAGGAGATGATATCATGACATGCAAGTGAATTGGAGTTAAGGGAGGGAGGGCTGTGTAAAGTCACTAGCTTCACTTTATCCTCCAGAATTATTTGGGTCTGGTGACCAGATATTGATCTGGATGACTGGAGGGTGGCCCTCCTTCCACATAGTAGGCATTTGATAAATATTTATTTCTTTCCTTCCTCTCTTAGTAGTAGAGGCGTAGGAGATACTCCAAACTCTTCTTCTCTTTCCCAACCCCAACCCTTTATAAAGAAAAAAAATTACAACTTGTAGACATAAAACAAGGACAAAAGACTAGAGCTGCAGTTTGCAATTTAATTGCGTAATGCTCTCTGGACCTCCAGATAAAGGCAATGAGGGCAGGGAAGTGAGCAAAATGCTGCTGCTCTCTTACAAGCAAAGTTCACTTGAATGTTCCCCTTGTCATTATGTAATCTAAGCCGAGGTATCACTAAGATAAAAGGCCACTTGAATTTACCAGTGCAGAAAGTGGCTACCTCTGGTGAATCATAATCAAGTGAGTACAGCATTTTATTTTACTTCTTGGGCAAAGAAAATCAGCTTTTGGCTTTTAGATGGAATCAGAGCTTTTGGGTTTTCTAGAGCAGAAGGCCTTTATTATGTATGTGTCATACATAGATAGCTAGATAGGTAGATAGATAGATGGATGGATGGATAGATAGATATAGACATATTAAGAGAGATAAACATATGTAAATGAATTCAAATATGAATATTTACATGTATATATGTATCTGCATATTTATAAAATAATAGAATTGTATGTTAAAGCTAAAAATAGACCTTATAAATGATCTAGTCGAATCATGTTATTTTACCCTTAAGGAAACTGAGGTACAGAAACATTAAGAACAAATACATTACATGTTGGTATCTTTTTCAATTCAATTCAACAAGTATTTATTAAATGCTTTATCATATGAAAGATGATATGGGAATACAAAGACAAAAACAAGAATGTTCCTTTCCCTCAAAGAGCTTACTTTCTATCTGTTCAAGAAGGAATAAACGGCTTTGGGCATAAAATGTTATTTCCTACCTGGACCAAAGAGGTAACTAGGTGGTTCAGTGGATAATGTGTCAAGCTTGAAGTCAGGAATATGTATTCATTCATATGAATACACATAAGTAAAGAGTATGAAAAATTGAGGAAGAAGGATAGTCTAACAATTCTGGTGGGAAATTAGGAGGAAGCTTCATAAAAGAAGTGGCACTTCAAGAAGGCTTTGAAGGAAGATAAGAATCTGAAAAATAGAGATGAGCTGAAGGAGTACATTCTATGTATGGGGGAAAGGCTTATGTGAATGTGTGGAGATAGAAGATGGAGTGTCCAGTTTGCCTAGAAGAATGAGTTCATGAGAGAGAACGAAACAAAATAAGACTAGAAGGGAGATGAGAGTCAGATTGTAGAGGACCTTGAAGGCTAAGTGAAGAACTTTACATTTTGCCTTTTAGGCAAAGGAAATTCACCCAAGGTTTTTTGAGTAGAGGAATAGCATACAAAGACCTGCATCTTAAAAATATTGCTTCGAAGATGGATTAGATTTTACATGGGTTCCCTGGAAAGGCATTGGAATAACCTGAGTGGGGAGATAGTAGCCTCAGGTCCAATTGGAGGGTACTGAATAAAAATAAAAATAAAGGTACAAAAAAAAGCATAAGGAATGCCTAAGAAAATTCTTTGAGCCGAGAGATGAAGTGTCTTGCTTGTAAAAATGCCAGGAGGCCAGTATCAATGGATTGAAGAGTAGGTATCAGAGAGTAGTGTAAGAAAACTGGAAAGGTAGGTGGGGGTTAAGTTATGAAGGAGTTTGAATGCCAAACAGCCTTTTGTATTTGCTCCTTGAGGCAATTGGGAGCCACAGGAGTTTGTTGAGTAGTGGGAGTCACATGATCAGACTCACTTCAGGAAAATCCCTTGAGTTTCTGAATAGAGAACGGATTAGAGTATAGAGGGCCTTAAGGCAGGCAGACCCACCAGCAGGTTATTAAAATAATCCAGGTGTATGGGGAAGAGGGTTTGTACCAGAGTGGCACCAGTGTCAGAGGAGAGGAGAAGGCATATTTGAGAGATGTTACAAAGCTGAAATCAATAGACCTTGGCAATAGCTTGGATATGATTAGAAATGCTTTCTATTCATTATCTCATTGGAGAAAAACGGTCCTGAGAAGAATTGCTAGGAGAGTAATTATGCTAGGACTTCAGAGAAGGGAGACATTGCTGTATCCTGAAGTGAGCAGCTACTGATCGGAAGATTTTACTCTTCATCTTTGGATCCACTACAGTGTTTTGCACCCAGTAGGTTCTCGTCAAATGTTTGTCTAATGAATGAATCATTGATGGTGGAACTATCTATGATCAACTAATAAGATTCCACAGCTGGTGATCATGTATCTCAGTATGTATGAATTATTAAAAGTAAAAATTGAGGGATAAAAAAAGAAATAGCAGTGAGGAAGTAAGAAGAAATATAATGGCTTTGATCAAAAACTGGATAAAGAGGGCTGTTCATCCTTGGTGGCCATGCCCTTGATTCAAGACTCCAATCTACAGAAATCCCCTTCCTCTTCTCTTCTCTCTCTCTCTCTTCTCTCACTCTTTCTCTCTTTCTCTCTCTCTTTCTCTCTCTGTCCCTCTCTCTCCATCTGTCCTCTTTCTGTCTCTCTCTGTCTCTCTCTGTCTCTGTCTCTCTGTCTCTCTCTCTCTCTCTATCTCTCTCTATCTCTATTCATAAGAAAATATGCAATCTTTAGGTCTGGAGATAGAAATTAAATGGAGCTTTACAAAGCCATAATTAAGTTTTCTTCCAAATTCAGTCAAAATTTACTCTCTCAGTCTCTCTGAAGTATTAGGGAAAATAGAGCTATGTTAACCACTTTCTTACTGCTTTAATCTCTACAAGGTTCTTTCCCCCTAATTAACTGTCTAGTACCATGCCCACTTCCATATTTATCAAAACAAGTGATTAAATGCAGAAAACACAATTTCTCTTTATTCCAATAATACTAGATATATACTATATACTAGATATACTATATACTAGATATAATCACCATTTAATTGGGTCTGCATTTTCAATGGATCCTGAGAAGTGCCTTTCCAATAGCATCTTTCTAAAAGTTGGATATGCTCATAAAATGATATTTATTCAGTCAATCAATAATTATTTAATCCATGCTAAATGCTGGCATATTTGTTATGGATTCCCCCAACATACCCATTATGTTCTGCCCCACTGTGCTGTCAGAAGAGTTTCTCAGGGAATGATTTGGATTAAAAGTACTTGAGGATGCTAGCTATCATTGCCATGTATCCTTCCCAAATCAATCAATCATCAGTTAATCAAAAGGCATTTCTTAAGTATTCAATATATGCCTGTCACACACATTTGGACATACAACCACAAAAGATGCCTACTCTCAAGGAATTTACATAATATTAGGGAGTCAGAAAGCATATATAAAATGAAGGAAGGAAAAAGTATTTAGAAGGCCAGAGTCTCAGGGTGAGAGCTTGAGTTCCAGGCCAAGGTAAAGACATCATGGCAGCTTGAAAGTGGCCAAGAAACAGCATGGAATCTGGATCTAGGCTCAGTAGAGTGAATGTTCACCAATCAGACATGCAGAGTGGGATGTTGAGTTCTGAATCAGAGTTAAAGGATAGAGTTCAGGAAGAAGCATGTCATCTTAAATATGGGTAGGAAGCAGCTATCTCTTTTTTGTCTTTTCAATTCCTTTATTAAGAAAGGTCAAAAGTTTATAACAGTTCCATACATAGTTTTACAAAGTTTATATGAGGGGAGATTAAAATGATGTTATTACTATGCAATATTTTCAGCCACTCAGGCAATATAACCAGGACCTCTTAAATAAAGGGACATATATGTGTATGTAGCTATGTATTTTTATGTATATACATGTATGTCTATATACACGCGTGTATATATTTGTATATGCACATGTGTGTATGGTTTTATACATGTGTATATATGCATACATTTACATGTATGGAAAATATGAAGAGTATAGATATCTTCATGCAGTAGATAGACTGCTGGATTTGGAGTCAAAAAGACTTCAAATCTTGCCTCAGACAGTTATATAGCTGTATGAACTTGGACAAGTTACTTAACTTTTCTCAGCCTCACTTTCCTCATCTGTAAAATGGGAATAAAAATAGCTGTTACCTTGTAGGGTTATTGAGAGGGTGTAATAAGATTATATATTTAAAGGACTTTGCAAATCCTAAGCTATATAAATACCAGCTATTAAATATAAAGAAAGAAAAAGGGAAGAAAAGGAAACTAGTATTTGGGGAGATCAAGAAAGGCTTCACATAGAAGTTTCAGCTCTATTCTGAAGGAAAATAACAATATGAAAATGAAAGGCAAAAACACAAATGCTGCCAATTTAAAAATTTTTAAGCTTTGATACAAACATTCTCACACTATAAGACCCAGAGGAGACCTCCTCTGTCCGTAAGGGGACAGGGCACTCTTTTTTAATTCAAAGGCCACAAGCCTATGTTACTGATTTCTGACCAATTATATTTTGTAATAATATGAAAAGAATATATATATATATAATATATATAATTATATATTTATATCAATAGTCCCCCTCTAATACTGTAGAGACCCACAGTAACATCTTTCAAGGTGATTTTCCATTCATCACTTAGACCTTCTGAAAGGAAGTAGATTCTGTAGTATTTCACTTAATGTCACGTCAAGTCTATTTGTTTGTTTGTTTCTTTTAGAAATATTGAAAGATGGTAGGCAGGCTACAAATCTACTCATGTCCTGATTCTGGATAAGGCAAAGGCCACAGTTGTATTTCAGTTTCTTATATTTTCTGACATCCCATAACACTATTGTTGTTCATGGATTGAACATGAAAAATGTGTTGTGTGGGACACAGGGAGTTTAAAGAGAGAGAGAGAGCAATAATAAAGAACCCCCAGCTGGATTCAGTTTAATAGTGTAATATAAGCAGAAGTAAAATCAATTCCTAAATTTAATTTGGGATGTATTACCACTGGCTTTTAGTTTGTTAACTTTCCAAATTCTGTTAACTGAAATATGTAAACTAAGCATATTTCTTTCATCTAATTTGTGATTACAGGAACTGCTGATTTGCATAAGAAATTTGATCGACAGAGATTATTACACTTTTTAGGGGTGAAAAACTATTCCATGATAATCCAATTGATAAGGGCATTACAGCTACTAAAGCTAAGGCACTCCTCTCGTCTCCGTAAATCGCTATATTTAATGTAATTGATTGTGTTCTCAGTAGCCACTAAGATAATTTCTGTTACCACAACAAGCCTCCTTGCTGTTTTTATTATGTGTTGTTATGGAGAAGATGGGCTTTTACAAATGCTTCCTAGTTCAAATGACTGATCTTCTAGTAAAAATGAAACAAACGGGCATCTAGAATGTTAACCATGATGTCGCTGTGAAACTGGAGCTGAGAGAGGCATCCGTCATTCCACACCTGGCACTCGAGTTCATTTAACAAAGCACAGCACATCCATCACAGGTTCCAAGGAAAGCTCAGAGGCTTGGAGAAGGTTACATGTAGCTACAGAAGTAGGACTCGAGGGCCAGATCTGCCCCTGAACTGTTGCTTGTAGTCTTGGACAAGGGGCTTTCTCTTAAAGCCCCCGTCTACTTCTGGAAAATGGAATTCCTGGCAACAATCTACTTCTCAGGCATACTTAAAGAGAAAAATTAAGGATGGTAGAAGTAGTGGTGCTGCTGGTGGTGGTAATGATAGTAGTTGTGGTAGTATTGACTGCGGTAGTATTGGTAGTAGTAGTGGCAGTAGTAGTGATAGAGGTAGTGGTAGTGGGGATAATAATGGTAGTATTAGTAGTAGAGATAGTAGTGATGGTAGCTCATATTTATATAGTGCTTTAAGGGTTGCAAAAATTTTATTTTCTCATGTTATGTTCATAAGATACATGCTGTTATCATCTCCATTCTAATAGATGAGGAAACTAAGGGTGGAAGAGTTAAGAGCTCTTGCCTGGGACCACAATGTCAATATGTATCTAAGGCAGGATTTGAAGTCAAGGCATCCTGACCCCAAATGCCTAATAAAAACTATGTATAATGAGTTCAGGAAATTGGAAGATGAATGTGGACTCTGGTAGTTAATTGTGTTAATTGATGGAGAAATTTAGATTTGAGTTGGACCTTGAAATAAATGGTTACTTTTCCCCTAAATGGCTCAAAGCAATGCAACTATCTCAAATACTACCTACTTTCAGACCCCAGTAGGCATAGCCAGAGACTCTGAGTGCAAGAGCCCAGCAATAGTAATGTCTTTTAGCCAACATGCTTCCAAACTGAATCTGGGAACAATCCAAGGGAAATAACTTTATAGAGAAGGCACTTGCTATCCTTCTCACAACTGGCACCAAGCACCTATTTGTCACTTCAAGAGTTTTGGAAATGTATCAGCTCTTGGATCACTGGGCCTGCTTCTGGCCTACCCTCCAAAGACATAGTCCAAGCCAGCAACCTCATAGAGATGCTTACCTGACAACTAATTCTTCAGGCGCTACATCTCTCAGTTTCTCAGTAGCCACAACTACTGAAGACCTAGAAGAGAAAATTCCCTCTACTTACGTCCTTGGCAATGGTTCAATATGGAAAAATATGATCTTATTAATGGAAATAACACTAAAGAAGATATATTACCATCCGCTTTACCCCTGGAGAGGGATGGATAGATTCAGAAATGATCCTGTTATAAAAATAAAAGAATAACTAAAATATAAAAACTTAAGAGGGGGTTCAAAGTCAAAGATCAAAAGGATACCACCTAGTAGTTATAAATTGGTTCAAATCTTCCCCATGATGAATTACACAGTGGACAACTAGAAAAACTTAGACACTGAATTGTAGAAGCCCTCATAGTAATCTTTGAGGAATCATGGAAACCCTTAGAAGTACCAAAAGATGCAAAGTGCCTTCATTTTCAAAGAATATATTCTAGGAATTACATATCAGTAAACTTGGCAGATGATTCATAAATTTTATAAACATAGATAATTTGGGAGAACTGAAATAGAGAAGCAATGATGGCTAGAAGCCAGCCTGGGTTCACTATGAACAGCTCTTACTAAAATGACCTAATTTGCCTCAAATTAATGATGGCCCCTTGGCCATTTATATCAAATCAAAGCACAATTCTGATCATATCACCCCTTCAATTCTACAAAGTTTAGTGACTTACTATTGACTCCAGGAGCAAATACAAAATGCTTTGTCATTCAAAGCTCTTTATAGCCTAACCCCATTCCCACCTTTCCAATCTTCTTACACCTTATTCCCCAATATGGATTCTTCAATGCAGTGATATTGACCTTCTGGCTGTTCCATAAACAAGATACTCCATCACTCAGGTCCAGATATTTTCTCCCCGATGTCTGGAGTGCTCTCCCTCCTCCACTCCAATTACTGACCTCCCTGAATTCCTCTAAGTTTCAGATAAAATCCCACCCCCACAAGAAGCCTTCCTCAACCTGTCTTAATTCCAATTCCTTCCCTCTGTTAATTATTTTCTATTATCCTATAAATAGTTTTCTTTGTATATATTTGTCTGTATGTTGTCTCCCCCATTAAATTATAAGCTCCTTGAGGGCAGGAACTCTCTTTTGCCTCTTTTTTGCATCCCCATGCTCAACACAATGACTGGCACATAGTAGGCACTTAATAAATATATCTTGAGTTGAAAAAAATCCTAGCCTTTTGAGTCAAATGTAGCAAAAAAATAAAAAAGTTGGAATCATAAAGGTAAAATGTTGAGATTGTCTACATTTGTGGCCAAGTGATTTTGGCATCATGTAGATAAAGCTTGAAGACATTCCTAGAATTAATGAGTTAAAGTTTTATAAAACAGATCTTTGGTTCACCATAAGAAAAAGCTTCCCAACAATTAAAGCTGGGCCATAATGAAACAAGATGAGTGTTTCCTATTTTTGGAAATATTCACATAGAAGCAAAATGCTATCAGAGGTGCCCTCAGCATTGCCATAGGACAGGTATCTGAATGAGATGGATTTGATTATATGACCTCTAAGGTTCTTTTCAGCACTGTAATTGTAAGAGTGTGTGTTGTCTGGTGTTCCCTGGAATTTTTGATGACTGCTTTATCAGGTCTCATAAGCATATCCTTCATTGGTGAAGTATATTCTCATTTTGGGAGATCCAGGGAGGAATCTAAAACTTGTCCCCAGAGATTATGTCTCTTCCAAAGTTGTACCATGTAAGGACCAATAAAGTTAAATTGGTTTTCAAATTTTTAAAGGTGCTTAAGGGAACAGACAAGCAAGCTAAGAAAGGTGCCTACATCTCCATATCTTTTGGGAGATATTGAGGGTTAGCCCACTTTTGAAATAATCATTCTCATTTGAATGGATCAGCAATCAAATGTCACATTCTCTTCAACACAGGTCGACCAGACCCCAATGCACCCTGTCATGTAGTCCTTTTGGAACAAAGCACCATATATTTTGTGCAGTGAGTGATTATGCCTCCCCCTTTCCCTCCTGCTTACTTCTAGTAATACATGGTTTTATTATAAAATGGGTTGTGCCAAAGAGCATGAAACCATGTATTTGGGCCTGTGACGGTTTAGAATGGTTTTGTTTAAAAGAGCGTGCTGTGTTTAAGTGTATGTATAATCAATGCGTGGTGACATTTCAAGGTTATGGAAATTCTGACTCTATTTTCTACATGTGGTATTAAACTTTGGATAGAGAAACAACTGTTGTCTCTATTGTACTACACCCTGTACAATGATTAATGTGCTTTTTCCTTAAAAAATTGGGAGGGGTGACACCTAAGGGAATGCTAAACATATTTTTAATTGCAATATAAATATGTCATTTCCTGACTAATTCAAGTTATACATAGGAGATTATATAATACCGAAGGGCCTCCAATCATGATATATTGTGCCTGTAAACAGAGCCGAAGGACCGACAGAGCCCAGCTGAAGATAAAATATTCTTTTCTAACTCTGTCTTAGTAGATGAAGAATTAGATGTTGAAGCATGACATTGCCTTATAAAGCTGAATTATTGTTTGGCATAGACTATGGTCTTTAAATAACTTTCTGAGAGGCTGGATGAGGAAGGCATTTTCCAAAAAGTGTCCAAAAAACAATGTCAAGGAAAATTACCTGATTTAGGAGGATGTCTGAGTTGGCCAATGGAGAAACATCTGTCTTTGGTATCATCTAGAGTCTATAGGTTTCTAGGGGCCATTATTCTTGAAGTGCTCACGTTCCCATGATAGCCCTAACAATAACATCGGTTATGATCTACCTGAATGGGGCACTTACTTAACCTTTCATTCTTGCTTGGTGCCCTTTCTTCTCCATCTCCCTGTCTCAGAGTGAGAGAAAATGGGCTCTTTTAAGTTCCAGTGTTTACCAAATGGTAACTGATCTTCTTTTCGAATTGAATAGATATTGACTGGTGTTCTAGTTTGACCAGCTATATGTAGTTACAGGTTCAATTCTATATTCTTGGATAATACTGAAAGCCAAGTATTTCCATTTTTTGGAATGAATCAATTATTCCCATCTCCTTCACAGTCTTCAAGTCTACCTTGGATAATCTTTCTTCTACTCTGCACTCTTTCCTTTTTCCCAGGTCTGGAACCATGAATCCCAGATCAAATTAAATTTGCCATTGTTTCTGGAAGGACAATGGCAATTTAATCCCCTATGGTCCCTCTTGCCATCCCCAAAACTTTCTGACTTACAGTTCCCCTGTGTGTTACCAGTCTCCTATGAGTAACTACCCCATTAGAATGCAATCTCCTTGAGAAGGGAAAAGGCTGTTTCTGAATTTGTGTACCTAACACTTATCAACATGGCTGGTACACAGTAAACACCTGGTTAATGCTTCTTCATCCATTCATTGGATGAATGCCATTCGCGCTATTAAATGACATACTTAGAATCTCCATTTGGAAGTGAGGTCAGAAGCCACCTTCATTTGAAGCATGGATCCTTTAACATTACTGACAAGTGGTAATGTAATTTCTTTCATGAAGACCTCCAATGGTGGGGAATTCACTTCCTCCTAAGGCAGTTCATTCTACTTTTGGACAACTCTAAATGTAAAGGATTTTTTTTCATATTGAGTTGAAATCTCTCTCCCCATTATTTTCAAACATTCAGTTCAGCAGCTCATTCAGAAATGTTTCAGTATTTTTTAAAATACATATATACTTATTTTTAACTTGTCTTAGTTTTCTAGTTTTTTAAAAACCTTTTTTATAGTAATTTGTTTGTTTTAATAAGAATAATTCACATTTATATAGCATACTGAGTGTCATAGGTAAAGGGGAAGATAGAATGTTTAAAGAAGATGCAGGGCTTGCCTTTAGACATCAGTTCAAATCCAATCTGTGATGCTAACTACCTTGGACAAGTTATTTAACCTGCAGAGACCCTGGTTCTTGTTTCTAAAAGGAGTTTAAACTATATGACATTCAATTTATTATATTGTTGTGTCACTTCTCTATTTTGTCTCTGAGCACTTTCACTAATACACAGGGCACATTCAGTGAAACACCATAGCTAGGAAGAGGATCATGCTACAGTTTGAATGACTGGCTTACCATGTATCTGATAGTTTCAATGGTTTGAGATGGACTGAAATGAAAATGCTATCCAATGGTCACAATCAGTGATCGTTATTTCCTTCAAGAAAGTCAGTAGGTTATCCTTTGAGTGGGGTCGGAATCAAATCAAAAATAATTCAATGACTGATTACCATTCCTATAACAAATTGATTACAGATTTGGCAACCTGGAGAACCAGTTCTGCCAGAATCCATGAACCTACATTAATATATAGCCAGGAACATGAATCAGTTCATCAGACCTATTCTTACACTTCATTCAGAAATGTTTAACTTTTCTTTTAAATTTTCTTAAATCTTACTTTTCTAGTTTTTCACACTGTTTTTCCAGTAATTCATTTACGTTTTAATAAGAACAATTCACATTTATATAGCACATTAAGTTTTACAAAGTGCTTTACTCACAATGATGCTGTATATTCCCAGTTTACAAATTGTAAAATTGAGAATTAGTTGATTTACTCATAGCCCAACAACCCCAACTCACTAAAGCATAGCATCACAGGCATAGAGCAAAAAGGAACTTAAGAGACCATAATAGTTCAACACTCTCATCTTACAAATGAAGAAACTGAGGCTTAGAGAGATCCAATGACAATCCAAGTACTCACACAGAGACTAAGTGAAAGGGATAAGGTAAGGTGTGAGTCAATGTCTGTTGATTCCAAAGTCAGTGCTCTTTTCAATATACAACACTATCTCCCAATAAGTAAGACTTTAAGCAAGTAATGTTAAGTCCTCTGTGACTTAGTTTCCACCTCTTTAAATAAAGAGCAATACCAGATAATCTCTAAGGTCTCTGTTGGCCCTAACATGTTCTCTTCTATCAGACTCAGGTTATATTGTGGTATATTTAACCTAAGTGGGAAGGGGGGGCAATAAATGTATTAAGATTCTGGTGTGATCCTTGATTTGGGAACTTATACCTCTGTTAAGTAATAGAGCTTTCCTATACAGTTTCTTCTAATTGGAAAATAGCTAAAAGTTTCCTGATGACCAATAGAAAGAGATCAGTAGATTCACTAATATAATTTGTGAAGCTATGCATTTGCATAGGCATTCATGATGGTAGGATGCAAGTCAGGACCGTGCTGGCCCAACAGGGAAGAGGATAGGAAACTAAGTGGTAATTGTCAAATTTGAAGGATATGAAAAGTCCCCTAGTCCCAAAAAAGTATATTCCCAGGAAAAGGCCCTGTAGGTCCCAATTTTAAAGAGGTCATCTTATGATGGTCATATATATATATATATATATATATATGTATATATATATATATATATATATATATGTATATATATATATATATATATGTGTATATATATGAAGAGATAAATGAAATCAACAGCCAATCACATATTAGCTTGAATTACTTTGTTAAATTAGTAAGGCGCAGAGTTGGCTCATTCAAATACAACTGGAGGCATAGTTATATTGGAATAAATTGTCCAAACCAGGTCATAAATGTACAGGTAGAAAGTAAATAGGTCCAGGACATTCCAGGGAGCAACATGGTTATTATGTATGTATGTGTGTGTGTGTGTGTGTGTGTGTGCATGTGAGACAGAGAGAGACAGAGAAAGAGAGATAGAGACTGAGAGAGACAGAGAAAGACAGAGAGACAGAAACAGAGAGAGACAGAGAGAGAGAGAGACACAGAGAGAGACAGAGAGATAGAGACAGAGAGAGAAGGGATACTCAAGATAAATATTCCATTTCATTTATGACCTTACTTGGGACCACCTTGGGTAGAAGTAGGCCTCTAGTCCTTCCATTTAACTCCCCTTTCTTACCGTTCTATTTTTCACCCTCCAACCCTTTCACCCCAGTTTCAGAAATCCTTTTATTTGTATCCACTTGCATAATTGGGCTTGAGGTTTGCTTTCAGATTTTAATAATCAGTATATTTAATACTTCTTAACTTTAAGGATCTGTGACTTCAGTGTGTGTGTTGCCTTTATTAATGAAGTTGCCAATTCCTCTATGGTTTAGCAGAAGTTTGTTGAGAGCTGGCCTGACCAAAAATGTGATCACCATGTGCTTAGTTTGGTGCTAGACCTCTCCAAATTCAGCGGAGTTGGTGGTCTAACAGTAGACATGCCATTCGTCATTTGATTTATATAACCAAGTTGGTTGAACCTGCTTTGAGTTTGAGTTGGTGTCATTTCCACACCCTATAATACAATGGAAATATATATAATCTTTCCCATTTGTAGAATACTTAACCAGTTCACAATGCACAATCACAATTTAATTCTTATTGCAACCATATGACATAGATAGAAGAAATTGTACAAATAAGGAAACTCAATATTGACACAAGGTGAGTCCTACTGATTGGCCATGGAGATCTGAACCCACATCTTCTGGCTCTAGATTACTCCAGATTTTAGGAAAGTCAAATGAAATGAAGTTAATCTGCATTGTCAAATTCATCATACCTTGTAAGAGAGTACCACTTGAGGAGCCACACATTACCTATCCTCATCTCACTACTTAGCCCTTTTCCTCTGCAATGATTTAATTCGGCAAACAGAGAGGTTTTGAGTGGGTGAAGAGAATGCACTATTATGTCAATCATATGGCTGCAATTTTTTTCCACTTCTCCCCAGTGCCAGGGAAATGATTAATTCCATGGGAAGGTAGCCAAGAAAATCACAAAAATAGCAAAAATATTTCGACTGCGATTATAGAGCACATAAACTTGTCACTGGAGTGATGAGAAAACTGCTGGATTGTCTCTCATTAGTGGCAAAAGATTTTATTTATTTATTTATCATTGCAGCATGATAAGAACAGTGGGAGGGTCATGGACTTGAGTAGGAAAGCATCCAAAAGGAAAACCTGTAAAATATTCCATCTCTTTTTCCATACTTGCATCTGAGGTGCTCCAAGCAATTTTCTAATAATGTTGAATGCTTCGTATGCATTGAATACTCCTCAGACTTGGTGAGGAACATAAGCATTCTAGTTATTATCCTCTAGAAGATGGCTATTTGGAGGTGTGGCTGTGTATGTGTGTGTTAATTCCACTGGATCATAGAACTGTAGTGCTTTAAGAAACCAAAGAATTATCCTATCCAAGCAGGTTACTAAGACCCATAGTGGGGAGGCAGCTTGCTAAAGGGCATACCACGACTTAGTATTGATGTTAAGACTAAAACCTAGATCTCCAGTCCTTTTTCCACTACAACAGGCTTCATGTGCCTTATGGATCTAACCAATTTCCTATGTACTAGGTACCTTGGGAAATTAAGACACAGTTCCTACCTTCAAGAAGTTTACAGTTAGGAAAGTAGGATCCAAGGCAGAGTAAGGATCCATTGACCAGGGAGATAACTTTAATGTTATAAAAACTCATGAAATCGTAATAATTCATTATCCTGTATAATTCCTTCAAGGATCCATGATTTTATGTATTTGTTTATTTAAACTCCTACTGTGTCTATTGACGCATTTCACAACTTGTCCACACCTAAATGAATGGTTTAAGGTATCACTACAACCAAAAGATGCTTACTGCCTTGTTACTAACTGTGTTAATCATCTCCTCACAGTTTAGTTTTTCTCTCAAGGAGGTCAATGTCAGTACTCTATTTAAAGGCTTCTCAATATGGGTAAGACCTAAACTTTCCTTTAATAGCATTTGAGAGGTGGCAGGTGATCTCCTCTTCCACCTCAGGGTGAGACAGGGTGGTATTTAGTGGATGACAATGATATTAATAATAGCTCATTTACAGAATATCCAATACCAATCTTGTGACTATAAAAACACCAGTGCCATTATCACCATTTCATAGATAAAGAAACAGAAGTTCAGATAGACTGAAATGACTTGTCCAAGATTACGTAATTGGTATAAGAATGTGACTTGACAAGGACACAGGTCTCTTGATTCCTATCCGGCCTTCATCGCACTGCCCTCCACTACCTATTTTAATATAAGCAGTAAGGTTTTTAAGTTTTAAAAAGAGAAATTATTGTGGGTTGAATTGTTATGGAAAAGCTTCTAACAAGTATATTCAACATGGCAAAGTTTATGAGGCAAACCCTAAGGACAGGAATGAGGTCAATCTTCTTATTGTTATGTAGAGAGGACTCCCAGATGAAGAATATCTTTATACCAGTGTTTCTTGGCATTTTTCTGCAACTTTTAGACTTAGAGAAGGTATCTATCTATCTCTGTCACTTTCTAACTATATCTATCTATCTCTATTTATCTATCTACCTATCATCTCTCTATCTGTCTATCTACCATCTATGTATCTATCTGTGTGTCTATCTATCTATACTATGTTCATATATCCCAGCTTAAGAACGCCGGCCTTACAGAGTTGCCCATAGCACCAAGAGGTTAATTGATTTGCCCAGAATCACACAAGTCATTTTCAAGGAGAAACTTGAACCCAGATCTAGGTCTCAATCTATTATGCCAAGAGGCCTTTCAAGAGAAAAAAGACAAGTAAGATATTTGGACGTACTTGTTTGTAAATGGATTTATTTTTCCTGATCTCTTCTAGCTGTTGAAGAGAGAATGTCATTCTATCCCAAATCCTGGTCACTGTATTCTAGGGAAAAGGAATTAGAGATGCTGTACAGAGGAGTGCCCCTTACAATAACATTCCATGGTGAATGGCAAAATTGTGAAGTAGGCAGATAGTGTCTGGCCCCTTCTTTTCCTTTCCTACATCGATTTACTTTTTTATGGTACTTGCCCCCCTCATCCTCAGTGTCTTAATGCTTAGCCCTTGCTGCACTGAGTTTCCAATATAGGGAGAAGTATTTAATTCTAACCCTGGTCTACTCTCCCTAGGAAGTGACTCATGTCCCCAAATGATTCTTCCCTATCTGCTCCCATTACAACTTCCATTCTCTTGGTATCTATCAGAAAGAAAGCAAGAAATTATTTCATACTAGAGAATTAATGACAGCTGGCTTAATGTATCTACATTTTAAAAGCTGAGTATCTGGGTACAGTAATGTCTGACAACTCGGGAATGAGTCTAAAACATTGAAATGTCAGGCAGTGTGGCAAACAACTAGGGGACAGATTGGGGAAGGTATGACCTTCCAAATACCTATGACATCATGCCATTTATGTAACCTTCTATTCCCATTAAACATAAGGCATCTGTATCAGGGAGAGATCGTGATGTCACATTGCCTAGAGGAGTTTGTTTATGCTTCCAATCAAAATTAATGTTGTTGAAGCAACTGCAGTGTTTTGTACAGTATCAGCAGATGTTCCGGTTTAAATACACAATATTTGGCCCCAAGAACATGCAGCTTTTTGCCTCTCTTTTCCTCATGCTTTAAAATGTGTTATTCATAAACTGTCTACAGCATTCCAAATGTTTGAAGAAGCAGATGTGCAACAAGAATAATTACCCCTGACTGATATGGCTCTAAAGGGCAACCTGTGTGTTTAATTACACACACATACACACACACACACACACATACATACACATACACACACAAAGTCATCTTTGAACCCTGTTTTAATTTAATTTAAAACTTTTCCATTGCAAAAGTACCTATCATATTAAAGCTCTAAGTATATTACAAAGTCCATTCAAGCTGTGATCAGATACTTAACCATTCAACACCTAACCATGATGGAGGCCAGAAGAATAGGTGAAGACTCAGTTACTATGCATAATAAACTTCCACTCTGCTTTAGCTAGCATGGCATATTGAAAATGCCCAGGTTTGGTAGCTCGAAGACCTAGGTTCAAATTTTACCTCTGTACTGTAACATTTGTGTGACTTTGGTCAAAAGACTTAACCTTCCTGAGCCTCAGTTTCCCCATCTGTAAAATAAGGGGGATTGGACAAGATGGGCTTTTTAGCTCTATCTGATTCTTTGTCTAGTTAAGATAATGAAACATGGAGCACTTAGAGAACAATGCATGGTTATATAAATTAAGGCTATTAGCTATGTGATAAAAGCTATTTTATACAAAGTACATATACAAGTACAAAATACCTGGTATTTCATTATCAAAGAATGACATGATCTCAGACATAGAGGGAATATCAGAAGTCACCCAGACCAAGTCTAGGCTTTCTAGACTTGAAAAGGAAACCCTTTCACAACATAATGAAAAAAAGGAATGCATCCTTTTTGTAGAGATCTCTAGAGGTGACAGTTTTACCCAGCGCCCCTATGGTCACCTATATTCTACTCTGGGACACTTCTTTTAGGAAATGTTTCCTCCCATCAAATCTAAATCTGCCTCTGAAATCCATTGTTCCTAGATCTGCCTCCAAGAGGTCAAGCAGAATGTCTAATGTAGGGGTGGGGAACCTGTGACTCAAGGCTATTTGTCTCCCTTTAAATCTTCAAGTGAGTTCCTTTGATTGAATCCAAATTTCACATAACAAATCCCCTTAATAAAAGGTTTTATTCCATAAAACTTGGACTCAGTCAAAAGGCTGCACTCCAGGACCTAGAAGGCCAGTGACCTCCAGGCTGCAGGTTCCCCACCCCTGTTTAATGGGTTAAACAATAAGTATTTATTAAGCACCTACTATATGCCCCTCTGATGTTTACTAGCTATATAATCTTCAGTAATTTAAAAAAAAACTTCTCTAGACTTAAGTTAACTCATTTAAAAATGAGCAAGCTAGTATAGATAGCCTCTGACCTCTCTGGACGTATGATCCCACAGAGTAATGAGAGGTGTGTTTTTTTTTTATTTGTTTTTGTTTTAGAATTTAATGGTCTTTGGCCGCAGCAGGTCCATAGCTTTGCCTTGCTAGGAATACACTATAGTCAGAGATCCCAGTGCCTTTTCCCTGGAGTCCATTTATTCATTCTCCCACCAGTCTGTCTTTGTCAGCAGAGAAAGCACCATGTTTACTTACAGATAAGAAGCTTAGAGGCTTCAAGTCCTGGGTTAATAGAGGACTTTCCCTAAAATCTCTGCTTTACAGTCCTAGCTGAGTATTTATTCTATGGACCACCTTACCTTTTTGGAGAAAAGAAAACAGTATGTAGTGGAGTGAAAAGCACATTGGACTTGTACTCTGAACACAGATCTCAGATTCAACATACCAGATGGAATCAACTTACTCAGATTATTGATTTGTAGCTAAAAGAATTGTTAAAAGGGTAGATAATATAACAGCCTCATTCTGCAAATTAGGAAACTGAGCTCCAGAGAAGGAAAACAATTTATCCAGAGCTAGTAAGGGGGTAGAGATGGAACTGAAACTCGTGTTCTCTTTCCATATCTAATGATCTTTCTACATTATCTGCTATCAGCTACACTTCCAATATATCTTAAGTTTGAATTCTGTTTCTGCCATTTACTATTCATGTGGTTATGAGCAAATCATTGAAATTCTTCAACTTACTTTTATGTGTTTTATTTTATTTTGTGTTTTTGTTTGTTTTCTTTGGTGTGTGTGTTAACGTATACTTTGGCAAAATTAGAATATACTTTAGGATACTTTAGGTATCTCTTTTTAGGTTCCAACCTTTTATTTCATTGGAATAGGGAAATCCTGGTGACAAACATCCTTCTACCAGTGCACTCCAGCAACTATTCTACAATACCTAGTCTTAGAGAATTCTATGAAGAGCAAAGAAGTTAAGTGATTTCCCCAGGGTCACTGAGACAGTATGTGGAAAAGAGGTACAACTAGTACCTAGACCTTTCCCTGCCTCATGACTTTAAAGCTCTTTATCCATTATGTCACATGGAATCTTGAGTGTTCTATATGATGGACTTCATATTGGTTAGGCTCCTATGATATCCAGATCTTGGGTGTTGGAACATTAAAAAAAACACTTTATAACCTTGGAATTTACAGTGCAGCATTTACAAATGAACCAGGGCCCAAGGGAAGGGTAAAGAGTGAGGAGGTCAAGTACAGAGCTTTTGGAAAACTTAGATCAGGTTAAAAGAAGGAGGCAGTGTTTGAATGCTCATGAAAGATGAGTTAGATTTGAAACGATGAAGATTAAGAGAGGAGCATCTGAGTTTCAAGACACAAAATGAACAAAAACATGGAAATGAGTGTGCGATGTGTTTGATGGGCAGCATGTTCTTTGGCTAGAGGGGAGATATAGATGTTGCTAAGCCTGAAGGGATAGAGTGGTACCAGTTGATGGCCTATGTATTCATAAAGAGGGGGAAAAAACTCCTTTAGACTTGAAAATATTTTGTTGTTTTTTTTTTAATAGAAAGAAATCACTAAAAGGCAGCTGATCCATTGGAATTAAGGATTGAAAACCAATGAAGGAGCTGCTTCTCAAAGAAGTACCTGTAGGCAAACTGTGGTAGAATAGTCTGGGCTTCTATTTAATGTTGGAAATAAAGATCTCAAGTTCTCCAAACATCCAAAGAATTTGAAGAGAAGAAAAGAAGACTTTCAGTAGTATTTTTTTTCCTATTCTTACTGCATCAGTGCTCTGCACACATGTGTTAATAAATGCTAAAAGAAAGAATAAGAAAGAGGCAGATAAAGAAAAAGAGGTAGAGGGGTGGAGGAAAGAAAGAAAAAGGGATGAAGGGAAGGAGAGAAGAAAGTAAGAGAAGAAGGAAAAAAGGAAGGAAGTAAGGAAGGCAGAAAGAAAGGAGTGAAAGGACGGAGGGAAGGACCTTTTATACCAATGGCTTTGAGAGCACTCTGTCTGATAACGGTTATAACTTTCAGTGCACAGCTTTAATCCCACATTTGTTTCTGTAAGAAAGGGATGTTTGAGTGTTAAATTTTAAGTAGCTGCTTTTTTGTTATATCTTGAAGATATAATTCCTCTTGTTTAATATATACTGGGTGTAAGTCTGTTTTTATGCCATATTGGTGTATTCAAGGGAATGATTTTAAGTACATTTTGCTCTCAAATCTTATTTTCACAAACTTTCCATCTTATGATGCATATATTACACATATGTAGAATAAAAATATTTGATCTGAAGCAAAGGGATATTACATTTAATACTCTGATTTGAGAATATAAATGTCCAATCTGGGGACAGAAGCATAAAGAAAGAAGGGAATAGCAATGAAGTCAATGTGGTATTGAGTTTGAATATGTAACTTAATGTAATAAAATAACTCTACAATGCACTAAAAGTTCATTGCCATGATTATGGCTCTCTTGTCCTTTCATTTATCAGTAGGGATGTCTCTCCCCAAAACCTATGAGTTTAACATTTCAGGAAGAGTAGGGAGCCATCTTTTAAAAGGCAATACATTCTTTTTGAACTAGTACTATAAATACATGTGTATATATACATACATACATATATAAATATATATGTGAATATATACATACACACACACACACACACACACACACACACACACTGAGAAATTTTCACTAGCTTCCTATTTCTTACTGAATCACATTCTAAAAAGTCTGCCATACCACAACTAACAGCTCCAAATTTCTCTGTATTATTGGTTGTCCTTTCTTTCCCTCCAGTCTCAGAGGGAGAAGGAATTGACTCTTTTGCAATTCAACTCAATTCAGGTCAGTTTTGATGCAATTTGCCTTCAGGAAGAAGAAGACCATGACATCCAGAAGATGATGACATGACTTGCATTTGAATTGAATTGAAGTTAGGCAGGGCTGTGCAAAGTCACTAGCCTCACTGTCTCCTCCACAGCTCTCTGGGTCCAGTGGCCATGTGCAGGTCAGGATGACAGGAGATGGCCCAGGATGCAGTGGGAGACCTTGGCCTTTTTTTCATCATGGCTTTCTGGCAGGCCAATAATTCTTAAATTTTCTCTCCTGGATCTATTTTCCAGGTCAATTGTTTTTCCAATTAGATATTTCACATTTTCTTCTATCTTTTCATTCTTTAGATTTTGTTTGACTGATTCTTGCTGTCTCATTGAGTCATTAGTTTCTACTTGCTCCATTCTAATCTTTATCAAATTGTGTTCTTCAGTTAACTTTTGCATCTTCTTTTCCATCTGTCCAATTTTTCCTTTTAAGGGGTTATTTTTTCCAGTTAATTTTTGTACTTCCTTTTCCATTTGTCCAGTTTTCCCAGTTAGGTTTTGTGTTTCCTTTTCCATTTGACCAACTGTTCCTTTTAGGGAGTTATTTTCTCCAGTTAATTTTTGTACTTCCTTTTCCATCTGGTCAACTTTTCTTTGCAAAGAGATGTTCTCCTCAGTGAATTTTTTTTTTATAATTTTGAAATCATTGGCCAGTTTTTCTTCTATTTCTTTCTTCAGCTGTGCCAGGAGAACTATTTGTGCATGCAAGCAATTCATAGTCTCTTCTGAAGTTTCAGATGGAAGTACAGTCTCAGTACTGACCTCTTTGGTATTTGTGTTTTGGTTCTTATTCCCATAGGAAGATTCTATGGTTTTTCGTGCTTATTTTGCTTTTTTTTTTGTTTATAATAGTGATTGTGTGTTGTGACTTCTGGTTCTTTTCAGTTAGAAGCTGCAGAGCTTAGTGTTGAGCTGACTTGTGCGAAAAAGCTAAGAGCAAGTTTTTGTTTTCTGTTTCTCTGATCAGCCCTGGGGTTAGCTTGTTAAGTGTGGGGGAGGGGTGGTCTGGTCATGGGAGATCTCCTTAGGTGAACTGAGGCAAAGGCAAGCTCAGGGGATAGTGATTCCAGTTGCCCTATTGTTTTCTCATTTCCCCTGGAGTGCTGAGGCATGCCTAGATTCTAGTGTGAGTTTCTACCCCTCCTGGGGCTCCTCTCCTGGTGCTGAGGTTTGCCTGGGTCCTAGTGTGAGCTTTCTCTGCCCTGGGTCCTCTGTCCTTCTGGTTTGCCTCCACCACAGTAACAGGAATTGTCCTTAGCTATTTTCCTAGCCTCGGACGTTATTAGACTATTTGCCCCCTCTGCTGTTTCCGCTGATCCAGGATTTTTCTGGGGAAATATTTTATGGTTCTTTCATGGTCATCAAGGGGGGAGGAGAGAGCATTTACTGAACACTCCACCATCCTGGCTCCTGGAAGTTCAAGTAGCGACCTTCACCTTTTTTAACTAAGATCTTTCCAAGTTCTTACTTTGAGTGAGGCAGCTCCCATTGAGTGAATAGGCCTGTTTAAGATGTGAGTCAGGGGAGGGCTCCTTTAAAACAAAAATTAAATTGGGAGAGAAAGACCCTCAGGGATGTTTCTGGCCAAAAGAGAAACAATTACTACTTGCATTCACTCTGAACCAAGAAGGCCCAAAAAACAACCATTAAGTGCTGCTTAGGCCAGATTATTTTCCAATCAATGGGAACTGGAGTGAGTTGGATTTAAAGTGTGGTCTTTAAGAAAGAAATCTAGTCATGAAACCCCAAAATAACTAGGTAAGTTTCAGCCTTCAACATTTACCCACGAAATTAGCAAAATTATCCTTATACTCAAGGAGGTTTTATTCTACTGGGGTGGGGGAAAGGAATACAAAATGTAAACAAATAAGGAAGGACATGATATCTTGAGAAAGAGAAAATACTAAAATCTAGAAGGACAGGAAAAGTTTATTAAAAGGCTATGATTGACTTTTTTTTGCTTCTGGCATAGTTTTTTTTGACATGAGAAACTGGATCACATTGGACATTTAAGTTGGCAACAAAGAAAGTTTCATGGGTAATAGGAGTCTCCTGACCCATTAATTGCCTGAGTTTTGGAATTCCTAAACCTCTCCTTCCTTTCCCCTGCTTCCTTTCTTTACTTTTCCCTTAATTTCAGTGGATGAGGCAGCTTTGCAGTAGTCTGAAACCCAAAACTTGAAGAAGGGAACATTGAATATGAAAGTCTTGGGAGATACTGAGGAGCTTCATAGCACTGAACCCTTTGAGAACTACTGTCAAAAGATTATCAAAATAAGCTAGGAGTTCCATCTTTCATCGCTGTACCTTCCCAATGGTTAGTCTTCAGATCAAAAATATACTTTGTCCTTACCTCCACCTCATAGTCACTCTCTTCCTTTAAGAAGCAGCTAAAACTTTCCTGATTCCCTAAAGTGCTATGGCCCTTCCTTCCTAATTACCTTGCATTTAATGACTGCATTTTTTTGCATTTGTTGTCTTGATATTTATTCTTTATATGCTTATATATGTTCTTGCTGTCTCCCTGATTGGAATATGAAATTTTTAAAAAGAAAGATTGTTTCTTTTTTTCGATTTTATATCACCAACAGCTAACATAGTGTCTGATACTTAAAAATGCTTAATAAATTATTGTCAGGTGATCAATTGATTGATTAATTGATAAAGGAATTCATTCAATAACCTATTCCAAGCCATGGACATGGGAGAGATGAAATAGAAAGTATGGGGAAGAACAAATAAGTCAATTTGGCTGGAACATAGATTACATAAAGAGGTATAATATGAAATAAGTCCAGAAAAGTATATAGGAAATGGAAGGGTGTAGGGAAGGATGACTAAGATAGTGGAGGTGGAAGAAAACTAAATATCAGGCTGAATAATACTTCTACTAGGTCAAAAAGAGCAAAGAGAAAGGAAATAGACCAGTAGGTACAATGTTGTCCAATTTTCAACATAAAACATTGTCCTCAGGGCTAGATATGAGAAATTAACTGGGTATTTTGTCTTTAGTTTCAGAGATCAATAAAGTGATTTGATAAGGTTGTTGTTGTATTTGTCCTTCATTCTCAAAAAAGACCATGACATCAAGATGATGACATGACTTGCAGTTGACTTTGATTTGAGTGAGGGAGGGCTGCGCAGGTCACCAACCTCACTTTCTCCTCCAGAGCCATCTCAGTCCAATGGTGTGATATTCGTCAGGACAACTGGAGATGGCCCAGGATACAATGGGAGACCCTGGCCATTTTAGGCTAAGATCTTACTTGTTGCCCATGTACAACTGACAACTATAGAACTATATTGCAGGTCATTCATTGAAGTCATTTTTGGTAGTTGACTTTTTTTATTCTTTCTACCTAATGAGAGAGAAAGCAGATTTAAAAATGCATGTGTGTATAAATAGATAAAATATATAATATATATATATATATGCATATGTGTGTGTGTGTGTGTGTGTGTGTAGTTCAATAGACTGCAAGTCTTTTTCGTGAGTTTCTGCCTGACAGCCTAAAAGAAAACATTGAAGTGTCTTCTCTACATACTAGTTTTCATGTTATAAGTGTAGATCAGCCAAGTCCTCCCTCTTGATTGATCCTAAGAAAAGAGAACTCAATATGCGGGTTTGGGTCTTACTTATTTTTTCAGTCCTAAGCAGAAAACAGTAAACCTCTGGTCTCTCTATGTATATACATGTAAAGTCATATTACAAAGTGTGACCAAGACAGACTTGGCATTTGTTAACCTATGACTGCTGAGAAAACATCTATGTTCAAAATTAGAGAATCCATCAACAATTTGACTTGAGTGCAAGCAGGACATGGTGCACTGGGAAACTGAATCTGTCAAATCCCTTGATATGGACAGGACAGTTTAGCCACTGTACTTGACAAGGTCAAGCTAAGATTTACAGCAAAGAGTTTTCTTTCTCTGAGTTGAAATGCAATCCTTTAGAATTTTTCAGTCTGTTCTTAGCAACCCAAAAGTCACATCACTAGCATTCACTCTGCTCTTATGTCCCCGCCTCTCCTTGGCACCTAAGACAAACTTGGTGTTTGCAATACTCACACATTTACAATGAATTCCCAATAGATTGTCCTCATGCGACTGAGGATGGAGAACTGGATAAAGGAAGTCCTTTTAACAAAAGCAAGTACTTCAGTGAAGAGTATAGACGTAGCAAATGATGACATAGACTAATCAGACTCTGTATCTGTACCTTGGGAATTAGAGGCTTGTAGGCTTTTTGGGAGCATTCAGACAGGTTACATTTTTAGCTTCACTTAGCCAACTCTTTCCTCAGAGACAATACAAATTCACACTATAAACAGAACTGTTGTGGAAGGGATGAAATACTTAAAGAGAGTGACCTATTTCCAGGTCCTAGTGTGGGATAAGTGAAGAAGTCAATTTAGAGTCAGATGACCTGGATTTAAATCTCAGCCCTGCTGCTTACTAACTGTGTGAACCTGGGCAAATCACTTAACCTCACGGGTCTCTATTAAATTAGGGTGATCAGCTAGAAGGCAACCGAGGTCCCTTCTAGCTTAATCTTAAGATTCTAACAGTCAATTAAGCACAAAATTTTTTTTGCAAGTAAGTTTTATTGCTGGAGTTTATTTTTATCACAGTTCTAGATCTAACCTAATTAATATTAACAGCATTTATATAATACCTTAAGGATTGCAAAGCACTTTATAAACATGTTATTCTCACAATAATTCTGGGCATCTACCTATTATGATCTCTATTTTATGTATGAGGAAACTGAAACAAAGAGAAGGTTAAGAACTTGGCCAGGATTACACAGCTGCTCCAAGTCTAGCATTCTATCCACTCCACCACCTAGATAATTCTAATGAATCCAACAGAATAACAAAGAAAAGCAATATCGAAAGGAAGAAGTTGGGTATTCATCAGTGTTCCAAGGCCATAATCGCTTTATTACAGTTACTAAGTCCTTATTTGGATTGTTAGTTTCATCTATACTATTTGTAGTTATTCTGTATATTCTTCTGGTTCTGCTTAATTCATTCTATATCATTTCACATTTCTCTTGATGCCTAATATTTGTAATTTCATGCAAAATGCACTATTTTTTTTACTTTCATGTATCACAATTTTTTTTAGTTATTCTCCAATCAATATCCTTTACTGTTAGTGTTTTGCTACCACCCCCCCCAAAAAAGATGCAGATACCCATAGCTTGAACTAAGAACAACGTATGAGTTTCTTTTAAGCCGTTCTACTTTATACGGACACTGCCTGTCATATGGTGGTGACTAAATAAAGGTTTATTGAATTGAATTCACTAATGGAGAGAGGGCCCTGAGGACCTCTACTAGTCTGTTTTTTTTAAACTAGGTTGATATCTGTATATACTTGCAAGTAATAAAATTGCTTTCTTAAAATAATACATTTTACAGTAACGCAGGCTGACCCAAGATGGTTGAATTGAGTGAGATTTGCTTGTGTTTATTTCCCCTCAGAATGGTTTGATCATATCATTTTCTTCTCTTGGAGACAGTAGCTAGCAACCTCATGAAATGATTACTCTTGAGGGTTCAAAAGTATGGGTGTAGCTGCTTTGTATTGCTCAGATGAAGGTTAGAATCACTGGTAAGAACTTGTTTCTACATAAAGGTGACTAGATTTAAAGTCGGGAGACTTAGATTTGAATTCTACCTTAGATGCTCACTAATTTTGTGGCCATGAAATTTCTCAGAGTCTGACTCCTCATCTCTAACGTTGTAACAATGATATTTGCATTACATATTAAACCAGTCATTGTGAGGAAAGCACGATGAAGATATTGAACCAAAACATATATTTGAATTACTTATTTAGTTCCAAGTCTTCCGCTAACTTACCAGGGGACCTTGGACAAATCATTCTCTTTTCTGGGCCTCTATATCAAGTGTACAACAAAGGGTTTATCCAAGGAACTTTGCAGTGCAAGTTCTGACATTATATGTGGAGGTCTTTGTTCCATATTTAGAAAGACAACTTTAGCATAGAGAGAATAGGTTGTTTTCTAGTAATCATGTATCTCTGAAGTATTTTCTAGAATCATAGAATTCAGAATTATAAGAGACATGGGTTCTAATATCAGCCATACTACTTACCACCTTTTTAATCTGAATTTCAGTTTGCTAAATTGTAAAAGAAAAAAAGAGGCAGTTACTTTGCATGTAAATTGAGAGGGTTGGGGTAGCTATATTTAATATCTCTTTCCTTTCTTTTTCCTTTGATTTATGATTTAACTCCTTTTTCTCAAAACGTACAGCTTAGAGAAATCTTGGTGATGAAAAACAGAAAGAAAAAACCTTTTCTCTGGTCTGTGCTTTCTATGTAGCCTGAGCTTTTGACACATTACAAAAGTGTGACTATGTATTTTCTCTTTGGCTGCTTTGGGAGCCAGTATTGTCCCTAGAGCGTGGGAGGCATTTGTTAGTGATAGGCTAGTGTAATATAGAAATAGGCCCACTATAGGAAAAAATTAGCTGATCTAAAAGTCAATACTTTGTACTAGACAGTTCTCCCTGATGAAAATTGCCATTCTCTTTTTGAAACAAAGATTGTCATTTCCTCTTTTTCATTAAGACTTCAACAATTAAAAACTTTGAGTTTCAGAGTCATGGAAGGATATTTAGGGGCTTGGTTGGGAGATTGGTAAGGACCTCTTAATTTTTTTTTTTTGCCTCTTGATTGATCCCTTAAATGAGGTAACTCTTGGTCAAGGTTAGTATTACAAGGATAACATGGATAAGGACTTTGTTCTAATACCAGTAGTCTCCTTAACAAAGTATATATTCTTCTTGCTTTGAATGATTGAGTCATGACTGGACATGTATAAAATTATAGATTTAAAGCTAGAAGTCACCTTAAGCCTCTTCTAGTCTAACTCTTATTTTTTTTCAGATGAGGCAATAGGCCCAGAGAAGTTGAATGATTATGTGTATATATGTATGCATGTGTGTGTGTATGTGTGTGTGTGTTTATCCCTCCTCCCTCCCCACCCCACCCCAAGCCATAGACAGAGTAAGCAGAAGAGCATGAAACTTATCTTGGGTCCTCTGACTCAAAATCCAGCACTTTGACCATTGTACCACACAATCTCTAAGATATGCCATTAAATTCTGTCTAGTAAAGGGGGAATTGGAAAAGGACAGATGGAGGAGAATCCAAATTGAATTGGACAAAGAGCAACTCTGATTGATACATATAGATTCTTCTACCTGGGGAAGGTTATGAAATTACATTTTCCTCTATCCCCTTGAGGAAGTCATCTGAATTAAATGTGCAGTTAGAGCTTATCAGAAATGGAGGAAGTAATGGTGTAAGAAAGAATCTCCTTTTCCATGCTTGAAACTATAGAAATGCAAACCAACAAGAGTAGAGTGATGAGTAAGTTATTAGGCAGCCTATTGGACTCCATGAAGAATTTTCTGCTCCAAGATGAATGTTGACATGAGGAATTACAAGGAAAAAACTCATAACATGGAGCCAAAACCTACATATTATCTTTCACTGATTCTAAGAATTATGTAGAAAGAGCAAATCCTGAAGGAAAGGAGTTGACTCTTTAGGGACGGCAAGAGTTTTTATTTTATTTTCTCTTCCTTGGGAGTCCTCAGCCCTAGGGCAACACTCTAAACCTTGAAGAAACAGGTGACTGGCAGTGGGAATGAGTGGGATTTACTCTAGAGAGAAAAAGAATTGCTTAACTGTTTATGAGCTTGGGTACAATTATTTTGTATTTTCTCATGGCTAGATAAAGCCTGTTCTATATTCAATGTATTGTTAGCCTGGTTGCTTCAATGGGAGTTTCTGAGGAGACTTTAATAGAGGGAATTTCTGATGCTCTCGGGGAAAATCTTGGATAGGGGTATGAGAATTTCTAAAGATTGAAACTGGCTGTATGTAAACACAGAATTGTGAGTGGGGGTCAGGAGTGGAATCTATGGAAATTGATGGACTTTCTGAATCAACATAAGATTCAAGGTGATATCACTGGACCAAGAAAACACAAGAAAAACTCAGTATACTCTTTGAATGAGAATGAATGCTGGGACTTGAACTGTAAACATTGTCTCAGAGCTATGACCAGAATGCAGAGCCAGCTTTGATTCTCATTTGTCACACTTTTCCCCCTGTAGTATTGTTTCTTTCTTAGTGAAAGTCTATGTTTGATGAGTCTAGGGAGGCACTTCAGTAAGTCAGAAGTGAGATTCCTATTATCTTCAGTTGAAGGACAATTCTCCCCAACTTTGAACGTTATAAACAGACTTTGGGGATATTCAATTTCCTTTTTTTCCCTCTGAAATCTTGAGGGTAGGAAAAAAAAAACAATGAAACATAACAATTTTCTTTTAGAAACTCATTGTCATCTAGAATTTCAAAGTACTCGAAAAGTATTGGTACTACTTCATACTGTACACTGATTATACAGTGGTATTTTTAAATGTTGCATGGAAATATTTTAGCTCATTCCCAGAGGAAAATCTTCCATTCCTCTATAGTTTCCTTGTTCCAAAAAATTTTTTGTTTATTTTCATCACAGGTACTTGCAGGGACAATATTCACAATGACAAGGCAGTGTTACATCCCCTCCCCCCAACAATTAAAGAATTATTGGAGGGCACTTTGGAAAATATAAAGTTCTATATAAATACTTGGAGATAATGACAGTAATACGTCACAGAGAAACTGTGAAAGGCAATGAATAATTGAAAGTTTGCTTAGTACTATCATCAACTCTGGAAGAGAGTGAGGAGATAGGGGGGTTGATAGAAACAAAGATATGTAAAAATGTTTTGACTGAAGTTCAGCTGAGAAATTCACAGTAAGTGCTTTTGGCTTTGGAATGGTTGTCCCACAAAATAGATAAAAATAAACAGACATTCCTACTACGTATTAGACACTATGCTTTAAGATTTACAATGTGCTTTACAGATATTATTTTATCCTCACAACAACCTTGGGAGGTAAGTCCAATTATTTTTTCCAACATCTTGCATTTCCAAAATACAGATGAGACAGAAGATAAAGATGAGATGGACAGAAATTAAGAGATTGCCCATAATCACCTAGTTAGTAAGTGTCTGAGACCATATTTGAACCCAAGTCTTCCTCAATTCCAGATTCAACTCTCTATCATGACTCCATTTGGTGCCACCTAGTAGCTTCAATCATCATGGCAGTTGACAGGATTTATTTTTCCTTTTTGAATAGTAGTAAGGTACTGGATTAAGAGTCAGAAGACTACTCTAAATCGCTATTGATTAGAGAAATGCAAACCAAAGCAACTCTTAGGTACCACATCACATCGGTAAAATTGGCTAACAGAGCAAAACAGGAAAATTATAAATGCTGGAGATGATGTGGGAAAATTGGAACACTAAAGCATTGTTGGTGGAGTTGTGAACTGATCCAACTATTTTGGAGAGCAGTTTGGAGCTATGCCCAAAGGGCTATAAAAATGCACATCTTTTGACATGCATTACCATTTCTAAAGCTGTACCCTAATGAGATTGTAAAAATGGGAAGAGGACACATATGTAAAAAATATTTATAGTAGTTCTTTTATGGTGGCCAAGAATTAGAAATTGAGGGGATGTCTATCAATTGGGGAATGGCTGAACAAGTTATGGTATTTGAATATAATGGAATACTATTATGCCATAAGAAATGATGAGCAGGTGGACTTCAGCAAAATATGGAAAGAATTATAAGAAATTATGCTGAGTGAGGGGAGCAGAACCAGGACAACATTGTACATGGCAACAGCAACATTATGTGATGACTAACTTTCATAGACTTAGCTCTCATCAGCAATGCAAGGTTCTAAGACAAATCCAAAAGGCTCATGGTGGAAAATGCTGTCCACAACCAGAGAAATAATTATGGAATCTGAATGCAGACAGAAGCATATTATTTCTTCTCTCTCTTTTTTCTTTTGTTTTGTTTCTTCTTTCTCATGGTTCATTTCATTGCTTATAATTCTTATTTACAATATCGCTAATAGGAAAATATGTTTGCTATGAATGTATATGTAGAACCTGTATCAGATTGCCTGCCATCTTGGGAAGGGGGAGAGGAGGAAGGGGAAGAAAATTTAAAATTCAAAAGCTTGGTGGAACTGAGTGTTGGAAGCTAAAAATAAATTTTAAAAAATTATTTTTAAAGAAGAGTCAGAAGACCACTAGGATAGACTAACTTTGTGAAGCAAGAAAAGCCATCAAATCTCTTTGAGCCCTGGTTTTCTCATTTGTAAAAGTACAGCTAATTCCATTCATCTTAACAACTTAATAAGGTAAGGTTTGTGAGGTTGAATGGGTTGATGGCAATAATGTACTGAATGTGCTTTATCTTTGAAATTAAGGAACATATAATCCAGTTAATATATACATTAGATATAACTCGGGAAAACAGAATGCTACCCATCTGGAGAGTTGGTGTGGTATCATGAAAGACACTAGACTCTTGGGTTCAACTCCCTGCCCTTTCCTTTGTTCACTGATCAAAGCACTTCCTTTCACTTGTTTTCCGTTTCTTCCACTACTATATCCCTTCCATTTCTAATAAGCTATGAAACTCCATGAAATGAAATATTCTACGATATTTTGAGAAATACAGAGCACTATGCAAACTTCAAGTGTTATTAATGCTGTTATTATCTAGGAGATAGTATAAGATAGCAGATAGAGATTTGGCCTTGCTGTCTGAAAGACCTTGGTTCAAATCTCATTTAAGACAAATACTGACCGTAAGACCCAAAGCAACTCAGTTAAGATGTCAGAGCTTGGGGAAACACTCTAAGACTATAAATTGTGGTGACAGGGCCAACAGTGTTTCCTATTAAGGAGTTTCTCATAGAAATGGCAGCTGAGCTCTAGACCCTATTTATATTCTCCAGATGATGCCATATGAGTACACAACATGCTAGTTAGATATCTCTTATAGCCCTGCCCTAACAGATAGGACTATCCTAGCTATTTCAGTAGCAAGGTAGGTCACAGAGAGAGTGGGAATTTGCAAATAGAGTCAAAGGCAAGATAGAGCAAATGCGACAAAATGGAGTTGCTTGAGCTTTCTCTGCTGCCCATATGGCCAAAGTCCTTTAATTTACGGAGAAAAAAAACTAAGATCCAGGAAAAATGAGAAAATTACTCACAGTCAGGCAAGTAGTAACAGTCAGAGGTGAGATCTGAACCAGGCCTTTGATCTTGTTTTGCAAGACTATGCTTATATGGTACATGGGTTTGTATTCTTTTTCTTGCTTTTCTTTTTCTGTCATTTCCAATGGATAAAGATTAAGAGAGAAAAAAAAATGCTTGATAATTTAAAAAAATTTATCAAAAGACAATGGAAGTATACGTGCTGTTCACAAGTATGCAGCAGCGTAATCACATTAATTTCTTCTGTGTAAAAAGTGGGGTAAAATATATCATTTTGGCCATAAACAAATAGAAAATGAGACTGGCCATTGAGCTGCGAAATAGAGTGTGGGACAAGACCAGTGGATGACCTGAGTACCATATTACTACTACAACATAGAAAAAGCATAAGAAAACCTCCTACCCATTGGATGGATCCTTTCTGTTAGTCAATCAATAAATATTTATTAAGCACTTACTGTATACAAAGCACTGTGCCAAGCTTGGGGATACAAAGAAAGATAAAAGGTAATCCTTACCTTTGAGAATCTCTCAATTTAATGAGAAAATGATATCCAGCATTTATATAGCACATTAAGGTTTTCCAAGTACTTTACAAATGTTACCACCTCCTGTTCTCACAACAATACTGGGAGGCATGTGCTGTTATTACCTTAGATGAGAAAACAAGGCAAACAGAGGTTAAATAACTTGCGCAAGGTCACACAGCAGGTTAAGTGTCTGAGGTGGGATATGGACTTAAGCTGTCCTTTCAGTGTGTCACCTAGCTGACTCCCAAAAGATAAAAGAGAATTAGACAGAAAAAAAAGGATTACCCTTTATCAAAACAGGATAGTACACAGAAAACAGTGGAAGATGAAATTAAAAGATCTAGTTTCAAATTCTAGGGCCAATGGAAAATTACTTCAGTTAAGATCATTCCACCTTTAGAGCTAGAAAGGATCTTTAGGGGCCTTCTAATTCAAGGTTATGTTTTACATATGAGGAACTTGAGAAACGAAATAGTTAAGTGATTTGCCCAGGATAGCACACTCAAATAATCCCCCAATGGTCTAAGTGAGAATTTGAACCTCACATATTCCTGGGTTCAAGTATATTCAAGTTCATTCAATTTTAAGTGACCTCTTTAAGCTTCTCTGATATTTCAGTTTCTGCTTAAAGTAGGTATATAGCTATAGAGTACCTCTCTCACTGAATTGTTATAAGGCACAAATAAGATAATGTATGTAAAGTGTTTTCCAAACTGTAAAGTACTGTATACTGATCAGCTTTTATCAGCATTTAGGAGGAGTGTCCGTAAGAGTCAGCTCATATCAGATCCATTAAGCATCCAAAATGTTTAACTTTATTGCTCTCATTATTTTAAGATCCAATCTTGAGAGGAGGCATGAGAGCAGAAACCACAGGGAACTTTTTTTCCCCAAATTCCTTCAGGTTTGTGTTAATATGAGTTCATTTTCATAAGTGAGTAACTTAAAGCTTTCAAGGGTTTCTCAGAGCACTTTGTTCTAGGACTGTCTGTACACAGTTGGCACTGTCTTTCTGTGGTAGCTATTTTTGGCATAAAGTAGGCACAAAATGTCAGCTGTTGAACCATTGCCCCTCCAGTGGCTGGACATGATACAATTGGACTCTGATAGAACAGTGATTTCCGGGGAGATAATCAGCACATGTTGATTTATTATTCACTGTGTAGTTTTATCCATCCATATTTTGGTAAGTCAGCCATTTAAGGAAAGAGATTTCAAAGGTGGTGAGTTAAATGAGGGATGTCAAAACTTCAGAGAGATATGGGAAGACAGATAAAGTGGTGTCGAGCAAAGATAGTATAAGTAGGGGTGTGATATACACAATGATGACAAAAATGCAATCTAAAATGGTGCCAAATGTGGATTTAAGTCATCACCAAAAAAGACAGACGGTACAGTGGAATGAGAGCTAAAATTAAATACAGGGGAACTGGATTTGAATCCTATGCCTGTCCATTAACGTCTTAGTCTCTCGAGCGAGTCAGTATTTCTGACTCACAGTTTTCTTATCTATAAAATGAGGGGTTTGGATTAGACAGTTTATAAAGTCCCCTTTAGTTCTAAATCTATGACAGTATGGTCCTATTAAATGCCAAGTGTCAGAGAACCACCAAGTAAAATATGTTCTTAGGTCATGTTTGTCTTAGCCAGTATTGTTTATGGTACCACTCAAATCTTCCGCTGATATATCACCAGGATGGAAAGGAGAGCTTGGGTTCTCATAGGATTTGTGGCTGAAAAGCACCTGCGACACCATCTAGTGCAACTTCACGCACGCACGCACACACATACACACAAATATATGTGTGTATACATATAGTTCAACTTCACATATACGCCTATGCTAAAAAGTAAAATGACTAGTCCGTTTTATAACTTATAAACTGACAAAAATAAGAATCTAACCCAAGTCCTCTGCTTTCATCTACAAATTTGTTTGTTTGTTTTCCCTACACGTCAACATTTCTTCTCATTCAAGATTATATCAGTGAAACACAACCTTTGGCAGTCCTTCCAAATTAGAAACTCATAAAAATGACCAGCAGGGGACTGTGTCATCTGAGGACTGATCTATTTTAATGCAGAGGTTGGAATACTATCTAATACATGAGAGAATTATTTTGACCACAGAAAAATTGTCAGAAAGACAGTTAATTCAATCCTGTAAGTACTAGTAATCTGACTAGTCCTGGTGGTCGGTTGTCATGGTAGTAGCTAGGTGGTGCAGTAGACAGAACACTGGACATAGAATAAGGAAGAATTAACTTCAAACCCTTCCTCAGAGTCTTCCTGACTGCGACTCTGGTTCAGTTATCCAATCTCTGTGTGTCTCAGTTTCCTAAACCATAAAATGGGGATCATGATAATGATACATACTTTTCAGGGTTATTGTGACAATTAAATGAAATATTTGTAAAGCATTTCGCTAACCTTAAAGTGCTCTATAAGCACTTAGAGGAGGAAGATGCTTTCCGTGAGTCTACCAAGGATGATCTTGATACTAATTTTACAAAAGCAATTATTTTACTCACTTCTACAAGTCCTTAGAATACTCATAAATCCTAATTGACATAGGGCGAAAAGGTCTCAAAATATAGAGACCAAGTAGCAGAAATCTAAACCATGTGGAAACAGGATGAATATATATATCACTTTATCATACAATACTACTGCGATATCAATTATCTCAAAGATTCAGTATGACTGCAAAAGATGAATTTATATCCCAGTGTTTTAATTCAATTACAAAACAGTAGTAATCTTAGCCAACTGCAAATAATCCGTGGAACACTAAATACAAAAGAATAATAGTAGAAGACCAGCTGTTCCAGTACCATTTCTCTGTAAACTCATAGCATATGTAATAAGAAAAAGCCAAGAACCACAATCATCATCATTAATAATAGAACAATAGCTGGCATTTGTATAGAGTTTTAAAGTTTGGAAAACATTTGACTACACGGACCTACTCTCATTGATCACTAAAATCTTATGTGGTAGATGCTAACGTCATTTCCATTTTATGGTTGATGATACTGAGGCCCAAAGAGGCAGATTTTTGTAGCGAATACCTAAAGTTCCATTAGAACCCAGGACTTCAGGACCCTGAGTCCAGTATTCTATTCACTGTCACACTGTAGAGTGTAAAAATAATAACTACATCATAAAAATTCCAAACTTCATTCCGAACTTCCTGATCCTCCCAAGTCCTAGTGCCATTCATCCTACACTACCTGTTCTTTAAAGCTATTTTGTACATTTGTCCGTATTCACTGATTATCATTCTCTATATACTTGTTAACTCCCTTAGTAGAATGTAAAGGGACTTTTTCATTTATTGTATTTATGTCTCTGACCCCTTGTACAATGACTGGTACCTTGTATTCATTTAAAAACTGATTAATTGGTGAAGAAGTATTGATTATCTAATACTATAGCAAGCAGCACAAGTTAGTAAATTTTTATACATTCAAAGGGTAATGGATATAGTTGCCTAATATCTACATATTATTTACATTAAAATTCTTTTGTTCTGAAGTTTTATTTCCTTTCCAATAGTCTTACAAATACGCCCACACACACGCATACACACACCGCTCTACCTCTGTTGCTGAATACTAGGGCAACGCTGTGCCACCAGCAGTAAGAAATCAATGCATTATTGCCAGTATGACATTTTTAAAGGAGTCTTTGCCATGTAATTGGTAAGACAATTAGCTGAGAGCTAGAGTTAGTAGCTCTGAGAAAAACAGCTTCCCCCTCTAAGAATTGAGTTAGACCCCAGGAGTCAGGACAAAATGAAGAACCGTTTTCCCAGTTATGATTCTGGAATGTTTTTTCTATTGGTGATCTATGCTTGAAGATAGTTTCGAATCTGTTCGAGCCAACTGACATTTATAGCTCTCAGGATTTAGGTTGGGGCTTTCAATTCAGCTCAATCAGATGTCTGCAAACAAGCATCTGTTATGTTGAAGTTTCCCAGTGTCTTTCTTTCCAACCTGTTATTTCCCCTAAATCAAATGCTTAGTTCAGTAGAGCCTGAAAATAAAGACAAGCTCCAAATGGTCTCGGTGGGACATTTTACAGAAGACAGTTATGAAAAGAAAACGTGATGCAGTGGGAAGAGGGTTTGATTTGGAGTTGGGAAATCTGGATATGAACCTTAGGTCAAACATTGACTTCACCTATGGTTGGAGGGTCAACTCCTCGCACCTTTGTATGACTTCATCTGCCCAATCTCAACTAGAAGATATCTTTGGTCTTTGCTAGCTCTATAATTTCCAATCTTATATTAGAGGGTGGTCACAACACTAACGAGTGACAAAACTGAGAGGTGAAGCCAGGTTCTCAGACTCTGAATAGGGAGGTATTTTTTCTTATACCAATGGAATTATCATGAATATGGGATGGGACACTAAATAGAGATGGAAGTTATTTATGGTCCAAGAAATAGGTTTTTATTTTAGATAGTCATTTATATTTTAAAATGATCAAGCATGAATCTTTTTCCTTTTTCCTACTTCCCCCCCCGCACAAGTACTAGACTTAGGATCATGAAGTTCTGGGTGCTAATTCTGTTTCAAGCACTTGCTTGCTAAGCAACCTTAGAAATGTGAGTCAGCTTCTTTGAGCCTTCTTTCAGCCATAAAATGGGAATAATACTAAAATCTACCTCACAGGATGGTGGTTAAGGTCAAAGAGAATAGGACAATCTCTTCAAATGTTTTGCCAACTTTAAAATTCTATATAAATACTAGCTGTTGCCATTAAAAATGATGATGATAAATTTGATTATTGGTCCTTTCTCATCATATATGCTATATAAGGGAAGGTGAGAGCAGGGGAGGGGAGGGCAGGGGCAGGGCAAGACGTGAAAGTAAAGGAAGGCAAAGAGAAAGGAAGGAGAAGGATAGAGGAAAGGAGAAGGGGAGAGGAAGGGGACCTTTATAACGTGTGTATTCAAACAGACCAAATTCCAATATTGGTCATGTTTAAAAGTGTATTAATAATTCTGCATGTTAGCCCATGACTTGTATGTCTGGAGTTGGATATGATTCATTATCTTTAGTCCTGTCCAATTGTGTTCAATAATTATGTTGGCCACACTCCTTACATCTTTCAGAATTATTCATCTTTACAACATCTGTATTATGATATAAATTGTCCCCCTGGTTTTGCTCAGAATGGAAATAAATTTAAAAAGAGAGGACAGGTGACCGACCACATAATGAGATATGAGAGCCCTAAGATTTAAATTGATAAATAATGGATCTTATCAGATATGTTTATTTCCATGATATTTTCCTATGTAGTTGTCTTACTGCCTCTGCTAGAATATGAACTCCATGAAGGCAGGGACCAAGTCTTCATTAATCCCTTTGTCTTTTCCTTACAGTAGCACGGTGCTCTGTGCATAGTATGCTCTTAATGAATGTTGCTGAGCCAGAATTGGTGGCACATGCCTATCATCCATCCAATCTGTTGGGAAGGCTGAAACTGGTAGACACCTTGAGTTTAGGAAGAGTGAGCTTCAATGAACTATTTTGATCAGATTTCTAAACTAATTTCAGCCTCAATATGGTGAGTTCTTAAAGTGGGGAACAACCAGGATGCCTAAGGAAGAGCCAATCTACCCAGGTAACAATGAAGCAGGTCCAAGCTTCCCTGCTGATCAGCAGTGGGATCAAGTCCTTGAGTAACCCTGCACTTCCAGTCAGAATGATAATATACTAATGCAATATTGGTGGAATCATGAATTGGGCTAACCATTCTGGAAAGTAATTTGAATTATACTAAGTGATTAAAATATCCAGAATTTTTTACCCAGACATCTCTCTGCGATGCACAAACAACAAAAAGGTCAAGGATAAAAAGAAAGAACTGTGAGAAAGTATATGAGTTACTCCAATGTGAACACAATAATATTTTTTGTAATAGTAAGGAACTGGAAATAAAGTAGTTTCTCCTAGACTGGGATGTGACTAAATAAGCCATAGTATATGAACATACTTTCTTACTGTAGAATAAGAAATGGTGAGTGTGAAGGATACAGAGAAGTATTAAAAGACACATAAACTGAGGCAAAATAAAGTAAGCCAAATCATTCAGCAAGTATCTATACAGTCTAGATTAATCATCCCAGTAATCCCTGAACAGACAAAAAGACAAAAATGAAACTATTCCTACCCTCACGGAGCTGACTGCATTCTGAAAGAAGAGACACTCTGTACATATATAACACATAATATATGCAGTCATACTTGGGTTGTTTGATAAGCTCAAAGTGGAATATATAGTTATATCTCATATTTTCTGGTCTTTTCAGGTTAACAAGTTGAGGTAGTCATGTATACAGACACACATTATATATCTGTATACATATAAATTATATATGGGTGAAAACATGTATATGTCTACGAATATTTACATATGTCTATGTAATATAGTTCATCATATCCTATCATATATATTGTACTATGATACATAAGGACTAGATTAAGGCAAAACTATGGAGATGGATTAAATTTCACTGTCCCTCCCTTAGTCTCTTCTTAAGCATTTTTTCTTTTCTATCCCCAACATTCACATATTACCACCTACCTGCTTTTAGGACCCTCCAGAATCTCTACTGAGAGGTGCTATTTTCTTAGGCATCATTCCCTGCCTCATATCTTTTTCTAATTCCTTTAGCTTTCACCCATCAAAGCATACCGATCCCATTCCCTTAGGCCTTGCTCTTTTCAAAGGCTTATCTGAAAAACCAGTTTGAAATAAAATGTGAAGGGGTCATAACAGATAAATGCCTTATAGCTGCCAGTAAACTTCTGCATTTTTCTTGGCACCCTTAATATCTTTGCCTAAAGGAATTAATAATATGAATATTTCTGGTACCATGACCCAAGGTGAAGGTGACATTTAAGGCATTAAGTGCATTAAAAGTGAAGAAGATAGGGTATATATTCTATCCAGCTATATACATCAAAAAGAATTTGAAGTGGACAATATAGTAAACTCTTAGAGTCTTAAACTTATGTCTTGCCACACTGGCTTTAGTATTGACTGATGGCATGCATATTCATGCCCATAACATGCACATCTCACGTAGCAATCTCTCTTCAAATTGCCTTCAGAGCTTGTCAACAATCATCTCCGCCACTCATTCAGCTTGGCCTCAATTTGTCGAAATTAGTGAGGTTTGACTATGTTTTCGCTATGTTCTTCTAGTGGCTTGATCCTGCCATTTTCTTCTCTTGGAGGCAGTGACGAGAAACAGCAACTGGGCAATTAATCTTGTGAAAGGGCATAGATCATCAGTGTATGTACAAACATATATGTAATATTTACAGATCATATATTTATATACGTGTCAATTTGTATATATCTATTCGTAGATACACACATGGATTTTGTATATATGCATAGATAGATAGAAAAGTTTATAGATTGATATCTTGAACAGACACAGCTTTATGGTATATCCACAAAAATGTGATAGCTTTTATGTTCTTAATAGTAATGAGCAGTTGGGCCATATGGTAAGTAGATCAAGCATTTCATTTGGAGTTAGGAGGAACAGGGTTCAGAGCCTACTCCAGTTAGTTACAAGTCATGTGACTCTGGATGAGTCACTTACCCTCTTTAAGATTCTGTTTACTTATCTGTAAAGGGAACATAGTAACTGAGATGACATAAATAATGCTTTCTACAAACCTTTAAATTCAATATAAATCATCATCATCAGGCTATTGTGAAGATAAGATGACATATCACAATGATTTTCAAAAAAATTTAAAAAATGTTCTGTTATGCCATGTTCTCAGAAATCTGGAGATGGGAGAATTATAGTGATGAAAATTAAGTTGAAGAAAAATATCCATAATCTGGAGTTTCTTTAAACTGAAACAAAAGAGGAGAGGAATGGAGGGGCCAAGAAAGGGCAGAAGGGAAAAGAGAGAAAGGAAAGGAAGAAGACAGGAGGAGAGGGGAGGGGAAGGGAAAGAAAAAAATGCAAGGAGAGAGGAGAGGAGGTAGGGGAAGGGGCAAGAGGAGAAAGAGATGAGGGGAGGGAAGGAGGGAGAGAAAGAAGGGGAGAAGGGAGAGGAAAGGAGGGGAGGGGAATGGAAGGGAGGAGAGAGGCGGAGAAGGGAAAAGGGAAGAGAGGAAGGAAGGGAAAGGAGGGAAAGAGAATGAAGAGGAAGAAAGTGAAAGGGAGGGGAAGGGAAAGGAAAAGAAGAAAAAGTAGGGGAAGGGAAGTATGGAATGTAGCAAGAAATAAACACTGGTTTATCACCAGGATGGAAAGGAGAGCTTGGGTTCTCATAGCACCTAGTTGCCTGACCTGAGGCAAGTCAATTCCTTTCTCTGGACCTCAACTTGTACTTCTCCAAAGTAGGGATAGTCATCCCTAAAAAAATGAACATTAACTTTCTTTTCAGAGTTAAAGGCATTCTATAAGTATGTATCTTTATTATAATATTATTGGTATGAGCTCTAGGCATTATGTACATTAACATGATGCAAGCACATAAGAATTAGATTTTCTTTTTTAAATATACCATGCCCTAGGGATCATCACCTGCCAGCTGAACATCCCCCATTTGCTAACTTTACATGGAAAGAATGTCTCTGAACTGATGGTTAATGCATCAGTCCAAAGGCCCTTCCCATTTGGGGCTGCATTTTTCATTTGTCATACTCCCAGTCCTCCTGCTCAGTGGAAGGGTGAATGTAGAAGGTAATTAGAGAGATGATATTTAATGAGTTTTTGTTTCAAATCAGTCTATTCGATAGTGAACCTGGCCAACCAGACTGATGGGCATTAATGAATGAAACTGTGTGATTAAAACATCTGTCACTGTCTTATAGGGTCGATTCTGAATTTGGATTGGCTGATCACCGAGAGCTTGATGATTGTCATGGAAAGCCAAATTAGCCAAACTTAATGTTCTCCTAATCATTCGCCTATCGAGTTGACAGTGATTGGTAGCAAACATGCACCAATGAGCAGTAATGAAGTTGCTTCCAGATCAGCTCAGCATAGGTTTTTCAGGCTAATTAGGTAGACGAAAATGTTAATTTAATCAAAGGAACATGTATTCATTAAAGAAGGTGTGTAAGAGAGCTGGAGGAGAAAATTAGCACCGTCATTGGAGAGGTACAATTATAGCTGCCAACTAAGCCATTCTGACTTCCAGCAATCATGCCTCCGTTTGCCGCATCTTTGAGAGAGCAGCTTCCATCACCGGGAATCGTGCCCAGATGGGTTCGCTTGAGATTTGAATACTGCAAGGGAGACGTTGACAGTGGAACCCGATGTAATAAACTCAGTGCTTATCCTGGTTTTCCAGAGGGTTGTGTACTTCCCTTACTACTTATTCCAGCATAGAATATGTTATATTGAGAGGCAGAAAGATATAAATGAAAGAATATTGGATTTGGAACCAGAAGACCTGAATTCATATCCTAGTTCTGCTACTTACCTGGCTCTGTGTGATTTGGGCAAGTCACTCAAACTCTTTGGGCCTCAGTTTCCTCATCTGCAAAATGAGAGATTTGGACTAGCCTTGAAAGGTACCGTCTTCCATTTATAAGCCTATGATCCTGTTGTCACATGATAATCTAAGCTTTCATCCAGCTCCTAAATCTATAATATTATCTTTTAATTATTATGGCTATTATTTTATAATATGCTCTTATAATCTTTGGAATTATGTGGTTTTACTTTTTACATTAGGTTTACTTTATAATACAGCAAGGATATAATGGCACTTGTCTTTCCTGGGTGTATTCCCTTTCTCCCCATCTGGTCATCAGTTCAAGATATAATGAAGGACACGTTGATTCATATCATCTTCAGAAATCGAACACCTCCAAGGGGACCCACTGCTTTTAAGTGACCAGGAAGTTGTTTTGGGGTAGCAATGCCTTCTGGTTCCTGTAGATGTTTGGGGGCTTACTTCGGTTTATGTGAGACTCAGGGCTAACAAGACTTCAGTTTGAGATATTGAAAAGTCCTCTTCTTGACTGAAACAGTAGATCTTAAAGGTTTTATTTTAAACCACCATGTGATATATAATAATTGTTGTATCACCTACCTTCTCAAGAGGTGGGGAAGAAGGAGATATTTAGAACTCAAAATTATTTTTAAAAATGAATGTTAAAATTTTTTATTTGTATTTAAGTATATTTAATGAAATTGTGCGTGTGTGTGTGTTCGTCCTTCGTTGCCGTAGAAGGCCATTCCCCATTTAACAGAAGAGAAAACTGAGGCCCAGCAACGCTAAGTGACTTTGCCCAGGATCATGCTGCCATGTTAGCTGCAAGGTCTTCTGGCTCTAGGACCAATGTGATTCCTACTATACTTTGCAGATTAGAAGATGTATCTTTTCCTTAATTTTCAGCGGAATGATTTTTTTTTTGCTACCCTTTGTCTGTAATGTTTCATAGAATATGGAAAGAGTCTAAGAGGGGACGTAGAAGTCTGGCGTCCAGTCATTGCATTTTGGTATTTAATGATTTGGGTTGTTCCAAGAGTGGCCAGTTCCCTCTCATTAGAATTTATGACATGACTTACATTTGATTTTGTTTTGAGTGAGGGAGGGCTGTGCAGATCACCAACCTCACTTCTTCTCCAGAGTCATCTGAATCCAGTGACCAGATATTCATCAGGATGACTAGAGATGACTCAGGATGAGGCAATTGGGGTTAAGTGACTTGCCCAAGGTCACATAGCTAGTGAATGTCAATTGTCTGAGATGAGATTTGAACTCAGGTCCTCCTGACTCCTGCTCTATCCACTGTACCACCTAGGTGCTCTAATGATATGAAATTTTATATATATATATATATATATATATATATACATGTGTGTGTGTGTATGTATGTGCATATGTGTATCTAATCTATGTCTGTATCTACGTAAACCATGATGTGAGTTTGGTAGGGTAGGCATTCTCCCTAACTTACCTTTAAGGAAACTTTGGTTATGCGACACATTTAAGATTGCAAAGCTAGGAATTAACAGTGTCATAATTTGATGCCAACTTTCCTGATTTAGTTTTCTTAGTGTTCTTTCCACTACATCACACAGTTTCCCAAAACCACATAGGAGATGAGTTTTCTTTTCCTCCTCCTAAGTCTGTTTCTTACATAGTCTACAAAATACAACTTACCTGCTCTGTTATCATAATGCTGCCCCACAACTCACACCCCTCATGCTACTGTGCTAAGGACATACTCAGGCAATTTTACAAACAGGGAGAAGTTTATCTCAAAAGATTAGGTTCTCTCTACATTTGTAATCTTATAGAAAATAAGAAATCTATACCATGGACCAATATAATTTGACATTTTATTACCTCAGTATGGGATAATATATATATATGAAAGTTCTGGGGGCAATAATGTTATTTAGATGCCAGCTATTACTGTATTATGGGCTGAGAATTACTCTTGGTTTAATGTTACATATTCATCTCCCCAGAGAGGGGCTTATAAATGCAGCTTCTCCTATATGTGGTTCAGATGTGACCATGGGTAACAGGACATTTTAATAGTATGGAATAGTTCATATGTTGGAAAACATATTGCTTAATTTTATTCTTCAGGTATTCTTTCCCTTCCTTCCTTCCTTCTTTCCTTCCTACCTTCCTTTCCTTCTTTCCTTCCTTTTCTTCCTTCTTTCCTTCTTACCTTCCTTTCCTTCTTTCCTTCCTTCCTTCCTTCCCTTTATTTCCTTTACTTTCCTTCCTTCTTCTTATCCTTTTCTGTCTCTCTCCCTTTTCTGATTTTTTATCTCTCCTTCCTTTCTCCAGTTCTTCTCTCTTTCTTGGTAGTCCTCACATCTTTCTTCCACTCTTTCTTTCCTTTCCCCCTCTCTGAATCTTCAATAGCATTTACAGGACCAAACATACACACAAAACAGAAAACTTTCCTAGCCTTTCATCTGACAAGTTAGAAAATAAGCTGTCTCCCATTCAGCAAAGTGCTAGCAAGGCAGGTAAAGTTAAATGGCTTCCCTAAAGCTAGGTCTCAGATAATTAACCCTAACCCTCTTATTTTGTAGATGAGGGAACTGAGATCTGAAAGAGCTGAAGTGACTTGCCTAAGTTCACAGAGGTCTTAAGTGGAGGATCTGATATTTGAACCAGAGATTTTGAGGGTCAGAAGAGATATCCACAGCCATTTAGTCCTACTCTTGCATGAATGCTACCCATCACTCGAACTCATGTGTAGTCATCCAGGCCCAGTTTAACAACTTCTAATGAGAGGGAACTGGCCACTCTTGGAACAACCCAAATCATTAAATACCAAAATGCAATGACTGGACACCAGACTTCTACGTCCCCTCTTAGTCTCTTTCCATATTCTATGAAACATTATAGACAAAGGGTAGCAAAAAAAAATCATTCCACTGAAAATTAAGGAAAAGATACATCTTCTAATCTGCAAAGTATAGTAGGAATCACATTGGTCCTAGAGCCAGAAGACCTTGCAGCTAACATGGCAGCATGATCCTGGGCAAAGTCACTTAGCGTTGCTGGGCCTCAGTTTTCTCTTCTGTTAAATGGGGAACCTATTGTTTGCACCACCGACCTCTCATGGTTGTTGGAAGGATGTTGTGGTGTAAGCTGCAGAGCTTACTAGCGGCTATGACTCTGATCTTATGCTGCCTCACCCTGCGACAGGTTTTTATTTTCTGCCCATAGCTTTCTAGCTATATCTTTAGGGTTGACAGATGGCGTCAAGACAGCAAAGGTAGACACTGAGGTCTCTTTGTGTATCTCAGACTTTTTATCATTTGTAAAGGCTGCTTCATTGCTGTGATCAAACAATGTAAACAGTTTTCCATCAGCATCTAAATTTAATGTCATTTTCAAGAAAACAGTTCTGGTAACAGATGGAAATGATTGCTATTTATCTAGCAACAAATGGGGTCACAGTAGGGCTCAGAATCAGCATCTAGCCATTAGAAGGGGTGACGGTGATTGCACTGCAAGAGAATAGAGAGAAGAGGAGGCAGTTTGTGTCTCTTTTGAGCTAGGGATGGAGGATGGGGAAAAGTAAGAGAAGAGGATAAGGATGAGTTTTTAAACTTTTAGAAATTAATTTCCATGCTGGCACTCTGCAAACTCGTTACTGGACAGGTTAAAATAAGAATATGTTTAAATGAGTATTTGAGAACCATTAAGCCTGTAGTTTCCTAGAATTGAAATGGGGAAGCTAAGCAAAACTTGGCAGCCAGTGGGTGATTCCATTTATGAGAAAGAATGGTAGATGCTCAAGTGTGCTGCCCAGTCCTTGAATTGGGGATGGTAAATTAACCCTCCTGAGCCAGCTACCTGGGGTATGAATCATGAAGGCCAGATCTTATACCACCAAAATTGCCTGCCATGCAATTGGCTGTTCAAATATCTCTGTGAGGGTTTTGAATTAGGAAAGCATATTTTTCAGGTTTGGGGAATGTCAGGAAAGAGACCATTTGCGGAGAATCATAAATGAGTTAATGTAGTGTTCAAGATAAGCTGTGAATTGGCCCTCAAAGGAGGTTTATAATGATAACCTGCTAGAAAAATTGCTACCACTTTCCAAGCATGTTTTTTCTTTCTTTTTTTAAGCATATGCATTTCTTTGGGAAGCTACCATCTATTGGCAGTTTTTGTGATCAATTTTTCTTCCACAAGCTGGACTTTGGCTCGTGCCTGTACAATTTCTAGGTTTGCAGTTTGCAACATGGTAGGGACACATTCATCTCCTTTTCTTGTCTTCTTCTCTTTGTTTGAATAATATGCTCAGTGACCAGCAACCAGACCTGAATAGGTATAGTAAGTGATGAAAAATTCAGAGAGCCCTCAGAAAGTCCCTACTGCCTTTTTAAACTGCCCACTTAAATTTATGAAAACATTAGTCATAAACCTGCTCCTCCCCACCCTGTTACCATTTTAAAGCCAACAGTTGCAATTTCCACCACCAAACTAGACATCTCTACCCTGGGACTTGTGGTTTTTTCATATTTGATATTTGTACTTAAATATACTTAGTATTACTTTTTATTTATTTAATTTTTAATTTTATTTACTTATTTATATTTTATTTATTTATTTATAAATTATTTTGTCTTATGAATTTAAAAATATTATGAAAAATAAATTCTCATAAATAAATGCAAATTGGTTTATTATTTTATTGATTGAGAAGGGATCATATGCTTCTCCAACCTGTCCAAAAAGTCTCTGCAAAAAAAGTTAAGAATCTCTGACCTAGATGCCATGTGAGTACTTGAAACTCAACATGTAAAAAGGTGAACTGATCATCCTACTTCCTCAAACTTGCCTGTTCCATTGTTTCTGTTGCTTAAAGGTTGTTGTCCAATCTTTTAACCCTTGAATCATATTTGACTCTTACCTCTTCCTTGGCCCAGACATACATTAATTCAAACTCCTGTTGCTTTTGTCTCCAGAATTCCATTGCCTTTGAGCCCTCTCTCCCACTACTCTCAGGTTTGGACCCTAATGTCTTCCTGCCTATGATATTAGAATATCCTGTTAACTGCTCTCCCAGCCTCCATTATTTCCCCTGTCTAATCTAATTTCACAGTCTACCCTACCACGTGGCCTTGTTCATACCATTCCATTACTCAAAAAGACTTCATTTTCCTTTTTGGTCACTTTCAACAATCTGATGTGATTGAAGCTTCTAAGTTGTTTTAATTTGAATTTTTATAATTACTAGTAATTTGGAACTGTTCCCCCCTTTCTTGCTGGTGAAAGTTTGACTGCCTTCCTTTAAGAACAATATCCTTTGACCATTTCTCAATTGAGAAGTGGATCTTATTCTTTATTTATTGAATCAATTCCTTATATGTCATGGAAGTGAGACCTTTATTAGAGAAATTTGCTGAAAAGCTTGATTTATTCCCTCACCTGTTTCCCACCTAATTTTTACTTCATTGTTTTTGTTTGTACAAAAACTTTTTAATTTTTATTGTTAAAAACTGTCTATTTCATCTTCTGTGTCAATTTCCTATCCAATAAAATAAAAATTACTGACTCTAGTATACAAAGTCTCTCCCAATGTGGATTCAAACTACCTAAAGAACCTGAAATCATAATTCCAGTCAAATATTTTAGATTCTGGCTAAATTGAAATATTCTCCATTCCCTATTCTCATTCTGACTTTATCTATTTCAGTTAAGTTGTTTCTTTCATGTTCTGTACCTGAAATGCATTCTCCTTTCACCTGTCCCTGCCCATTGATGTTGCTCCTTGGGGTGAGAATAGACATACATAGGGGAAACATGCCAGATTTATCATCAAATCATTTATAACAAGTATGACCATAGGCAAGTCATTCAACTTCTCTGTGTATCACTTCCTTTATGTGCAAAATGAGCATATTAGGCTAAATGATTGTTAAGGTCCCTCCTAGTTCTAAATCTATGACCCTAAGTTCTACCTCCTTTATGAAGTTTCCCAAGTCCTTGTAAATTCTCTCCCTCCTCAGATTTTTTCCTAACACTTTGCGTGAGTGTTTCTATACGTATCCTTTTCTCGATTTATTTAGCACCTACTAAAGGCTAGGAACTATTCTGAGAGATAGAGTAGAGAGAGAGAAAAAAACAGAGACAGAGACATGGAGACACAGAGAGAATTAAGTATTCACTATATAGCAAGCACGATTTTAAGTTTTAAGCTCTAAGTATATTAATGTAAGCAAGCAACAATCCTTCAACGAGCTTATGTTCTAACTGGAGAAGACATTTTATAAAGATGAGTGTGAAAAGGGGAAAAACAAGTTAGTAATATGGTGAGTGGTTCCAAGGAAAGGAAAATGAAAGTTCTCCTATCAGATCTGAGATTTCTTAATCTGGGGTCCAAATTCAAGTTTCTAGTGAAGAAATGTGAGGATTGTGGATAGAGGATTAACAACCTGGTGAAGAGATGGGAAGTGGGATGAAAACATGAATGATAAGAATAATGGTGGTGTCCTCAACAGAAAAAAAGAATTTAGGAGAACTGTTAGTTTTCGTCAGGAAGATAATGAGTTCTCTTTTTTACATATTTAATTTGAGATGACTATGGCAGACCCATTTACCTATGGGGAAATTTCCATCAGATAGTTTGGTGTAATATGCAACTGAAGGTCAAAAGGGAGGTGAAGGTTGAATATATTGTTCAGAGATGTATTATATATTGAATATTGTATGAACTCATGGTAGTTGATGAGATCACCAAGAGATAAGAGGATAGAGCTCAAGATAGGGTTCTAAGGTACAGACACACAAGGGGATAGAATATGGGTTGTGATCCTAGAGAAAAGATGGAAAAAGAGGCACATATGCCTAGGTAGGTAAGAGGGGAACCAAAGCAGAACAGTGTCATGAAACCCCAGGTGAAAGAGGTCATCTTGAAGAAAGGAGTCATCAGTAGTAGTTAAATACAACAAAGATGTCAAAAATGATGAGGACTGGGGAAAAAGTCCATTTAGAAGGTAAGAAATCATTGATGACCTTGAAGAGGGCCGTTTCTGATAAATGATAGAGTCAGAAACCAGATGTGATTCAAAATGAGTGGCTTACAAGGAAATGGAGGCAACAAGTATAAATAGCTTTATTTTAAGAGTTTGTCAATGAAGGAAAGGAGAGATAAGGTCATAATAATTTAAAGGTCAAGAGTGAAGTGTTTTTTGTTTTTTGAGGTTTTTTTGGATAAGATAGACTTGGGTGTGTTTCCTGACAGCAGGAAAGGAGAGATTTAAAATAAAACAGCAGAAGAAAATCAAAGGAACAAACTCCCTTATGTGTTATTCCCTACTACCCTCTATAAAATGTAAGCTCCTTAAGTACAGGATGTACTTCATTTTTTGTCTTTGTACATAGAAGGACCTTAATAAATTCTTGTAGATTGATCAATTACTTGATGAGTTCAAGTAAATCAAAAGAAGAATTGGGCCTTGGGAAGGAGAATAGTTCTCAACCTCTTCCTGTAAGAATAGAAAAAATGAGCAATGATGTTGATGAGATCTGAGGTACAGATCTAAGGAGCAGTACTACATGGCTGACATTATTTATTTATTTTTTTTGTAAAATATGAGTGCCAAAGTATGAGGCAAGTTCTTCGCTAACAGGGAAGGAGGAGGGGTGGTGGTGAAATACCTATCAGGGTCCCTTGCCAAGTAGACTAAGCTATGTTGATTTTCCTCCAAAAAATGAAAAGAAGCTTATCCTGAGACTTAATTGGGCCATGGAACTAAGAACCAAGATGCTAATGCATATTACTAGTCATCTAAAGGAATAAAAAAGCTCATGGAGTGTCAGTTCCCTTCAGATTTGGCAGGTGCTGACGTAAAGTGAACAGTACGAGGAGAGCATTGTAGACAGTAACAGCAATATTGTGAGATGATCAACTGTGAATGACTTAGCTATTCTCAGTAATACAATGATCTAAGACAATTCTAAAGGACTCAGGATGAAAAGTGCCATCTACCTCCAAAAAAAAGAACTGTTAGAGTCTGAATTCAGACAGAAGGACACTATTTTTAGCTCTTTTGGGGGAAGGGGTAGTCTGTGTTTTCTTTCACAATATGAGTAATGTGCAAATATATTTATCATGACTGCGCATATATGTGTGTGTGTGTGTGTGTGTGTGTGTGTGTGTGTACATAATTGTTTACCTTCTCCAATTTGAGGGAGGGACGGAGGGAGAGAATTTGGAACTCAATTTTTTTTAAATGAATGTTAAAAATGTTTTTACATGTAATAGGAAAAATTAATTTTAAAAAAAAGATTTGGCAGATGCCCTATGGTTATACAAGTCATGTCACCCTAACCTTCTGCCTGACTGACTACTGACCAGACACTAGATGGGGCAATGGAAGGAGTGCTAGAATTGGAGTCAGGAAGATCTGAGGTCCTATCCTGCCTCTCATACTTGCTAGCTCTGCATTTTTAGGCTAATCACTTAACCTTTCAACTTCAGTTTCCTCATTTACAAAATGAGGTTAATACTAACACCGATCTTACAGGTTGTTGGGAGAATTAAGCAAGATGTCACTTATAAAGCTCTTGCAAACATTAAAGTCTTATGTAAATCCTAGCTATTATTTTGGAAATGAAGAGGAACACATCTATCTGAACAAGTGCTATATTCCTCCTGAGCATACTCTCTATGCTATGGCTGAGTAAGCCTCCATTTCATAATTATTAGATGTTCTACAAGTATTTTGATTGATTATAACCTTGAACCTGAACTATTAGACTAAACTGAATGAGACCTCGCCTACAATCGTTTGTGTATGAAGGTTGAGGGAAGAGTAAACTTGGAAAATACTGGGGTGTTCAATAAAAGATTAACCAATGTAGAGTAAATAATATTGATATTCAACAGTTAGGGGACCAAGTGAAAACTAGGTAACTTAAATCTGTGGAGGACCATTCCTACACTATTATATAACTTCTTGCAGTGGACTTCAGAAGAAGCAGAGTAGTATGTGAGAAAGCAGATGGTGAGAATAATCCAAGGTGTTCTTTGGGGGGAGGAGAAGGGAGCAAAATGAAACGAGAGGAACAAGGGATCCAAGGATGGAGTCGGCACAATGTTGAACTCTGTGTTTACTCTAGGGTTAAGATTTGGAAGGTTGAAAAGTAAGGGTACAGGAGGGTAATAGCAAAGCAAGGAGAAGTGGAAGAACTTGAAGATAAAAGTGGAATGGAAATGGAAGGTTAGGAAAGTAGAATTTCAGGGTCTTGAGTAACAGAGGTGGAAAATGTTTGTGTGGTAATGAGATTGAGGGCAACATCAACTTGAATAGTGATATATAAGACCCTAAATATAAAGGCAAGAGTTGAAATGGAATAAAGGGCTGAGATAAAACTCCTTGAGGGTAGAGGATGAGTCAAGTCACTTTTCCTATTTGTGTCTCTATCACCTTGTTCAGGTTGTATTGTTTTTAAAAATTTGATGAATTTATCTGAACTAAATTACATTTTACTGCACAGGAAGAAAAGGGCACAAATTTATTTAAAATTATAAGGAGGTTCTTCCTTCTTCTCCTTGCAAGAAGCCATTCCTATTGCCAAAAAATTGGTTTGAAGGAAATAAGGACACTCCATGAACCATGCAACCTTGTTTAGCATTGAACTCTGTTTCTTAGAGGCATTTGAGGGTCAGGGAGGTAAGAAAAATTATAGGATCACAATCCTCGGTGCTAAAAGAAAATACATAACATATTACACTCATTTTACAAATGAGGAAATAGAGATCTAGAGAAATGAATGGTCAAGGTCATACTGTCAGTAAGTGGAAGAGTTAGAATTCAAACCCAGCTTCAATGATCTCCTTTGTTGCAAATTGTGAAAATGACAGATCATGCAGCTCTAGTCCAAGTCTACCCATGGCATCACAGGCCTCTCAGCTATGGTGACTGCCAGGAAATAGCAGATTCCCAAGGAAAAGCATATGGGGAAAAAATGCCTGAAAAAATGGTGGTAATTTTTACAGCAGGTTATCATTATAAACCTCCTTTGAGGGCCAATTCACAGCTTGTCCTGAACACTACATTAGTTCATTTATGGTTCTCTGAAAATGCTCCATTTCCTGATGTCCCTAAATTTTAAAATATGTTTTCCTAATTTAAAACCCTTATGGAGACATTTCAACACCCAGTCAAGTTCTATATGCCATTTCAGTACTGATAATCTAGCAGTCACAATTTTTACTCCAGGTACTTAAGGGGGTATCATTTGGAAGAGAGATTTTAAAATGATTCTGATTGACCCCAGAGGAAAGATCTGAGGACCCATTGGGAAGATAGAGCACCCTCTTATAGAAGGGTACATTTTGGTCCAATGAGAAGAAAACCTCTCTAACAACTACAATTGTCCAAAGAGGTATTAAGAGATTCTGATTTCCCTGTCTCTGAAAATCTTCAAGTATTCGATGGATAAATAATCAGTCAGTTTTTCTAGAAGCATTTATTAAGTACTTACTATGTTTGAGATACTATACTAAGCTCTAGGGATACAAAGACAAAAATGTAATCTCTCAAGGAGAGATTGGCTCTCCCCTTCTCATGAGGGGAGACATCATGAAATTAACTATATGAACACATGATTAGATTTAAATAAAACTGGAGGTAACCTTAGAGGAAAATCGTCAGCTATGGGAGGAGAGGGAAAGGTTTTCAGCAAGTGAGATTTTAGCTGAGACTTATAGAACATAAATGAAGCTAGTTGGCAACAATGAGGAAGGACAATATTTCAGGTATAGGGGATAGCCAGTGAAAATGCCTGGAGGTAGGAGATAGAGTGTTATATTTGAAAAAAAAAAGCAGGCAACCATTTGTTAGGGATGTTGCACAGTACATTCTGTTCAGGATGAGATGGTTAGGAGGCTTTCTTCCAACTTTGAATTTCAGGAAGCCTATGAAATACCAGATAGCTCAATAAAATGACAAAGCACCAGGATCTTCTGGTGACTGATAATTTTAGAGCTGAAATCTCAAACTCTTCAAAATAAAGCCATGAAAGTTACGATATTTGTACCTGCTGCATTGGGGCTCAGTAGTTCAAAGTAAGAACTACGGTGAAGAAAGGACTACTATCCAGATATCTATGTGATAATTATGACAAGTAGGAGAAAAACATCAATTATCTAATAATTAGAACTGTTCAAAATTGGAACTAACTACTTTGTATAGTTGTGAGTTCCCTGTCACTGAAAGTGTTCAAACAGAGACCAGTCTGATAACTCTCTTTCAGAAACAGTCACAGAAATGTCTGTTTTTGGTGAGAAATTACACTGATTTTCTAAAAGCATCCTTTTTGTCTCTAAGATTTATGATTCCATTGAGTTGGGGAGTTAGAGAGAAGATTTTTATATTGAGTCTGCATGCTTACATATGAAATCTGTGATCACTACTAAAAGATTTATTCCCATGATTCAGTGGACACGTATGTAATATAATCAATTCTTTTTTTAAGACCTGTAAAGTCACCTTGGGGTTCCAAATCCTTCTTCCCCCTTTTTCTATGTTTTTTCTTTTTTTCTTTATTTTTAACATTTAAAAAAAATTGTGTTCCAAATTTTCTCCTTACTCTCACCACTCCCCCACATGATGAAAAGGTAAACAATATAATATGAATTATACATGTGAAATCAGGCAAAGCATATTTCTATATTGGCCATGTTGCAAAGAAAAAAGGAAAAAGAATGGAAAAATTTATTTTAATTTGCACTCAGAATTCATCAGTTGACTCTTTGGAGTTGGATAGTATTTTTTTCATCATTAATCCTTTAATTGGATCATTGCATTAACTTGAGTAACCAAGTTTTTCACAGTTGATCATTGTGATAACATTGCTGCTACTGTATACAATGATCTCCCTGTTCTCACTTCATTTCATATCAGTTCATATAGGTCTTGATGCTTTTTGGGTTAACCCTCCCACCCTCATTCATCATTTTTTATAGCACAATAGTCCTTCATCACAATCATATGCCACAATTGTTTAACTATTTCCCAAATGATGAATATCCCCTTAATTTCCAATTCATTACTAACACACACATACACACAAATACATTCACCTCTCAATTTTTGTACATTTAGATTCTTTATCTTTTCCTTTTATCTCATTGGGGATTTATTAATGATATTATTGGATCAAAAGGTATACACAGTTTTATAATTCTTCAGGCCTAGTTCCAGAATGTCCTCCAGAATGGTTGAACCAGCTCACTATTCCACCAACAGTTCATTAATGTACCTATTTTCCTGCATCCCCTGCAGCATTTGCCACTTCTGATAGGAGTGAAGTGGTACCTCAGAGTTCTTTTAATTTGCCTTTCTCTAATCATCAGTGACTTAGAGCATTTTTAAATGAGTATAGATAGATTTGATTTCTTCTTTTGAAAACTGCCTGTTCATAACCCTTCACCATTTCTCAACTAGAGAATTGCTCCTAGTTTTATAAATTGGACTTACTTCCCTGTATATTTGAGAAATGAGGCCTTCATCAGCCTATGTACAGCAGACTATAGTATCTTTTAGCAAAATGTAGTTTCCCTGATTAACTCATTTAATTACTTCTATTTTAATTTTTGCTTCATCTGAGATCACAATTGCTACGCTTGTATTTTTTACTTCATCTAAAGTATAACAGAGTCTGTTTCAGCCCTTTATTTTAGCTCTGTGTGTCTTTTTTTAAGTATGTCTCTTATATATAGCACACTGTTGGATTCTGGTTTCTAATCTATTCTGCTGTCCACTTCCTTTTTGTAGGTTCCTCTCATTCCCATTCAAAATTAGGATTATTAACTGTATATTTCCTTCCATCCTGTTTTCTTTTGTTTGTCCTTTCTCTGTGTGTTTATCCTGTCCCTGCTCAAAAATCTGTTTTGCTTCTGATCATTGCCTCCCTTTATCCAACCTCCCTTCATCCAACTTCCCTTTTTCATCCACCCACCCCATATCTCCTATGACTTTCCCTTCCTATTTCCCTATTTACATTATTATATCCAACTGAGTGCATATGTATATTCTTCCCTTTTTGAACCAATTTGGATAAGAGTGAAGTTCAAGCATTGACCACCATTTGTACCATTTTCCCTTCCATTATTAGAGGTCTTCCTTTTGTGCCTCTTTCATGTGAGAAAAATTTGCCCCTTTTACCTGTACCTTTCCCCTTCTCCCACTACTTTTACCTTTTTCATCATTACATTTATTTGTTTATTTTTTTTTGCAGATTATCCCAGCATAATCAACATTATACTCATGTCCTGTCTATGTAGATACCTTCTAACTGCTCCAATAATAATCAGCTTCTTAGAAGTTACAAGTATATTTTCTCATATAGGAATGCATACAGTTTAATTTCATCAAGTCCCTTATGATTACACTTTCATGTTTCCCTTTTCATGCTTCTCTTGAGTAATTTCTTTTTATATCAAATTTTCTATTCAGATCTTATCTTTTCATCAGGAAAGTTTGGACATCCTCTTTTCCATTAAACATTCATTTTTGCAGGATTGTACTGTTTGGGTAGATTATTCTTGGTTTTAACGCTAGCTCCTTTGCCTTCCAGTATGTCATTCCAACCCCTCCACTCTTTTATTGTAGAAGCTACTAAAATTTGCATGATCTTAAACCACAATTTCATGATATTTGAATTGCTTGCAATATTTTCAACTTGAACTGGTACCTCTGAGATCTAACTAAAATATTCTTGGGGGTTTTATTTGGGATGTCTTTTAGGAAGTGATTAGTAGATTCTTGTTTTTTATTCAGTCAATTGTTTGTTTTTGCTGTTGGTTTTTTATTAATTAATTTATTTATTTAACTTTTTACATTCATTTTCACAAAATTTTGGGTTCCAAATTTTCTCCCCATTTGTCCCCTCCCCCCTCCCCAACACACTGAGCATTCTAATTACCCCTATCACCAATCTGCCATCTCTTCTATCATCCCTCCCTTCCCTTACCCCATCTTCTCTTTTGTCCTGTAGGGCCAGATAACTTTCTATTCCCCATTACTAGTAGCAAGAACAATACTCAACAGTTGTTCCTTAAACTTTGAGTTCCAGCTTCTTCCCATTCCTCCCTCCTCACCCATTCCCTTGGGAAGGCAGGCAATTCAATAAAGGCCATATCTGTGTAATTTTGCAAATGACTTCTATGATAGTCGTGTTGTGTAAGACTGACTATATTTCCCTCCATCCTATCCTGCCTCACATTGCTTCTATTCTCTCTTTTGATCCTATCCCTCCCTGAGTGTTGACTTTAAATTGTTTCCTCCTCCCATTGCCCTCCCTTCCATCATCCCCCCCACCCTGCTTATCCCCATCTCCCCCACTTTCCTGTATTGAAAGATAGATTTTCATACCAAAATGAGTGTGCATTTTATTCGTTCCTTGGTCAAATGTGATGAGAGTAAACTTCATGTTTTTCTCTCACCTCCCCTCTTTTCCCCTCCACTAAAAAGTCACTTGCCTGCCTCTTCTGTGAGAGATAATTTGCCCCATTCCATTTCTCCCTCTCTCCTCCTAATACATTTCTCTCTCACCACTTAACTTCATTTTTTTAAGATATGATCCCTTCCTGCTCAATTCATTCTGTGCTCTCTGTCTCTGTGTGTGCGTGTGTGCGTGTGTATGTGTGTGTGTGTGTGTGATCCCACCAACTACCCAGATACTGAAAAGTTTCAAGAGTTACAGATATTGTCTTTCCATGTAGGAATGTAAACAGTTCAACTCTAGTAAGTCCCTTATGACTTCTCTTTACTGTTTACTATTTCATGCTTCTCTTCATTCTTGTGTTTGAAAATCATATTTTCTTTTCAGCTCTGGTCTTTTCATCAAGAATGCTTGAAAGTCCTCGATTTCATTGAAAGACCAGATTCCTCTCCACCCCTGCCTAGATCTACCCAGCTAGTGCTTGTGGTCTGAGATTCAAATGCTGCTCCTCAGCCTCAGGGCTTTCAGCAGCAGGCGGGGCTACTATTCAATGTGAGCTTAAGTTCTGGTGCTCAGGTGGGGGCAGGGCCAGGCTCAGTTCCCTCAGGGGGTTTATGCAGAGACCTTCTGTAATGGACTCGAGGTCCTCCCTCCTCCAAGAGGTCCAGCCTGCTCCGGGAGCCCCTGGCCGCCACTGCCTCTGCCGCTGCCTCCTGAGGGGGCCTGAGTTATGGAGACACCCCGCTCCCCTCTCAGCCAGCCCAGAGGTCTCTCTCACTGACCTGTAGTGCCTGTGGGTAGAAGGACCCCCACGGCTCCCGGGGATTCTGTCCCTGAAGCCTGCTCAGATCTGCTCTTCCCAGGGCTGTGCAGCCAAGATAGGGCTGGGTTCCACTCTGGTCTCATGCGCGATGGACCTTTGGTGAGGGTTTTTCAGGTCTTTCTGGAACAGAAATCTCCTCCACTCTGTTGTTCTATGGCTTCCACTGCTCAGAATTTGTTAGGAGTTCTTCTTTACAGATATTTTATAGGCTGTGGTTTCGGAGCTAGCATAAGTGTGTCTTTCTACTCTGCCCTCTTGGCTCCTCCCCCAACTGTTTTAATATTAATTGCTTTTACATCACTTAGTAAAATGTCTAATTTTTCTCCACATCTCTCCCCTCTGCCCACTCTCTAATACCTTGCATTATGATTACCCCTTCCCTCAATGTACCTTCCCTTTTATCACACCCCACTCTTCCTTTATCCCCATGTTCTCTCTTTACTTGCAGGACAAGATAAATTTCTGTATCCCATCACCTGTGTCATTTCTAATACTTTGAATTCCTACTTCTCTCCCTCCCTATCCATTCCCATTGAAAAGGCAAGCAATTCAATACAGACTAAATATGTGTCATTTTGCAAAAGATTTCCATAATAATCATATTGTTTAATACTAACTGTATTGTGCTCTATCCTACTCTATCCCCCCTTGTTGTTTTTATTCCCTCATTAGACGTTGTCCCTTCCCAAAAGTGTTTATTTCTAGTTATGCCCTTCTCCCATTTGCCCTCCCTTCTATCATTCCCCTCACCCCATTTGTCACCTCCTCCCCTACTTTCCTGTAGTGTAAGATAGATTTTCACACCAAATTTAGTGAGCATGTTATTCCCTCCTTAAGCCATATGTGGAGAGAGTAGCTTCACTTTTCCCCTCTCATCTTCTCCCTTTTCTCCTCCACTGAACAAGATTTTTCTTATGTCTTTTATGAGTTATTGCTTATCCCATTCCATTTCTCCCTTTCTCCTCCCAGTATTTTCCTCCCTCATCCCCTAATTTTAATTTTAGTTTTTTTGTGGATATTGTCTCTTCTGATTCAACATGACCTATATTCTCTGTCTATATAAGTGTGTGTGTATGTATGTGTACAATCCCGCCACCTACCCAAATACTGAGAAAAGTCTCAAGAGTTATAAATATTTTCTTTCCATGTAGGAATGTAAACAGTTCAGCTTTAGAAACTCTTGTGATTTTTCTTTCCTGTTTCCCATTCTAAATTTGTCCAATAATAGTCAAAAATAGTCCAATAATTTTGAAATCATCTGTCCTTGATTTATTTTCCAGACAATATTTTTTCCAGTGAGATATTTCACATTTTCTTTCTCTTCCCTCCATTTGACTTTGTTTTATTGTTTCTTGAAATCTCATGGAAGCATTAACTTACACTTAACCAGTACCTCTTTTTCCATTTGGTCAATTTTGCTTTTTAAGGAATTCTTTTCTTCAATGAATTTTTGTACCTCCTTTTCTATTTGACCTATTCTGCTTTTAAAGGAGTTTTTTTTAATTCAGTGAAATTTTATGCCTCTTTTACCATTAGGCTAATTTTCCCAGATCACAACTTCCTTTACTGGACGTCATTCCTCTTGTGTGCTATCTCCTCCCATTTGAATGTAAGGCCCTTGAAGTCAGATACAGTCTTATATGCATTTGTATTCCTAGTGCCCAGAATGGTGTCTGGAACATTGTAGGCACTTAACAAATTCTTTTTCATTCATTTAGTTGTTCATAATTTCAAGCTGAATGTGCTTTTTATAAATCCCACAAAACCTTAATGTTCCTAGGGTATTGTAGATTTTTCTCTTTAAACTTCCCTAGTACTTCTGTATAAGTTCAAAATATCTCTTTGAAAAGTGGAGAATTCTAACAGAAATAGACAATTTTCCTCCTTCCAGATGCTTATAATCAGTTATCAAGGTCTCATTAAACTGTTGGGTTCAATGCCAAACAGTAACTGAGTACAATATTTGAGGAAATGATATATTACCAGCCATTTTATGTTCATTTAGCAAATACATAAAAGATATATACATATATATATCTTTTGCTATGAGGAAGACATTGTGCTAGAATTTAATTGTGGAGGACTCTGAGATTAAAAAATGTCACAATCCCTACTCTCAAAGATCTTTTATTAAAGGTGTGATAAGACATGTCCACATATAATGATGATAGCAAGATGGGAAGATGTCAGTACAAAAGAGAAGACTGACTATAACATATGACAGATGTAAAGAAGAAAGGGGTTTTGTTTGTATGTTTTTGTATTTTGACAGAGAGGGTATTAGGAAGATCAGGAAAATCTTGATGAAGAATGTGGTACTGGAGTTGAATCTTGAAGGAAGGAAAAGACTTTAATAAGCTAAGTTGACAAGAATGCCAGTATAGGCATAGAGAATATTATGATCCATGATAGAAGAAAGCAGAAGAGGAACAGGGAATGGAAAGGTTTTCAGTTGTCTACAGAGGTATAGAAATCATACCACCAAATCTTCTTAGTACAGTCTAGAGTAAAATATAATTGGCAAATGTTCAATAAAATCAAAAAATACAGAATAGTGTAGATAATATCAAATGAGAGCTTTCTAATTCAATATATTGCCTACCAAGATCTTTATGCAAGCTTTAGTGGCCTCCATTTCTTTCTGAGTTTGATACCCCTGGTCTAAAACAGAGTATAGGAAGAGCAATAGCGTGAAATAAGATAAAAATAAAACAAAAGAAAAAGATATATATCATATTGTGGAGGACTTTAACTACCAGATTAAGGAATCCATTTTTTATTTGTAGGCAGTAGGGAGCCATTGGATGTTTTTGACCAGAAAATGCTCTGATACATTAACTATATCATGAAAGCGGTAGCGTGAAAGACAAATTATTTAAAGGAAAAACGGATATCGGATAGATCAGAGAGGAGATGATTACAATAATTCACAAAAGGTTAAAAGTACCACTGAACAAAGAGAGTGGTGATAGAGAGGGAAGTGCAAAATTGAAATATTTCAGTGGTATGATCAGTGGGATTTAGCAGCTATGTAGATGTGTAAAGTAAAGGACAGGAAAGAGTAAAAGATGGAACTTGGGTTTCTAAGTAATTGAGAGGATAGTGGTGCCACAGCAGAAATAAGGAATTTGGAGAGAGGGATTTTGGGGGAATACAGGAAGGAGAGCAATAGTGTGAAAGTTAGATTGTCAGATAGACTTGAGTCAAATGGAAGAGACTTGGATCTTGTGAGCCATCAGAATAACTTTTTTTTTCTCAAGGTGATCTTAATTTCCTATCCTAGTAAGACAGTTCTGACTTACTGCTTCCTTGATCTGACATGACATGACTTGATCTGACAAGACCCCATCAGAGCAAAATGATAGATTTTGGTTTTGATTAGGTAAAGGACATTTTGCTAATGAGAGGCAATATATAGTGAAAAGAACAATATATTTAACAGACAAGAGAGACCTAAATCCCACTCACCTCTGAAACTCGTCAATTGTATGACCATATGCAAATCACCTAAACATTCTGAGCCTCAGTTTCCTTTTATCTGAAAAAAATAGTATCTGTAGTACCTGTCTTATCAGACTTTTATGAAGATCAAATAAAATGTTGTTGAAAGAATATCTTAGAAATATTAAGAATTACATAAACTTGAGTATTCTAAGAAATTGTTTTTTTCTTTCCTTTCCAATTGGATGAGGTGTAGTCAAATCTCTTGCCAGAAAAGCATAGTCTGGACACAGAATGGAAAGGCTGGCATGGGTCATCTGAAAAATACATATCACTGGCATAAATCATCATCATCATCATTATTTTGTCAGTATCATCATCATTGTTGCTATTTCAATCATACTTAAAGTTTACAAAGCACCTTCCTCACAGCAGTTCTTCAAGGGAGTTAACATTTTATCCTTACTTCACAGATGAGAAGACAAGATTGGAGATATAAAATGACTTGTACGGTTCAACTATCTGGAGTTTCTATTGTGTGACTTGGTCAATAAAGATTGAAGGGAAAAGTATGTGTGTGTGTGTGTGTGTGTGTGTGTGTGTGTGTGTGTGTGTGTGTGTGTTTAACAGTTCCTCTCTGAAGAGAAATGGGCAATATACAGAATATACACTGTCAGACTTGGTTCCTGTCTTGGTTGACTTTACTTAAATACCTTTTATTATTGTAATGAAAGATTCAATGGGTGCCCAAATTGAGAGGAAATGATGTATTAAACAAAAGACAGCAAGGAAACTTAAGGGGTGGGGGAAGTAATGATATTTGCATGTCAAGTAGAGAAAAGGTCCTGAATTACCTCCAAAAAAATTTTATCTATTTTCAAAACTAATGATTAAAATTCTTCCTGCTGAAACAATGATTTATATTTTGCAAAGTCCTTTCTTCACCACAACTATGTGACGTAGGTAGGGCAAAAAACATTATCCTCATTTTATGGAGAAGGAAACTGAGACTCAAAGAATCTGTTCAAGTTGCCTCAGCTGGTAAAGTGATGAAATAAGGGCTCCCACCTTAGTTTTCTGACTCCAAGTGCATTAGTCCTTTTTCAATATTATGAGATTTCAAAAGGAAAAATCAACTGGAAGCAAAGAAATTATTTTGCCTAATGGCATTTTAAAATCATATCCAGTGAAATTTAAGTTAATTGATATGATCAGAATAACCCAGTTTATGGAATTCTCTAAGTAACTCAGGATTAAAGAGAAAGTCCCTCTTTGTGTCAATTCTCATTTGTTTAAAATTTCTCGAGTAGCTGAATATACTTCCAGAATATACTCTAACAAGGTTAATGAAATTCTTTTCTCATGATTAGGTGCTTGGAACAGTGTGGTATGGGTGAAAGGGCACTAGTTTCGTTGTCAGAGAATTTTGTTAAAATCCTACTTTGGATGATTACTATTTGTGTGATCTTTGGCAATTCTCTTACTGTTCCTGGGCCTCAGTTTCCTCATCTGCAAAATAAGGGAGTTGGGTTGTAAGTTAAATGGAAGGACTCTGTGGCCATTAGGGTATAACAGCAAAGTAGATGATAATGCATCTTCTTTAGTACCATTTCAAATAATAAAACCTTATCTGGTCAGGTTGTATCTCCTCAAGGATTTTTCTTCAGCTCTATAGTTTCTGAGGATAGGCTAAATTACAGGGATAAGGAACTTGTGACCTCAAGGCCATCTGCAGCCCACTAGGTCCTCAAGGGCAACCCTTTGACTGAACCAAAACTTCACAGAATAAATCTCCTTAATTAAAAGGATTTGTTCTGTAAAACTTGGACACAGTCAAAAGACTGCACCCGAGGACCTAGAAGGCCACACGTGGCCTTGAGGCTGCAGGTTCCCCACCCCTGGAAAAAAAATCTGGATCTGAATCTTAGTTCTAATTCCTAGTGGCTATGTGAATCTGGGCAAGTCATTTTCTCTGCCTGAGTTTCAGTTTGTTCATTTATAAAATGGGAAAAATAAGACCTTACTTGAAGGGGTAGGTAGGGAATACTATAAAGCCCTATAGACATGTGAACCATTTTTATTTTTCTTTAGTCAGTCCTTGACTTCAACTTAGTTATTTGTTGCCTCTTAGTCAAAGTGGAGTGCCCACCCACCTCCCCAGGTTCTAAGCAATCCATATTTTGTTCTGAATAGCCATTAGCCTAGAGCAGAAAGTCTAAAGCACAATCTTCCTTGAAATACATTCATTCTGCCTCTTGAGTCCTTTCTTTCTCACTTCTGTTGACTGTCAGATAGGCATCATTAGGAAGAAGGGAAGCTGGACAGCTAGGCTTTGTGCCATTTCTTGAAAGTTCAGAAGCCCCTGCTCCTAAAATAGCATTTTAGTCCTTCGGGATGGGCATGCATCCTGTCTGGAAGCTCTGGGCTCAGAAGCCAGCTAAGCTTCCAGATGTACACTGCTGCAAGAGACAGACTGTGCTTTCAAAGCAGAGTCTCCAACAATAAGATTCAAAGGAGCACAGCTGGCTTGATGTGCATGGAGGCTGCTTCTGAGAGATGATTTAGTCAAAGACATTAACATCTCTTGGCATGTGTACCCACCTTCTCTCCCCACTAAATGCTATTATAGGATGGAAAAAATTAACAATGGTCTCCAAATATCCCTTCCTTTCTGTAGATCTTACTTAATTTCATTATAGAATATAATGGGTAATGGATAAAGGACATTAGGCAGTAAAATGTTTCCATTGACTATAATTGCATCAACATTTTTAAGCTTTTAAAAAAAAGTCACCCAGTATCTATAACCTGAAATGCTCCATGTGTTTTTACAAGAGCATAATAAAGACATAAATGAAATAGACGGGCTAAAGAGTTTTACAGATGGTGACTGCATATTAAAGATTAAATTGGTAGCTATAAATAAAACCACTTTTACAGTAACTAGGTTACTGCTTTATCTTAATTTTTGTGTAATTGAGAACATTCCTCGATTAACGTTCTTTATAATAGCCCACTAAATGTGCCTGTGGATTGTAAATATGACTCTGGAAAACACTGAATGACAGGCTTTCCTTGCCACTGAACAGCTGTATCTTAAAGGGTTACTCTAATAACATCTTGCATCATCTGCATTCTCATGATTTGCTACCCCACTCAAGCCTCTTTATGTTCAGTCATGGAAGGATTTGGGAAAGACCTGCACATCCTGAGAGGGGGTCACAAAATGAATAGTTTGTATTTCTTATCTTCTTTCCTGGATGAAGTTTCCCTGCATGGGACCCCTTTCGTGTCTCGGAATGATTCTTGATGAATGCTTATTGAAATGGCTGTACTTAGCCAGAAAGCCATTGTTTGACCATTCTGCCTCTTTAGCCAAGTGAGAGCCATAAAATCAAAGTTATCACAAGATAGGAAAGGTGTTTATGTGTTTATCTGAACCTGAGAAGAGAGAGGCTGGAAAATATGAAATGATGTCATGGGGTTGGGAAGGAAGCACTGAAAACATAACCTCTTCCTTCTGTTGCATTTTTAGGTCCTTTGATCTAGAACTACCTAGTCTAAATGATGTGGCTGATGCTTTTCCTTGTACCAACTTGGACATGAAATAGGTCAATAAGCATTTGTTAAATGTTTGCCACGTACAAGACACTTTGTGTTAGTCCTTCGTTGCCGAAGAAGACCATGCCATCAGAGAAATGATGACATGACTTGCACTTGACTTTGTCTTGAGTGAGGGAGGCCTGTGCAGGTCACCAGCCTCACTTCTCCTCCACAGCCATCTGAATCCAGTGACCAGATATTCATCAGGATGACTGGAGATGACCCAGGATGAGGCAGTTGTGGTTAAGTGACTTGCCTAAGGTCACACAGCTAGTGAGTGTCAAGTGTCTGAGGTGAGGTTTGACCTCAGGTCCTCCTGACTCCTGCACTGGTGCTCCATCCACTGCACCACCTGGCTGCCCCAACAAGGCACTTTACCAAATGCTGAAGGTACCCCCAAAATGGTAAAAATAAAAGCCCCTATTCTTAAGCAATTCACATCCAAAAGGGAAAGACAACTGTTACTGTTATTGCTTGTTCTTTGTTTTCAAAGAGGACCAGTGACATCACAGGCATCATTAGTGCATTTGTGGATTTAAGTGAGCCAGAATTGCACTAAGTTGTCAGCCTTGCCTCCTTCTGAGTCATTAAAGCCCAGTGGCAGGACAAAAGTCAAGATGAAAGTCACTGCCTGCAATGCAGAGGATGACCTTGGTATCTTCCATGTCTGACCAAGCTCCAAGCACTCCACTTCAGCCACCTTCATGGCCATTAGAGCAAATTACTCTCATCCGCCCATTCTACTAGGGGGAATCTTCACATGCTATCAGTAGACATTTGTCTAGCTCACTGATGGGTATGAGACCTGTTGGTAATCCTCAATCTGGTTTAACTCCTCTGCCAAGATGGTTTAGCTGAGTGTGGTTACTGCACAGACAACAGCCTTTTGAAGTCACAGGTGAGAACTGGATAAACCCAGGTAGGCACCAAAGGTGGATGGGCACCTCTGAAAAGGACCCAACAAGCCCTCACACCAGAAGTACTAGTCTTCATGAACATAAACAAGCCTGTACATACAAGATAAATACAGTATAAATGGAAGGTGATCTCAAAGGGAAGGCACTGCACTAGGAAAGATCGCCTGCAAAAGGTGAAATTTGAGCTTCATGGAGCCAGGGAAGTCAGAAGGGGACAAATATTCTGAGCATAAGGGACGGTTAATCATAAACCATAAAGTCAGGAGATGGAATATCATGGTTGAAGGACAGTAAGAAGGCCACTACTGCTGAATTGTAGAATATATAGAGAGGAGTAAAATGTAAAAAGAATGGAGAGATAGGAAGGGGCAATATTGTGAAGGGCATTAAGTGCTAAACAGAGTTGTTTTTTTTAATTTGGACATAATAAGGAGCCACTGGAGTTGATTGTGTAGCACAGTGATATAGTCAGACCTGTGCTTTACGAAAATCACTTCAGCAGTTGAGTGGAGAATCGATTAGAGTGGGGAGAGAATTAGGCAGGAATACAAATCAAAAGGGTATTTCAATAGTCTAGGCATGAAGTGATGAGAGCTGGATGTATACAAGAGATGTTGTGAAAGTAGAAACAACAAGATGACAACAGATGAGATACATGGAAGGAATACAGGAGAAGAAGGAAAGACAACACTTAAGATTTTGAGCTTGTGTAACCAGTATGGTGGTGCCCTAGGCGGTACAAAGGAAGTTGAAGAAGGATAGAGATTGGGGAGAAAGATGATGGATATAAGAACACGTAAGAACAACAAAGGCCCTACGGCCAATATAGCAAGAGCATGACAGTCTTAGAAAAGGACTTCTCTTAGGAAGTAATATGAATGAATGAATGAATGGAAAATCATTTTAAGTGTTTTGTATGCAAAGAGAAAAGTAAGTCACCCTTCTTTCAAGGAGTTCACACTCATAGAAAAATTCTATACATCTAGGAGGTGTCAGTTAGTCAGACAGAAAGGCTCTGTGGTCCTTAGAGTATAGCAATAAGGTAGATAAAAATATATCTTCTTTGATGTCATTTCTATAAATAAAGCCATATTGGTTTCTGATGTTCAGTCACTTGACAATGGTTGTCAAGAAGGTGCTTCCTTGGGCAAGGGATTAGATAGAAGGAGATCCATTGAACTGAGGGATACCAATCTTCCCAGGGCTCTTGGGTTTATTTATACATTGGTTGCAGTGGTTGGTGGTTCGTATTAGTTCTGGCAGTGATAACAAACTCCTTCTCTATTACGGGTCAAATCTATTAATAACAACTAAGCCAGAAGCATTATAATGGATGCTACTGTCACCAAGATTCTTGGGTTTAGGTAATGTGGGTTGTCTCCACAAGAGTCCAAAGGAAGGTGATGGTTAAGTCAGTTTGGTATGCCTGTTCCATGATGACTTCTATCCCTCCCTCAGGGACCCTTATTGGACTTTGTGCTAGACAGTTCCTTGAATGTCATATAGTCTAAATTCTTCATGTCATAGATGAGGGAACTAAAGTTCAGAATCAGAAAGTGACTTGGTCATATAAGTAATAAGTAGCTGAACTTAACCTTTGACTGAAGTTCCTGTGCTCTTTCTACTGTACCATATCAGCATAATAACACACCAAATAGTTGTGGAATCCCAAATTTTGCTTCATTATGCTTTGAATCCATTATATTTAATCTTCACAATATCCCTGTGTGCTATGATTATGCCTGTTTCACAGATAAGAAAACTAATGCTCAGATGTTAAGTGACTTTCCAAAGGTTCTAGGTAGGAAATGAATAAGGAAAATTTCAAGCTAGGTCTTCCACATGCCAAGTTCAGCATTGTATAGGCTACACCAGGCTACCACCCAAGAAATCATTCTTTGGTGACATACACTAATCATATCAATTCCTTGTTCAACAGAATTACCAAGCTCTTCCACTCTCTCTCATTCTCAATGCATGACTGGCTCATTTCTTTTTCTTACCATGCATGCTTCTAAAGATTTTTTTTATGTCATTACATGCAGGCAAGTCATCCTTGGCAACATGTTTCAGTAGACTTACATGCTCCATATATATTGTGCCATTATGCCTTGATTCTGTTGTAATTTTGCCTGTTCGAAAATAGTGCAATTTCTTCATTCTCAGTCATGTACTGGGAGCCATGCTGGAAGGAAAGTTACACTTGAAATGAATAGTATTATGGAATTGAGCAGCTTGGAATTTTTAAATCATCACACAGATTGTCAAAGGCATTTCTGCCTATTTTCATCTTCTTATGCATGCACACAAATAAGTGTGTATGTGTGTATACATATACACTAAACTGTACTAAACTATTCATAGCATACTTTGATCAATATGCCTTTAAAAATCCACTTTGTTGTCCAGTATGAATATTATAAATCTCATTTATATTGCTATGAATGTCATTGAAGGGTTTTGCAATTAGGGTTCCAGGGATCATTGCAATTAGTACAATATCCATTACCAAATGGTTTATTTGAGGGTCATAGAAGAATTGAGTTGATAGGCAGAAGAAAATTATTTCCCTTTGGATTGTTGCTTGGTTTGATTCCTAATGAGCTATATTGCTCAGATGGGTAAGCATCTGAGTATTTGTTCCATGGAAAATGTTCCTTGATTGAACTTAATATGGCTCATCATTAGTATCGGATATATTATTAGAAAAATCTAGGGAACTTCCTAAGACTTTTCAAAATGATGACTAGAGAAGTAGATTTCATTGTAAACAAAATAACTTCTCTACTAGAAATCAATTGACCTAGAAACCATCAATAGAATGTGAGGTCCTTCAGGGCTATGGATTGTTTCGTTTTAATATTTATATCTGCTGTGCCTAGAGAGTACCTGACACATAGTAGGTGCTTAATAAATGTTTGTAAATTGGAATCAATCTCCCATGTAATAGATTTCTGTCAAGAAGAGCTCTAAACACTATGCAGTAAATTATTTCATTCATTCACAGATTCATAAATTTAGAGTTGAAAAGAACCTTGGAAATTATTGAGTTCAACCCCTTTGTTTTATAGATATGGAAAATTAAGTCCAGAAAATTTATGAAACTTGCCCAAGATCACATAAGTAGTTATGTAGAAGAGCAGGAATTCAAACTCACATCCTCCTGATCCAAAGCTAATCCTCTTTCCACAGTATTGTGCTGCCTCTGTAAATGTTCATTATGTATCCACTACACATACAGTGGTACTGGATGATGGAGAGTGATAGAGAAGTATCAGGCATGGACCCTCCCCTTGAGAAGACTCTAATCTAGTTATTAGGACAAGACACGCAGAGGTGAAAAGTTAAACACGTATTAAATCCCCTCATTTAAAAGATATTACAAGAAAGCGTGTGACTAGGTATCAAGTGAATGGCATAGTTAATAAGTTTAATGAATTTAGAGGATGGTAAGATACTGGGACATTCAATAAAAGCTTCATAAAAGAGGTGATAATTGAATTGAACTTTTAAGAATGGGTAGGATTTAGATAAATGGAAAAGATGGGTAGGCTTTAGATAAATGAAAAGGCAGTATTACTATGCGATATCATTACTGTGAACCCCCTGGGAAAGTCCTCTTTAGAGGTCTTATCATGAGAGCCTGGAAGGAAGGAAGTGGTATGGAAATCTCCACTTGCACAGATGAGAAAGGAAAGGTTTTTGGCAGAGTGAGGCAGAGAGGGAGGGAGGGAGGAAGGGAGGGGAGAGAGAGAGAGAGAGAGAGAGAGAGAATGTTTTATTCAGAGAGGAATTTTTGAATTAAAAGATGATGAAGCTGAGTTATTTTTTGGTAATAGTGAAGTTATCTAAGGTGTGACCCCTGCTGTGAATGAATGAGGGAAGATGGAAGCTATAAGAATTGAAGAACTTATTGAATTGGGAAGCCACAGTTTTCAAGCATACACCCATATGAATATTGCTATTACCAGGGATGAGTGTACATATTGGTGTGGAGAAGAATAAATAACATAGGAGGTCAGAAGAAGTCAACAAAGATCCAGATCAAGGCATAAAAATGGAGATAGCAGACTCCCAAAGGTGAGTGATGGTAGTATTGGAAGAGTTTAGAAGTGGCAATGCAGTTAATCAGCGTTAATGAACAACCATTGAGTGCCTATTAAGTGCAATATATGGAAGTAAATTCAAAGATAATAAAGTCATGGTTCCTTTCTAGCAGGATGACATATCATTCAGATACTAGTCCCTGATGAACCACTCAACCCAGGATGTAATCACAGAAAGTAGGAGGTAGATAATAAAATGTTAAATTAAATGTAAAAACATACATATGTGCTATTTTCCTTTATGAAATACAGAGAAGTTCCTTGGTAAAATTGAAAGAGACAATCGTCATTGGTTTGTTGCCAGTCAGTCATGACCATGATTACCCTAAATAACTGATTTGTTAATTATGCAATCAGTTGGGTAGGACCCAGCAGTCAAGTAAAAACCCAGGCCCTGAGAAGAAATCTTTTTTCTTAATCTCTTGGGATTTTCCTTCTCACTATTCCCCCTACAAAATCTTTCAACACAGTTAGTTGTGGAGGTAGGAGCTTATTTTCTATACTTTTGAAATAAAGGATTTGTACCAGATGATTTCCAAGGTCCTTTTATGCTTTAAACAATACATCTGGTAGAAAACACCAAATCTAGCCAAAGAACAGTTTCAGAAAAATCTGAGACAACTGTGTCACATCTAGTAGTGAGAAGAAATATACATCATGTACGGAGAGATACACAGAGAGGAACAACATTCCAGGCAAGAATTAGACAGAGAAAAAGACCACTGACATCAGAGAAAAAAGATACTGATTGATAGTAGCTGAGAATGAAACTTTGGGGAGGAATAGATCCTAGGAGTTCAACTAGCAGCTCCTTTTTGCGGAAAAGTGGAACCCAAGAAAGAGTAGAATGGGAAAATTCAAGAGAAGAAAAAATGTCATCTGAGCCCAGCAGTTTTGGAAGTATGAGGATTTGTTCCCTACGCATGTATAGGGAATTCTCCCCCACTGAAATGTAAGCTCCTTAAAAGGACAAGCTGGTTTTACCTTTCTTTGCATTCCCAGTTCCTTAGAGCAGTGCTTAACAAATTGTTTTTAATTTATTAAATTAAATTATCAATTAAAAAGTGAGGTTGTGTGCGTCACCTCTGTTGTTTTTCAGGTGATGTCTACTCTTCCAAGAGACATTGTGGGTATTTGTAGGGATTGTATCTCAAATTTATGGAGAGGAAGAAAGTTTTATACATACTATTCTTGCCATATTATATTTGTCATTGCCTTTGATTTGAGCAAATTGTGCCTACTAAGAGACAATTATAGATAGAAAAGAGGGGCTTATGAACTGTAATTTTAGAAGTGTAGACCACTGTATTCCAGAGTACCAGATGCCTTCTGGGAACCTAATCTGAGAATATGAGTGCCATATTCTCAGAGGTGGTAGCCCAGAAGGACTGCTGGACATATGTAATTTTGCCTCCAATGAAATGTAGCATCTCATTGAAAAAAGAACTGGAAGAAAAATTTGGGAATACTTACATGAAATGATGCAAACCAGGAGCAGAACCAGGAGAACACTGTATATATCACCAGCAATATTATAATATTGATCAACTATGAAAAAGCTTAGCTACTCTGGTCAAGACTGATCCAATGCAATTCCAAAGGATCCATGATGAAAAATTCCATCCATCTCTAGAGAGAGAACTGAGAAGTCTGAGTGCAGAATGAAACATAATTTTTATTTTCTTTATTTTTCTTGTTTGTGTGTGTGAATGTGTATATGTGTGTGTGTGTTTTCTTTTGCAACATGGCTATGGCAATACATTTTGCATGATTTCACATGTATAATTGATATATTGCTTCCCTTCTTAAGGGGAGATTAGGGAAAGAGGAAGAGAGAGAATTTGAACCCAAAATTTAAAAAAAGTAAATGTTAAAAATGTTTGACATGTAATTGAGAAGTATTTAATGATATAAATAAAATATATTTAACAATGAAAAAAGGAAAAATATCATAATTTCCAATTCAGGAGGCCAGAGAAAACTTCATGGAGGAGGCAGCAGATGGACTCAGCCTTGAAGATGAGTAGAATATTAATAGTTAAACAGATAACAGGAGAGAGGAGATATTCTAAAATCAAGGAACAGAGCAAGCTAGGAACCTAGAGGAGCTGGAGGAAGGATGTTATGTGAAAGAGAAGGCAGTTAGTCTGAAGAAGTGGAGGAGAGTAGTAGGAGCTAAACCTTGAAAGGACAGGAGATATACATTTCTTAGAATCCAGCTTTTTAGCCAGGGCATGCATAGAGTGCTAGGAATTTGAATACCTGCTCCTTTATAACCCATTAACAGTAGCTGTTGCTTTCTTTTCACACAGAATCAAAAGTAGAATCTTGATTATTAATTCCTCCAATCTAATTCCTCAGTAAATATACTGCCTTTATCTCTCTTGCATCCCTGTCCTTTCTGCCCCCCTCCTACGCCCACCCCTTTTATGGGATTCCTTAACATGACTGATATGACATCTCAGAATATGGAATTTAGAACTAGAAATGATCTTAGAGATATTTTAGTCTCTCTCTCATTTAAAAAATTTACTCACTCCATTTCTTAAATTGGAAAGGTTTCATATTGATTTTTCATCTCAAACTTGACAACATAAAACTGCTTTTTATTTCTATATAGAGAAAGATTGTGATATGCCAATCAAGTAGTGGGCATTTCTCTGAAGAGCATCTTTGGCATCTCTGTACCTTCACTCAGCCCAGGGACTAAAATCTGTGAACACGTAACCAAAGTAGGAATATTAATTTTGTTATCATTAAAAATTTATCCCAGTGTCTGATACAAAGATTAATAAATACTGATTGATTGAAGTAACCTGTTTTGCTAAGAATTTGTTTGCTACATATGTGTGTATCTATCTCATATATATATGTATATCTATGCAATATACTATATATGTATATTATATGTGTATATATATGTATCTATATGTATATATAACATATACAATATCCATATAATATTATACACATACACACACAAACACACACACACACACACTCTCAATTGTGATGATCAGATTGAAAGTAAAAAGGACATGAGTGGTCATATAACCCTATCTGATAATAACCGAGCAAATTGAGGGACCAAGAGAGGAAGTGATTTGGTTCACTGGAGATCATTGGACAGAACTTCTAAAGAAGAAAGGTCCCTTACCAATGGAGTATAACAACAAATCTAAGGCTCACAGTGTTGGGTGTTGTCTTAGGGTACTTTGTGGACTTGTCTTAGATCACATAGAATATGTCAGAGAAAAAAACATAAACCCAGGTCTTACTAATATTGGGACCAATTCAATATCCGTTGTGCTCTACTCTCTTGACAAAGGATAATGCAAGAAGCAAATAGCAAAATCTGTACTCTAACCCAGGTCCTGACTCTAAATCCAATGCATTTGTTGTACTCCTTGATAGTTACCTATCTGAAAAACTTGCTACAGCACCTGGAAAATTAGCTCCCTTAGTGATTATAGATAAGCAGGACCAGCTGTATTTATTTCCTATAGGTACAGCTTGATAACACAAAGGAGCCCCACTTCTACCTAACTATTTTTTACTATTTTTTCCCCTATCCCTATGTGATGCTTGAAATTCTCATGTGACAATTTCTTTCAGTTTCAGTCACTGAATCTGTGTGTCAAACTGCAGAATTTGTCTGAGATGCTCATGTATAATATATCAAAATAAGTCGTTATTGCTTCAATTTGCTTAGTATAACTGGTTACCTAATTTATAGAGTTTTTGTCAGGAGTAAACTCCTGAAACTTTGTAAACTCTGAAAGTGCCATCAAATGGGAATTGTGATTCAGGCAAATGTAAGCTCCATTAAGGCAGGGACCTCTCTTCCATCTTGTTGTTGCATTCCAAACACCTTGTGCAGCATAAGGACATGCAATAGATGATTAATAAAAGTGTGTTGGATTGGTTTTGTTACCGCTGTGATTAGCAGTCAAGAGAAAAAGAGTCCTGAGGAAAGTGTAATGGTGATATAAATGGGAACATCTTTCCCATTCATTAATAAGCCCATGTGACCTGCTTAAATCACATGGTAATCTAAGTCACATGTGGGGAAGAAGCTTACTGAAGAGGAAGGTGGTCAGGCAATCAGAGCTAGGAAGGATGCAGGCAAGCAGGCAGCTGTCTAGCATGAGTGAGAGAGCTCATTTGTGATTTTGTTTAAGGGAGCCTGCTTGTGATTTGTTTAAGGGATCTGGTTTGTGGGAAACCTAGCAAGGGGAACGCTTGGGGCTGGTGTTGCCCTATGCATCATTATTGTGTATAGATTTCTTTGTTACTATGATAGATTTGGCTTTCTGGTGTTGGAATTTGACTTTCTGGTGTCTGAATAAATGTTATGGTTCTGTCTTCCATGTGGAGAGTCTTTTGTATTTATTTCACCATTCAAAATTGAGCTAGCATATTCATGGCTACTGTAGGCACTGTGAATATCACAATGACACTACAGAAGGTCTCAAGTAACAAGTAAATTTTAATGTGGAAAAGGAGAGGCACAGCTGAGGCTCTACAAGCAGGAGCCTAGGCTAGTAATTTAAAAGAGAGGGTTGAGGGAACTAGAAAGGGGAATGAAAAGACATACAAGTAAACAATATCTGCATGTTCTTTGTATTGAAGTCTGCCAGAGGATATAACCTTGAGAAGCAAAACAATAAAGACCTTTGCATTTATTAAGGTCGCTAGTACCAGCAAACAATTGTAATATTTTAGGGCCAATAACTGTTACCTATCTAATCATCTTTCCAGATTTATTCTTCAGAAATGAGAGAAAAGATCATCTGGCCATAAGCTTCTTAATGTAGCTGATAGACTCTCCTTTTGCTATCTGTGATCCCCATTCAACCTGGTACCTAAGTAGCTGAGCCAAGGTATCAGTAGCATTAGTTTGTTCCTTTCCGGTCAACTTTCTAGAATAGGTATACAGACCATGGATGGTGTTTGGATAAAAGATTTTCCCAGATTTCTGAATATAGAATTTTCTATCCTTGCTGGGAGTTCTATTGATAGCCACCTGTACACTGAGATGCATTTCTAATTTTCATAATGTGTCAACCACCTTGACTCAAGGTGTGCTGTCTGAAAGACCAGTGCAAGTGGTTGAGGGCTGCCTGGATTGATGAGCACTGTACTCTGAATATTTAAAAAGGAAAAGTTAGGTGTTATAAAAGAGAGGATAGCAAGGATTTGATTAAAAAGGAAATGAATTGCAGCACAGAATCTGCAGGAAGAAAATAGGAAATGCATGTTTCAGCAGGAGTCACTCAATCTTTATTAGCATACCAACTACCGCTATAAACATTTTAGTAGGGGAGGAAGAGGACTTCTAGGACAGAGGGTTGGGAATTATAGACACTTCTGTTTTCAGCTAGAAGGGACATGTCAATAGGGAAAACTTATCTGTTAGGAAAGAAGGATTTGTAGGATCTAAGATCTCAGAGAAGAACCTCAGATTCCATGTAGTCAAAATCTTTCATTTTACAGATGAAGAAACTAAGACCCAGGGAATTGATGTGACTGTCCCTGGGTCATGTATATATTGAGCATCAGGGAGAGAATTTGAAGCCGGCTTCCCTTAGTCCAGATTTGGTACTTTTTCCACTGTATTCATAATAAAATAGGTCTATGTCTGCATCTGATGTTCCATTGCTATCCCCTGACATCTCTCTGGATGTCTCTTAATCTCACCCCTAAGTCTTATTTTTAATTATTTCTGCACCTCAGTACCATTTTGCCTCTACCTCTTCACGACGTTCATTGCTCACACCTTTACACTAACTTAATAGTCATCTCAATGGGAATCCTAAAGTTAGAATAAACCTTATAGGTCTCATAGTCTAACTTTTCATCCTATGCAGGAATCCCTATTGAATAGCCCTGATAAGCAGTTGTCCGATCATCTGCTCTCCCTCTCCTCAAACTAACTTGTATTACATATTCCTTTGTTGTTGCTGTGATTCCAGTCGCATTCAATTTTTTGTGACCTCTTTTGTGGTTTTCTTGGCAGAGATACTGGAGTGGTTTTTCATTTCCTTCTCCAGTTCATTTTGCAGATAAGGAAACTGAGGCAAACAGTGTTAAGTGACTTGCCCAAGGTTGTAACTGTAAGTGTCAGAGGCTGGATCTGAACTCAGACCTTCCTGACTCCAGACCCAGTGCTCAAGCTGTCCCTTCACATATACCTACCTGTATACATATGGTATCTTCCCAATAGAATAGAAATAGCAGGAACTTATTGACATTTTGTTTGACTTTGTATCTTCAGTGCCTTGTACATAGTAGGTGCTTAATAAATGCTTTAGAATGGAAATTAATTGGCTTAGAAAAGAAGACTCTGGTGGCTATGCCTACAAAACATGAAAAAGATTGGCTAGAATTAATAGTCTACTTTAAAAATAAATCAGACCACTATAGTTTTTTTTTTTTTTAACAGGAGGCTATATAGGGTCTTGAACAGAAGGAAATGGTATGTTGGCTCCAGTTTGGGTTTGAAGAATATTTTAGCATTCGTTTTCTTTTGGATCTGTGATTTCACTGGTATAGGAACTCCCAGGGAGCAAGTCCTACAAATTTAGATTAGAACTATTCTGTGAGTGTCTTAGAGAACTGCTTGCAACAGTGAATATTTAAATGACTTGCCCAGGGTGGCATAGACTACGAGCCAGAGATGGGTTTTACACTCAGGTCTTTCTGACTCCAAGGTCAGTTCTCTATCCACTAATTATATTGTCTTTCATTCAGATTGTGATCCAGTTAATTAGTTTTAGGAAATAGAATGTTTGTATAACTATTTGGAACTTTAAGATTCAGGGGGTTATATTTGTATTTAATGAAAAAGATTCACCATCAGTGACATCATATGAAAAGATTTAGAAATAATAATGTGTGTTAGAGACTGCATCAGTTCTACACCCCTCAATTTACTGGGAAACTAAGTCCCAGAGAGATGAAGTGCCTTGGCAAAAGTCACTCAGTGGCAGAGCTAGCACTAGAACCCAGCTTAATGTTCTTTCTACCACATGAGATAGCAAGGTGGTACAGTGATTGGAGTGCTGAAACTGGAGGCAGAAAGACCTGAGTTCAAATGCAGCCTCAGAAACTTACTAGCTTTCTGATCTTGAGCCAGTCACTCTGCTTGCCTCAGCTTCCTCATGTGTAAAATAGAGATAATAGCATCACCTCCCTCCCAAAGTTATTGTAAGGGTCAAATGAGATCACTGAAAATGCTTAGCATGTTGCCTGACACATAGTAGGCACTTAATAAGTGCTTTTCCCTCCTCCCACTGGCACCACACTGTTGTTCTATTTGTTGATCATGTAGAAAGTACTTGTTTTCCCCACAGAATTCTTTTTGTTCTACCCATGCCTCTTCTTTTAAAAGAGTAATATAAAAAAGAAAGTGAAATATAGAAGCAGAATGCTCCAATACATTTTTTTCAAATGTCCTTTATATCAGTCAATAAAAGTCTAATATCAAATCTCATAAAAAACAACTTATTTTCAGGTAATCACCTGGGCACACAGCCATAATGCTGTGCCAATCTACCCTCAGGGACGGGGCATGGAAGAAACAATTGAAATGCCCAGCTGTGCTGCGATCAGTTCTGTGTGTGTCCCACATGTCCCCTTCCCAAACTTGACTCCTACACAGGACAGGTGACCTTGGAGAATTCCAGAGGATCCCCTCTCATAAAGAAGCTTGTCAGTGAAGTATGATTGTCCACAAGACTCTACAATGTATTCAGACTTGGAAGTTATCACAGCAAATTCTAATTTTAGTGAGGGATTATCAGAGGCTAAAGACAGATCATGATGAGCATTAAAACTGGGCAAAGAAGATAAAAGAGACTCTCAAAAATGAAAGCCACAAATCATGACTAGAGACAGGAGACCCAAAGCATTGAGATAAAAATCACATATACCTCATAACAGACGCAGCATACTAAAGGCACTCCTTGATTTGATGTTGGCAAATTTCACAGGAAAAGGTCAAACTAGTACTGAATCAGAGGTCAGAGATTCAGAGCTGAAAAGGATGCTTAAACATCACCTACTCTACTCCTGGCCCCATTTTAAAGCTGAGGAACTTGAGGCTCAGAGATGTTGCTATTTGCCCAATAACACACAGGACTTGAACCGAAGTGCTATGTCCACCTCTTTTTTGACTGGACCACCTGGTTATTAAGAGCAGTGGTCTCAGAGTTAGAAGAGCCAGATCTGATGGTTGGTAGATCTATGGTGCTGGACAAATTCCTTCATATCTTCTAGCCTCCATTCCCTCATTTTTAGACTTGTGAATAACAACACTTGCACCATCTCACAGGGTTGTTGTAAGAAAAGTGCTTTGTAAACACTAAAGGATTATATAAATCTGAGTTATTTTTATTACATCCCATCTGCTTGGGCATCCCAAGCTCTCCTTAGCACTCTTGTGTGTGTGTGTGTGTGTGTGTGTGTGTGTGTGTGTGTATGCAAATATGGGAAGTATTAGTGATTATAACAGCCTTGGGACCTCCCTCCACTGAAGGAATCTACAGATTTAGTAGGTAAATCCTAGAAAGTAGCCTAAGGCACAGAGTCAGTCAGAAAACATTTATTAAGTGTTTGCTACATGCCAGGCACTGTGCTTAAACTTTAGGGGAAGAGGAGAAGGTACAAAAAAAAGAAAAGCAAAACCTATACTTTGCACCAAGGAATTCACATTCTACATGTAAATAAGTAGGTACAACAGTATGTAAATAAGTAGGTACATGCAGATTATATACAGAATAAACTGAAAGTAATCTCAAAGGAGGCACTAGCAGTTAAGGGGGACAGGGAAAGGATGCTTGCAAAAGGCAGGATTTAAAATGAGATTTGAAGGAAGTCAAGGAAACTTAAAAATGGGGAGAACATTCTAAGCATTGGAGGAAACTAGTATAAAAGCAAAGAGATGGGGTATGTCATGTCATGTGTAAGGAACACAACATGTCAGCCAGTGTAACTGTATGGCAGAGTTTTTGGAGAAGAATAAAGTGTGAGAACACTACAAAAATAAGAAGGGGCCATGTGGTGAAGAGTTCTTAATGATACACAAAGTGCCTTTATTTGATTCCAGGAATAACAGAAGCTGAAGTGTACTGAATTGAGGTAGGGAGTGACATGATCAGATCTGCATTTCAGAGAAATTGACTTGGACAGGTAAATGAAGGATGGCTAGAAGTGAGGAGACACTTGAAGCAGGGGGAGTAATAAGAAGCTATTGGAATCTTCCAGGAAGGAGATGTCAAGGGCATGAACTAGAGTTGGCCCTGAATAGAGTGAAAGGGGCGTATTTGAAAGATATTGTGAAGATACAAAGGACAAAATTCAGCAACCAATCCTATTTGTGTGCTTAGAAATAACCATGACACTGAGATTCCAAGTCTAGAGGCTGGAAGAATGGTGGTATTTTTGACAATAATAAGGAAGTTCAAAAGAAGGGAAAGCTATTTAGTTCTGTTTTGGACATTTTAAGTTTAAGATGCCCATGAGTCATCCAGTTTAAGATGTCCAAAAGCCATTTGTGAGACGAGCTCAGGAGAGAGACTAGAGCGAGATATATAGATCTGGGAATCTTTTGCATTGAGATGAAAATTGAACCTCTGGGAAATGAAGGCATCACACAGATATTAAGTGACTTACCTAAGGTTATACAGCTGATAAATGCCAGAGGCAAGATTTAAACCTAGGCCTTTCTGACTCCCAGCCTATCCTTCTAGTCACAATGGAATGCTGCCTTTGAGCATTTTTTAAACCTGAAATTTCATCAGTGGTTGAGAACTCTTGATGGATAAACTTCCTTTAGCAATGCAAATCAGCAAGTTCTCTGCAACTTGTAGTCTAAGAGATATGCCTAGGACAATGAGAAGGTAAGTGATTTATCCCAATATATGTCAGAGAGTAGATATTAGCCCAGGCCTTGCTAGATCCCCATTTTATACCTGAAGAAGATAGACATATGCATATTTACATAGTTCTACAAATGGCTTATGAAGCCTTCTAATGTTGATTTCTGTACCTTCCAAATGAGTACTCCATTCGGAATGAAGAAAACTGGGTTCCAATCTTGCCTCTAACACTAATTCTATGTCCTTAAAGAAATTACATCACTCCACAGGGTTTCTGTTTCCTCATCCATAAAATCAGATAGCTGGATTTAATGATGTCTATGATCTCTTTGAGGCTGAGCATTCTATGAATTGTGTGTTTCCATGTTCTACAATGGGGTAGGGAATCTGTTTTTCTCACAGTGCTGCTAAAGGAGCAGGGTATATATATATTGCCCTGAAAGAGTCCCATTGCTTATTTTGTACTTAAGAATGGAGTGGATAAAAGTTAAAGCAACATTACCCTCTTCTAATGTGACCTAATGATGTCTTTGTTTAAAACAAAAGGGGGACACTAAGTCATTCTTTCACTGCTCACCGCAGAAATGGAAGTTATCACAGATTCTTATTTTAGGAGGGTTATGAAAGAATAAGCACAAATCAGAGCAATCATTAATACAGAGCAACAAGCTCCAAAAGCAACTCAACAAAATAGACACTACTTAAATTTATTACATAAATACATAGTAATAGTTCCCATGGATGTGGCGATTTAAGGCTTGCAAATACCTTATAAATATTATCACACTTTATCCTCACAACAACCCTATACCATTATTAATGAAATAATAGTAATTGCTAATAATTCCATTATACTAATACTAATAATACGTAGAATCTATGTACTTTAAGGTGTGCAAAATGCTTTATAGGATTAGTAACAATAGTGTTATTAACAATAGCAGTACTGCTATTGTTTTTTTTTTTTATGCAATTCCTTAAGGTTTACAAAGTATAAAAAATATCTCATTTGATCCTCACAATAATCCTGTGAAATAGGCGCTAGGATCCCATTTTACAGATGAGAAAACTGACTAATAGATAGGCTATTATTGTATAGGTTGTATCGAGGCCGTATTCTAAGGCAGGCGTTCCTGACTCAGCCCCATGCTCACTGCACTGTGCTACTCCGCTAGCCAAGCAGGCAAAGGGACTGAAATAAAATCTTATTTACTTCTCAGCAAATACCATTTTAACATGAAGGACGATCTAAACTTGATATTCATTAAGTCTCAGTGAAAGGGCCAACTATTGCAGATACACTAGATATTTTAATATTACAAGGGAGCTCTGCTCTAATTGTGGGTAATCAGGTTAAAGATATAGATGATTGCTTATTCAGGTCTGCCCATCCTATTTGCCTCTTTATTGATTATCCATATACATGTTGTTTTCTCCTCATAGAATATAAGTTTCTTAAAGGCAAGGGCTATTTTCATCTGTGTCCAGCATAGCATCTTCTGCATAGTACATGCTTAATAGAAATGCTTTTCGTGTTGTTCATGCCCCTCCATACATTTACCACAAGAGGTGCAATTAATGTGCTAGAAGCTTTCTTCAATTTCTTCTGACATCATGAGAGTATCAAGAGAGTACAAGGGCTATCCCTCTTTTTTTATTCATCATACTTATCCTGTGACCATCTCCTCTTCATTTTTACTTATAATTTTCTTTGATGACACAATTTATATGAACTCTATAGTCCTATTCGTAATATGTTATCAGTAGTGGATAGAAAGTACCTGGGTTCAAATCTTGCCTCATCAGAGACAATAAGCTAACTGACTTAGTATTAATGTTCTTGGACTAGTCAGTTGACCCTTCTGTGTTGATTTACCCTTTTCTAAAGTGATGGAGGTAGCTAGATGCCCTCTAAGTTCCTTTCAGGATCTAAATTTTGATTCTATACCTTTGTGCTTTTCCCTTATGCTCTGGTTGGTACTCATTTTCAGTATTCGGCAGACTGTAATTTTGTGTCTCACTATCATTCAATAATACTAAAAGAACACTTATTAAAACAGTCAGCCTGGACAACAATAACAAAGTTATATTCATGTAACATTTTACGAAGTGCTTTATACTTGTGAGCTCATTAAACATCAGTAGTCCACAGTTCCTCAGATGTAGTAGGTGCTTAATAAGTACTTGTTGAATTGAATTTTTGAGATAAAAATTCATGTTTTTAATACCCATATTCTCCCAGTGACATTGTATGACTACAAATCAGAAGAAATTTTGGACTCAGAAGAAGTAAAGATTGCAGGTGACTGCAATGGAAAGACACATGATAGGTTGCTGCAGCATATTACCAAAAATGACATGTGTATGTATCAAAGTTATACTCAAGGCACAAAAGACTAGAAGAGATACACCATTCATATAGTTAGAATAAAGGTAACTGATGGACAACCTGTGTATTTAATTTATATTATATATATAACATATAACATGTATAATATATGAAGTATATCATATATTAAATGTGATACACAGTATAACAAATGTAATATATTAAATATAGCAATTTATGTACAGCAATGTAGAGCAATTATGTACAATGTATATTTTTTAAAAAGAAACTCCATTGTGTTGGAGGAATCATATATATTACCATATAAATGGGCATGAATAAGAATCACATGAGATAAGAAGGTATTAAAGGGCTGGGATCTGTATTTTTGGAGAAGGATCCACATTGATAAGATAGTGATCTTTTGAAATGTTAAAGTACTGACTAGATGTATTGATAAGCTGAAGCAGCTTGGAAAACTGTATAAATTCTTCGATGTAGTACATATCCACCTACCATTCTGCTTCCACTACTAGCCACATCTGGTTTTTTTTTTTTTATATCACCGAGAGTGTCACTCTGAGTGAGTGATAAATACAAGCTTGAAAGGTTCCCTATTCGTTTACAATGAAACCTGTCTTTAATAATCCCCCAGGAAAGCATTAAAATGCATTTCTTTCCCGCAGTTATTCCATGTCTGATTATTGAATGTATTTCAGTGAAATCCCAGACACCACTGATAGGTTGACAATGGAAAAAAAAGAAAGAAACCACTACTCTGCTTGGCTAAAGCCCTTTCTCTCCCCAAAACAAAGCCTAAAGCCAAATAGAATAGTAATGGGAGACTATTAATTCTCTGTTCACAAGCACAGACGAGGAAATGCAGTATTGATTTTGGCATTTCATGGAGGTACATAGTTGGCTACATGTGTCTGTATATGTATGTATACATCCATACAACTGTGAATGGTTTATGGATTTTTTTAAAGAAAGATTTACTCTGTATTCATTCTGATGTGTGGCACCTGATGATGTAATTCATAAATCAGAGCAGTGCAATGAGGTCATATATGTCAAGTCAAAGACTTTTTATTGACTACCTAGTATGGTAGATTTGACAGGAGGCAGAAGTATGAGACATGGTCTTTGCATTCAGCTTATAAATCTAAATGTGGAGGAAATGCATGTTAAACAAATGCCAGAAGTGTAGCATCACCCTTACAAAGTCCTCTTCTGATACTTGATAGTGGTGTGAGTATACTGCGGGTTGTTCAAGGTGATGCCAATAAAATACAATCTATAAAAATTTCTAGGATGTTCAAAAACTTTGAGTATTATCCTATCAGCGGATTTTGTAGGTTTTCTGAAGAACATCCTAGTAAAGATGGACACAATTTTTAGACCATCCATGAACATTCAATTAGGGGTTAGTATTCTGAATGGAAGACCTTTACCCAATGAATAGATAGAACTTCTTCTCTTCTTTGCCCCATTAAAGGGGAAATGCCCTGACTACTTCTTTTAAACAGATCTATTCAATGAAAGGGCATTACGCCCCCCCCAAGTGAATACCTGCATAGACCTTGACTTAAAGGGGTCAAAGTCTCCCAATGCATCCTGGGTCATCTTCAGTCATCCTGAGGAATATCAGGTCACTGGATTCAGATGGCTCTGGAGGAGAATTGAGACTGTTGACTTTGCACAGCCCTCCCTCACTCTAAACAAAGCCAAGTGCAAGTCATGTCATCATTTCTCTGACAGCATAGTCTTCTTTGGCAGTGAAGGACGAACACAACAAGACATAATCCCAGAATAACAAATCCTATATATATTGACATTTTCCCTATGAATAAAACCAGGAATAAAAGGAAGTTTCAGATAAATGGAAGGATGCTTTTCAGGTTCCCTTTAAAGAAAATAAAGGAAAAAGAGGTTGATGGAATAATTTTTATTGTATGTAAAAAGGCTACCAGAAGCATTGTTTCATGTGACCTCCAGTTATCTGATACTGTAATGTTTTTGATAAACATTTGAAAAAAAGACCTTCCTGAAAATAATTGTAGCTTGTATAACACTATGTTCTTTACGGGATGATGGAGTAGAGGAATGTTGCAAGACAACTAATAAAACTCTCCAAAAGAAATATTTTAATACCAAATGACTTGATGAAAAAGTATTGATGGAGACAAGAGAAAAAAATATTTTCCAAAAGGTGGTTGAGAAGTCAATGCATTGGAAAATATGTAGAAGCCTCATGCCTATACATAGGATCATAGACGTAGAGCTGGAAGGAATCTCAGAGATCGTGTACTCTAATTATTTTACAGAAGAGAAAAATAAAGCCCAGAAAAATTAAAATATTTGCATATAGTCATACAAATAGTAAATAGTAGAGCCAAGCTCCCAGTTCTCTAGTAAGGTACTGGACATAACAATCACCAAATAATATTAAAAAAGGGAAATTAATTATATGAACAAACAAGAAATTTTCCATTATTGATGTTGAAATGATTTCTGAAGTTTACTAAAGCAAATATCAAAATCAATTCCAAATTATAAGAAAGAAAAAAGTAAGACAATATGGCATACAATTAAGACAGCTTCAACCTGATCTCCTTTTTTCCCCTTTAAAGTAAATTCCAAGATATGGGAAGCAGATAAAGGAACAGACAATGATACAGACTGTCACCATTTTCAAAAGACGTTTAATATATGTAAATCAGCTATCACGATGAAGAGAGCAAAAGTGCCCTGGAAACCACCTAAATCAGCAAATACTTATACTTTTCAAGCTAAGACCACAATCAGTAGTAATACTGGTTAAAAATGTAAACTTATATTTTATTTATTTGTATTTTACTTAAATTATTTATTGATAATATAAATATATGATGTACTGTATATTATTGAGGTTATAATCTTATTTAGAAATATTGTGGAAGAAGACAGTAGAAGATTGTGAGTAGTATCACCTCCTGAAATAGTGAGAGACAGTGGAGAGAGAAACAAGCTTACAGATACCTTGGCAAGAGAACAGATAAAGCCAGACCATTTTAAGAGAATTCAGGTGTGAAAGCAGGCAAAGGTTAGCATACTAAAATTGAAAAAGAAGTAACACTTTATGTAACAAACTGTTTCTCTACTAAGGATAGTTACTAGATTATACTGTGCAACATGGAGATGGAGAAATGGCACCACAGTAAACAAAGATGGGAAAAGAAGCTGAATTCAACTAAAATATGCAAGGAAGGTCCGTGTTAGAAGTGATACAGTTTTGAGGAAATGAAAGTATTAATTTTCAAGCTATTCAAAAGAAGGTATTATACCAAAACCTTGGAAACAAGCTTTCTAGCTTATTCTCTGTTGTTCTTTTTTAGAGGTTGAAGGTCATAATAGCAATAACCACTAATTTGTACTTGTTTTCCCAAATTTGTAAAATTTATGAGAATAATCTACATGTTCATTGAGGGTAATCTTGGTGAAGGTATAAAAGAAAACATAGAAAGACTTTTACACATAGTATTATATATAGCAGATTACAGTTTTACCACCACATCAGTGTCTGAAAGGCGGAGATAACAGAAAATCCTCACCTGGTTATTTGCTGACTATGTTTAAAGGGATTCAATAATACAGTAAAACGGTACTTTAAAGGCTTTCCTCCAATAAGATATCGTGTGTGTGTGTGTATATATATACACATATATGTATGTGCATATATATGCATGTATATGTATTATGTATATGTGTGTGTATATATATGTTTATGAAATGAAGAACTACTTGAAAAATGTAAGAGTTAGCTGTAGCTCAAGACCTTCTAATGGTAAAATCAGACAAGCTATAATAAGAAGTTATGTTTCTAAAGGTATTTACCACTTTCATGTAGAGTTCACAGTAGAGAGTCCAAAAGGAAGAAGGATTTACCATACTTGGTAAATTCTTCCATATGTTCCTGATTGTAGATAATATTTTTCTAATTCATCAGGTTCTAGAACATTGCCAAATCTCCTAAACGAGAGTCGTAATTCAAAAGTGTTTGTCTCACTATCCACACAAGACAAGTGAATGAAGAATGCCTATTGCCAACATTATGGTGTATAGTTGGATGGACAACACATCAGGATGAATAGAAGATCCTTAATTAATGAAAGGTCGATGGATATGAACAAGTAGTTTTCAGAAAAAGAAATCAAAGCTATCAATAGTATAATAAAAATGCTCTAAATCACTAATAATTAGAGAAATGAAAATTAAAACAACTCCGAGGTGCCACCTCACACCTGTCAGATTGGCTAACATGACAGAAAAGGAAAATGACAAATCTTGGAGGAAATGTTGAAAAATAGGAACATTAATGCACTGTTGGAGTTATGAGCTGGTCCAGCCATTTTGGAGAACAATTTAGAATTATATCAAAAGTGCTACAAAGCTGTGCATACCCTTTAACCCAGTGATACCACTATTAGGTCTGCACCACAAAGAGATAAAAGAAAATGGAAAATGACCTATATGTACAAAAATATTTATAGAAGTTCTTTTTGTGGTGGCAAGAAACTAAAAATTGTGGGGATGCACATCAATTAGGGAATGGTTGAACGATTTGTGATATATGATTGTGATGGAATACTATGGTGCTATAAGAAATGACAAGCATGATGGTTTCAGAAAAATCTAGGAAGACTTATATGATCCAAAGTAAAGTGACCAGAACCAGATCCCTGTACACACTAACAATATTGTGACTGTGATTAACTGTTAAGGACTTAGCCACTAAATCAATAAAATGATATAAGACAATTCCAAAGGACTCATAATAAAAAATACTGTCCATCTACAAAGAACTGATGGATTCTTATAGATTGAAGCATACTTTTTTCACTTTATTTTTCTTGCAACATGCCTAATATAGAAATATATTTTTCATGACTTCACATGTATAGCAGCTATCAAATTGCTTGCTTGCTCAATGGGTGGGGGAGGGAGAAGAAGAAGTTAGAGTATTCGGAGCTCAATTTAAAAAAAAAAAAGAAATGTTAAAAATATACAGGTAGAAGATGATCCCAAAAGATATCCATTTCCAGAGAGGAAACTGATGAACCCTGAATACAAATTGAAGTATAATTTTCTCAGTTTCTTTATTCTTCTTGCTTTTAGTTTAAATGGCTGATGTAGAAATATGTTTTGTATGATTTTACATGTTGATTGAAATTGAATTTTACTTGCTTTCTCAGTGCGTGTGGGAAGGGTTGAAAGGGAGAGAAAATTTGGAACTCAAAATTTAAAAAGAAAAAATTTAAAATAAATAATACATTAAATGTCCAGAAAAGAAAAATGAATAGGCAGATGGATGAATGAATAAACAACTAAGTAAATAGATGCATAAATGAATGAATAAACAAATATAAACAAGTGAAACTGACTGAGTCCAGTATTGAATAAGAGGAAGACAGAGAGCTGCATTGCCTTGAGGAAATTATACAAGATTTCTAATGACCCCCAGCTTTTCCTGTTAGCAAAGATAACTCTTTTTAACATGAGTATTCTTCTCATGATGCTGAATGGCTGAGTCACAGAATATCATAGTCTGAAAATTTAAAGGTATAAGTCACTCACTGGGCAATGGAGAGGTACAGGATGCATGTGATTAGGCTGATATTGCTAACAAAAAACTGAATGGATATTAAGAGCCCTGTGATGGGAAATGAAGATGGATTAATCATGTAGGGAGATCAAGGTATAATTGATGGGCAGATTGTACATTTGTAGTAGTAGGAGCAGCAGCTGCCGCAGTAGTACCTAAAGGTTTACAAAGTACTTTACAAATATTCTCATAGTTATCTTTACAATAACCCTGGAAGTATATGCAATTATTATCTGCATTTTACAGATGAGGAAACTGAGGCAGTCAGATGTTAAATGACTTGCTCAGAATACTACAGCTAGTAAATATTTCTAACACTCCATCTACTCAGAAAGAATCTCAAGGGAACCTCTCACATGTGTGGTGAACTCCCTGTGAAGTATTTATGGTTAATACATGAATATGGAGTCACATGAGATGAGAAGGAATGGATAAGATGTGATCTGTGACACTGGAAAAAGTACCAGCATCAGGAAATCAAAGACCTTGAAATATGTGATTTATTTGTCAATTGTGTCATAAGAACAGCAAGTGCTATTGAGAAGAGCTGTCCTGAGTCAGAGAAGACTTCATAGAAGATATACAATTTCAGCCAAGTTTTGAAGGAAGCATTTGAGTTGGGAGAAGTTGATTCATTTTCTCTATTATTATAAAAAGCTTGTCTCCTAATGGTTCTTGTGATAGAGAGTTCAAATGCATTATTGAATTAACACTTCGGGGTACTTTCACTTGAAAATGCAGCCCCAAACTAAATGTATCTCAGAATCTTTAATTTGCAGAATAGAAGGGAGCCACTTCTGGAAATTTTGTGCTAATTCATTTAGTGTATCTATATGATTTATTTGTTACCAGAGGTCAATAACCTATTTTGTTGTACAGTTGTTTTTCAGTTGCATCCAACTCTTTGTGACTCCTTTTGGGGTTTTCTTAGCAAATATACTGAAGAGGTTTGTCATTTCCTTCTCCAGTTCATTTTACAGATGAGGAATCTAGGACAAACAGTGTTAAGTGACTTGCCCAAGGTCGCACAGCTAGTTAGTGTCTCAGGTCAGATTTGAACTTACGAAGAGGAGTCTTCTTGACTGCAGCACAGAGCTCTAACCACTGTACCACTTCACTGCCCCAAGTAACCTATGATGCCATAAATCTTGGCTCTAACATGTGCAACCTATGGCATCATGGGTGCCAGTAATAGATTAAGTCATTTAATCTATTAGGCTCTAGGTTTTCTTAATTGTAAAATGAAGTAGTTGAACTAAATAAACTCTGAAGCCCCTTGCAGTTCTCAGTCTTTTATTGTATGATCCTGATTCATGAGAAATATCATATATTCACCAACATTTTCTGTTCCCACCACACCCAGTAAGGTTCAGTTCATGATCACCAAGGCCCACTTAAAAGAAACTCTCTGCAGTCACCCCACTGTCTTCCTTCTACTGAAAGAGTAGGCATACTTTCACTAATACCTCTGCAAAGCACATTAAAAAGTACAGGGTGAATACAGGCATGCCACTTTAGAAAGGTTACTAAGGCCTGGCAACCTTTCAAACTATGAAATGAACTGTTTAAAAATGAATTCCCCCCCACCCCCCGCTGAGCTTATACTAAATCTATGCAGCTACTCTCAAATGTGAGCTTTCTCCTAAATTCCAAGTTGCTGTTGCAAAAATGAGTTTTCTCTCCTCTGATTGTCAGCTCAAATACATAGATGGATGCATCAGATAATGTAGGAGAACCCGGGCATTCAATTCACAGGAACATGTTACTTTTCCAAGGGTAAGAAATACCACAGATAGTTTAACAGTTCTATCTGTCTGCTGCCTTTCCTGTTCAGTTAACAGAACTACTTTAAAAAAAAAAGACTCTCACATGAATTTCTGTAACCCAGCAACGCTACCAGAAAGGCCAGAGAAGTAGGTAAAGAAAAACTGCAGAATTTTATATTCCTCTGATAGAAGAGAAGTCTTTACATTGAATTCCAAGGAGCTTCAGTGAGCGAAATGTGATTCTCTGTTAAAGACAGCACTGGGCAAATCAAATCTTAATTTAACAACAAAAATCCTTGGATATTACCTACAAAAATGTGAAAAAATCAGTAAATTCATTTTCATACTCAGGATTCTGACTCCTTTCTTCTCTCATTTCACTCCCCTCACCTTTTAGCAAATGAGAGGAGAGAGAGAGAGAGAGAGGGAGAGAGAGAGAGAGAGAGAGAGCATGTGCACACAGGGGAGGGGAGAGAGAAGGGGAGGGGAAAGAGGAGAGGAGGGGAGGGCAGAGTAGAGGAGAGAGAAACATGGCTTTTTATCATTTAATTTAAAGGCATTAACTCTTGGCATCCCTAAAGGAATCTCAGCCCCTAGCATATATACTCTGTCTCATTAGGCAGGAATGAGCCCATGCATCCAGGCTGTCCAGGAAAAAAACTCATTAGCTTTTCCTTTACTGAACTTATTTGTTTGTTTGGACCAAGGTCACTTCAAAGTTGCTTTCCCCTCTTCCCCTTCCTATTGTTCCTCAGAACTCTGTAAAAATCTGGGTAAATAAAGCATCTCATTGCAGGTCAAGAAAGGTTTTGACTTTACATGGCACCCAGTAAGCCTGTTATCTGTGTTGTCTTTGCAAACTATTCAAAGACAGTGTTTTGGAGATGAGAAGAGATTCAAATGTGATACAGCCCTCTGATGAAAAGATGAGTAATTGTTGCCTTTTTTTGTCAGTGTGGACTTCTTCCTTCCTTTCTGCCTTAGAATTTGTCTTCCTTCACAACTGCTTAGGTACCACTTCTTTCATGTAGCCTCCTTCATTCCTCCAGTTGTTAGTACTCTCTGCCTGCTCATTCATCCTCATACTAGCATTTCAGATCCTGTGAGAATATTTATCTATGCACATGTTGCCCCTCTCTCAGTAGAATGACTGCTTTGACCTAAACAATGCTAAGCTCTAGAGAATAGTTTTTGTTTATTGTCATCTTTGTATCTCTAGTGTTTAGCATGACCCCTTTCAGGTAGTAGGTGCTTTATAAATGATAAATGAATTGAACCAAAATAATATTTTAATTTGTTTGGAATTTACCTGTCCAAGTTAGTAGGAACATTCAATATACTTAGTGGTTTGGGGGTTATGATGGATTCTAGAGGTAGAAAGGTCCTTGTTTCTTGAAGACCCAATTTAGTTGAGGTCTAATTAACCAAAGGGGATTTTTTTGTGCTTTCAGAATATTTAGCAGTAACATACCTCTTCTATTTTATTTCAAACCCAACCCCAATTCTTAGGGATTTTAATCTGAAAAAAAATAGCGATACTTAAACTCAAGTGGTGGGGCCAAGGGAAAAATTGTCTGGTTCTAACATCTGTTGAAAGGAGAATCAAAATAGAAAAGATATTGCATTTGACTATACAGACACCACTTGTGGACAAGACATGACTTACTTGGCTTCATAAAATTGCTGAAAACATAATGAAAGTCAAGGCTACTTTGGCTCCTTCTTCTCCTCCTCCTCTTCCTCCTCCTTCTCCTCCTCCTTCTGCTTTTTCTCCTCCTCCTAAGGGTTTTCTTTAGATTCACTGGTATACAGATAGTTTTTTTTTCTTGATATAGATATACAGAGAGGAGATGTGAAGACAGGAGGGTCTAAAGGAATCCTGAACATGAAATTGAAAAGTCCTAGTCCTACTTTGGACAAATGACTAAAACCTTTCGCCACTGTTTCTTCATCTATAAATAGGAATAATTATAGCTGTCTGAGAGGCAGATTAGCGTAGCAGATAATGTACTGAGCTTGGAACCCCAAAGTCCTGTGTTGAAATCCTATTTCACATTTACTAACTATGCCCCTAAGCAAGAAAACTAACTTTTCTCTGCCTTCTTTTGCCCATCTGTAAAGAATTTGAACTCAGTGACATTCTAAAGTCCCTTCCACCTCTTAAGCTAAGATACTATAATTCTATAATCTAGGATTCAGAGTTGTGACTCCAAAACAAGATAATGGCTAGATGATATAGTCTTAAAGGAGGAATTCTTTAGAATCTCAAGAGTCTGAGAGTTTGATTTTTTATATATATATATATATATATATATATATATATATATATATATTTCTTCTTAGTATTGTTAAAGTCAAAGTAAACATAGTTCAGTGAGAAGAAAGGGTGCTGATTCACAATATGTTTTTGTGACATAAAATAATGATGGGGTAAGAAATGTTCTAGACTGGTAAGTGGCCTTTTCTCCTCTGACCAAAGATGACTGGTCCTATATTCTACAATTCATGACTAGATGCTAATATATTTATCAGAATATGATGGTATTTAAGGTTAGGCAGAGCATCTCCCAAGTGTTTCAGTCCCATAATAACTGGAAAGGCTTTTGTTTATGTATTGATTGTTTTTGTAAGTCAAAACTGAGACAATTTCTCAGCTCTAATATTAATTACAAGTGAACTGAAATGCATGAGATGAAATTATTTGCAGCTTTCAGAATTGTTAAATACATTTTTAAAGCAAATGCTCTGGCATATCAACTATGACCTGAGAATAAATTGGATATTGTTGGAAACTACACTCTCTGTCTTGGACAACTGTGGAAACCAGGAGATAGACAGACAGCCAAAGATATAAGTGAGTATAATTTAGAATACGGTCCTTAGTGATTAGTCATCACCTTACCTTGGAGTAAATTACTAAATCAGAGTATAAATAGGGATCCCTAGATCCTGAAAATAGGAATGAAAGAGCCTGATTCAATATGGCTTTTAGCCCAATGCCTAGTAATTTGATGTGAAGGATCACAGTTTTGTAGGACTTTACAATTTATTAATGTCTTTCCTGACAACAACCCCATAAAATCAGTAGAGCCAGTATGGTTATCCTTGTCTTACAGATGAGAAAATTGGGACCCAGTAAAAACCTTAAGGGACTTAGTATCAGAGATTTTGAACTAGAAGGGAAATAGGAGGCTCTCTAGTTCAAATCCCTCATTTTTTACAGATGGTGAAATTAAAGCACAGAGGAATTATGTCACAAGTATGATTTTCACATGGGCCCTGGAATTGTAGACCTAGCATTCATCACTTTCCACTCACATAATACTTTGTTTCATAACTTTCTTATGCATTTGTTATATACTGTTATATTTTGGGATTATCTACAGGCAACTAATGCTGTTTCCTCTTGAAAAGGGGAAAGTCTGTTTTTCTTCTTCCATAATCTTCTTCCTCTTCCTCTTCCTCCTCTTCCTCTTTTTTCTTCTCTTCTTCCTCTTTCTCTTCTTCTTTTGTTGTTTAAAAGGTTTACTTTACTTTTGTAAGGCAGTGTTAATCATGAGCATTTTCCAATCAAGATGTACATATTGGAGATAAATTTGGGAGAAAGTAGCTCAAAGGGAAACATCCCCAGAGAAGTGGAAGAGACAGATATAACGCTGAGGGATTTTGCCAGAAGCACTGCTTCTGGATGGGCGTTCAGAACTAACAGAAAGATAAAAAGATTCTAGATCCTGTGATACTAATTCCCCAAGTGGAAAGGGAACATTTCTACAGAGAAACCCATTTGAAAAATAAGTCAATAGTTGACGGAGGGACAAATGGAAAAGTTCAATATCACTGATCACCTTGAAACTACAATTGTTGCTATTTAGTCATTTCAGTTGTGTCCAATTCTCCACGATCCCATTTGGAGTTTTCTTGGCAAAAATACTAGAATGGTTTCTCCTTTATATACAGCTCATTTTACAAATGAGGAAACTTAAGCAAATAAGACTAAGTAAGTGACCCAGGGTCATGCAGCTAGTCAGCATCTGAGGCCAAATTTGATATTAGGTCTTCCTGATTCCAGACCCTGTGCTCTACCCATTATGCTACATGACTGTCCCTAGAAACTACTATTAAAGGAAATTTTTAAAATGAAAATATTTAATTCAATAAAGTTTGATGAACTTATACCTATTAGAAATTATCAGTCTAGAAACAAATAAGTTTTGAATATGAAGCTTTCTAAAATCTCAGTATCTTACTCCTGTATTTTGGGCCAGATATATTTTCTAAAGTCAAACTAATATATATTTTCCATTGGATACCATCTGCTTCTAACATAATATTGCAAATTACATTTTCTCATTGTACCAGTGTTAAAGGCAAAAACACTATGAAAGGGCTATAGATTAGGAAAGGAGGATGGGGTGACTCTTCTGGTACCCCAGCAATCATGCTATGTTGAGAGTTTATTACTCTAAGTATGCATGAGTAGTCCTGAGGAAGCCCCATCCCTCCTGCATTCAGCCTCTTATACTTATTACCACACACTTTATCAGGCTTTCCCACTGCAGACATTTTCCTGTTGTTTCAAAAGTTCTTAGTTGATATTTGTTTGTAAAGAAATAGAAAGCAATATATTTATTCCTTCCCCCTTGGGACAATATCTTTCATATCTCTCATTTTTATGCAGCCTCTAGAGCCTTCTCTACAGCCAGCAATGTCATATCCAAGCTGTAGATAACACCAGGAGGCAGCTTAAATTATTTTTCAATATACTCCAAAAGTGAAAATGCCAAGTCATATATTTTGGCGAACAAATAGAACTATAGGAAGTCAGTGTTTTCATACTCAGAGAGGCTGGGGGATAGACAAGGTGACCAAAAAAAGATGTCCTTTCTAATTTCCTTCCACACAATGGATATTTGCCCCCATTCAATACTCGCCACCAACTCATCACCTTGGAAGCACTTTACGAGCATTAATTAAATTGCTCACTAGCTTTGCTCAATATTTGATCCCTGTTAAACATTCAATTAACCCTTAGAAAGTTTTGTCCTAGTATATTCAATTGGTTCACTTTGTAAAGGAGATGTTTTACTGAATATCTGTGAATATCTGGGTGATGCTGGTCCATTAACCTAGCTATCCATAGAGCTATGCACCCAAGAGGACTAATGCCTTATGAAAGGTAATTTTAGAAATGATTTGAATGTCATGTATTCCCATTAACTGTAGGAGACACCAAGGAAGAGATGAAAGAATTGATAAGCTTAGGGTCCTGGTACTT
>CM053769.1:380923602-380989170 GCA_028658325.1 Potorous gilbertii | reverse complement strand
CTGTAGGAGACACCAAGGAAGAGATGAAAGAATTGATAAGCTTAGGGTCCTGGTACTTCTTGATGTCAAAATCTATTGCCACATAAATCTTGTTAATGCATAGATCTGATTATGTTACTTCTCCACTCAAAAACTGTTAATGATTCTACTCTTATAGAATAATGATCATATTTCTTAACCCAGCATCCGAGGGCCCTCACACACCAGCATCCAAGGGCCCTCACACACCCAGCATCCAAGGGCCCTCACACACCAGCATCCAAGGGCCCTCACACACCCAGCATCCAAGGGCCCTCACACACCCAGCATCCAAGGGCCCTCACACACCCAGCGTCCAAGGGCCCTCACACACCCAGAGTCCAAGGGCCCTCACACACCCAGAGTCCAAGGGCCCTCACACACCAGCATCCAAGGGCCCTCACACACCAGCATCCAAGGGCCCTCACACACCCAGCATCCAAGGGCCCTCACACACCCAGCATCCAAAGGCCCTCACACACCCAGCGTCCAAGGGCCCTCACACACCAGCATCCAAAGGCCCTCTCACACACCTAGCATCCAAAGGCCCTAATAATCTGGCCCCAGCCTAGCTTTCCCTTCTTTCCATTCCATCCCTCCCTGCCATCTACTCCATTCTTTAGTCAAAGAGGAATATTCACCATCCAATTCATTCAAGTTTGATCTGATCTAATAGATATCTATTACATATTAATTGTGTGCAAAGTATGCAAACAACAAAGACAAAATAAAAGTCCCTGACCTTGAACAATTTAAATTCTACTGAAAAACACATCCTATGCTCTTCTGTCAGGATATCTTTGCCCACATTATTTCTTGCTCCTGGATTTTCCTTCCTTTTCACTTATTGACATCTTCCCCCACCTTCAAAGATCAGTCACTTTCTGTATAAAATGTTCTCTATCTATAAGCCAACAGGTTGAAAGGTATAGTTTCTTTATCTTAAAATTAGAGCACTTGTACTTCTCTGATGTACTTAATTTTTTTTTTTTTGGCAAAGCAATTGAGGTTGTGACCTGCCTAGGGTTACACAGTCAATAAGTGTTAATATCTATGGTCAAATTTGAACTCAGTTCCTCCTGTTCCCATGGCCAGTGCCTTCTCCACTGAGTCGCTTAGCTACACCCTTAAATTCTTACATATTTAACTCATATACTTACATTCTGGGGCAGCTAGGTGGCACAGTAGATAGAGTGCCACACCTGAACATCTTCCTAAATTCAGATCTGTCCTCAGTAGCTGACTAGCTGAGTGGCATTGAGAAAGTCATTTACCCCTGCTTGCCTCAGTTTCCTCAACTGTAAAATGAGCTAAAGAAGGAAATGGCAAACAACTCCAGTATCTTTGCCAAGAAAGCCCCAAATGGGATCACAGAGAATCAAATGCAACTGAAATGACTGAACAATAATAAATTTATATTCTAATCCTATAAAAAGCAGAACAAAAGTCTTTATCTTTGTTTATCCTTGTATTTTACCGAATGTCTAGCACAGGACATTGCAAATAGTGGTAGATGATTAGTGTTAGCACGAAACACTTATTTGAAAACCTCTAACTTACCCTAGTACATGAAAATCTTCAAAAACTCTTTACTAGATTTTTTTCTACATTCTTCAGAAGTTAAAGAAAAATGTAAAAATCAGTCAATAAGGATTTATTAAATGCTTACTATATGCCAGGCACCATGAAAAGCAATAGGGATACAAAGAAAAGCAAAACATAGTCCCTGCTCTTAAGGAGATCACAATTTTAAAAAGTTTAATGAGCTTACAGTTTAATAAGGGAAAAAAGATTCAGATAACCATGTGTAAATACAAAAGATAAATCTGAGAAAATCAACCAAGGGAAGTCATAAGCCTTTAAGGGAGATGGGAAAAGCTTCTTGTGGGAGATGATATTTTGGCTGAAATTTTAAGAAAGTCAGAAAAGTCAGGAGGTGGAAAAGAAAAAGAAAAGAACTCCAGCTTTGAGGACACAGCTGGCAAAATGCCCAGTCTGGAGATGAAGTATCTTGGTCAAGGAACAGCAAGGATGCCAGAGTGACTAGACTGCAGAGCACATAGGTCTGACTAAGGTATGTGAAGAATGTAGAGCTAGGGGTTGGAATATAAATTAGGAAGGATTTAAGAAAGAGTCAGAAAGACTCATCACCCTGAATTCAATCTGACCTCAGATACTCACTAGCTGTGTGACCCTAGGCAAGTCACTTAACCCTGTTTGCCTCAGTTTCCCTTAAGAGTTGGAGAAGGAAATGGCAAACCACTCCAGTATCTTTGCCAAGAAAACTCCAAATGGGGTCACAAAATGTCAGAAACAATTGGACAACAATAAACTGTGATGTGGCGAGTCGCCTCCACACCCCAAAGCCACACAGGTACAAGTAGCCCAGCCAGTTTTCAAAACCTAGACTTCTAACTCTAAACCCATTATTCATTTCCACTAGACCATGCTAGTCTACCCTCAATCATCCAAGGATTCCTTTCTGAAAAAAAAAAAATCTACCATTCAGTAGCAATAATCTCCTAGACACAGCCTAGACCGCAAAAACAAAAAACAAAACAAACAAACAAAAAACCCACTGTATTTTTACATTCTTTGTGCTGTTATGGTGGATTCCTATGAGCAGTGATTATCTCTCCCATCTCACCCTGAGGCTAGTGTTTCCATTGGCTGACGATAATAATCACCTCAGGGTGAACAAATATGCTTGCCCTGTGCACTGCTTTTCCCTTCCTGAAAAGAAGAAAGCCTGTCTCCTTATTTCATTAACTGTATGCAAGCAGCACCTATTTTATTTTTGACAGAATGTCGGCTAGCAAGTCAGAGAAACCTAAAACAGGACAGTTTCAGGGTTGGCTTTCTTTTATGCAACAGGAAACGTTGTTGCCAACTGGAGAAAGTCTCAGCCAGCTGGGCTTGAAAGGAAATGAATTTAATTTTGTTCCCCAGGAGGAACAATAGCGGATTTGAAGATGTGCCTTTTTGATTCTGAATTCTTAAATGCCCAAGTGGGAAGACAGAGAGGGATGGAACCTCTCCTATCTCATATGCTCAAGAGGGAAGCTTCTTTAGTCTGCACAGGAGAAGCCAGTTGGCATCATCATTGGCTGTAACACCAAGGGAAGAATTAACTTGGTAAGAGGGAGCTGGACTCCATCCAGGCATTTTTCCATATCCTAACTTATAAAGGCCATTATGCAAGAGACCTATTATAAACCTAGATGTATGTTTGGAGAAGGGACAGAAAGGGATGGAAAGTTGAGAGCAAAGTTCTACAGAGCTAGGGCGTTAGAAGTTAATGCCAGGCATTCTATGGGAAAGAAGACCAGAGAAGAAAATAAAAGCATAGAAAATGTGAAGGACTCCTCATTAGAATAAAGTCTACCTTTTGACCTAAGAATAATCACCATGAAAGTTAGAAAAAGGGAAAAAATACAGCTATTTGAGAATACAGGAATTCAATTTGGCTAAAGTCAGAGGACTTTCTGCCTTTGGGAATCTGTTTTCCATTTCTAAAGTAGTCTCTTCCTAGTTGATTAAACTATGTTGACACATAACTCATGGATGAACCAAAAAGAGGACAAGGTTACCCCACAGAAAACATCATGTTTGTCTGAGTCTTGCCTTCTGGAGCACTGAAAAAACTCTATAGGGTTTTTATTGGGACATATGGCACATGCATATGCTACAAATTTAGCAAGGTTCTGAAGATGGCATTTTAAGAGTACTGTAGTCTTAATTTATGGGGTAGATTGAGGGAAGACTATTTCCATTTGGCCTAAAGTTATTTCAGTTCAACTTTTGCACTTCAATCACCTGTTTTATAAAGAGTTATATTTCGTTTGCCTGTTTATCACCTTTCAGCACCATACTTTATTGTAATTGTTGCCTAGGCCTCTCATCATAGCCTAATCCCTGAAGCCCTCCAGCTACTCCATCATAAAAACATATCAAAGTTTTCATGATAATGAAGGAAGCTGAATTCTGGAGGTGGAAAGGCAACAGCTATCACAGATACCTCCAAACAGTGGTGCGGTGCAGTCTAGGAGTTAGCGTAAACCTTTGGTTCACAGTCAATAAATACTTATTAGAACACGTCCTATATGCCTTGTACTTTGCAAAGTCATGAGCATACAATGACAGAAGTAAACCAGTCATTCTACTCAGTGAGTTTACAGTATACCTGTGGATACAATATATACCTATATTTTTTTTTTTGATTCCTGCGTAAAATTGGATTTAAGAGAGGCAGAGTTGCATAAAGTCGTCAGCTTCACTCTCTCCTCCAGAGTCATCATAGTCCAGTGGCAGGACAGAGTCAAGATGGCTGATGATGGCTCAGGATGCAGTGGGTGACCTTGGCATCTTCAGTGTCTAACTAAGCTCTAAGCACTCCACATCGCCTGCTTCATCTGCCTTCATGGTCATTGGAGCAAATTGTTCTCATCTGCCCATTCTGGCAGAGGAAGTCTTCACATGCTTGGCGTAGACACCCCCCAACTCAACAATGGGTTTGAGAACCCTTGGTTTCCCTCAATCTGGTTCGGCCCGTCTTCTAGAACCATTTACTGGGGTGTGGCTGCTGCACATGCTGCAGCTTCTTGGAGTCATAGATGAGAGTTAGGTGGAACACGTGGACACCAAAAGTGGAAGGAGCCCCGAAAAGGGCTCAGCAACCATCATACCAAAGGTACTGAACACACCCTACCACTCCTAGCAGAAGTGTAGGAAGCAGAAACAGAAATAACTAGAAGAAAAGGAGAGAGACAGAGACATAGAGAAACACACACAAAAGCACAAGGGAGAGAGAGAGAGAGAGAGAGAGAGAGAGAGAGAAAGTGTGAACAACCCAAGTGGTCCCTGAAAAGAACTTCAATGTCCTGAAAAAGAGGGAAAAGAATCCTGGAAAAGGGAATTTCAGAGGAGGGAGCTCTAAGTGAGTGTGGCTGGGGTGGGGTTGGGGGCCTGACATGACACACTTGTGCCAGTGATGTTGGGAAAGGTCATTACCAAGTTTGGTGTGAGTATGGATGTATTGATTTTTGTGTGTTTGTGTGTGTGTGAGTGAGTGTGTAGGTGGAGGTATAGGGGACTTGGCATTTCCATCCACTGTGTGTAATCAATTGAGGCCGGTTATTCCAGGGCCATCTTGGCCAGCTGAGTTTCCTGGACTTTGTTTTGGTATGTGGATATGTAAATAGGTAGTTATATATGGTGGTATATGGATATGTACATATGTGGATGTATACATATGTAGATATGTACAAAAGAGATACAAGGTAACTGGCAATGGGAGAAGATCCTAGTTGCTGAAGGAATTATTCATGTGGGAAGTGGCACTTGAGCTGACCCTGGGTGACTGGAAAGATGATGGTGCCCTCCCTAGAAAGAATGAAGTGTAGAAGTGGATTTAGGGAAAAAGATAGGACATGGTAAATCTGATCTACTTTATGGGATAACCAGCTGGAAATGTACACTAGGTTAATGATGTTGCAGAACTGGAATCCATGATTGAGAGTAGGACTCAATATAACAGTCTGGGTATCACCGCAATGGAGATGACAAATCCATGAAAGATGAGGTCACCAAGAGGAAGAATGTAAACAGAGAAGAGAAGCCCCAGATTAAAGCAGAGAGGGTCTACACCTACAGTTAGGAATTGTGATATGGATGATGCTCCAACAAAGGAGACTGTATAGGAGTGGCCAAAAAGCTAAGAGACAAATTAAGAGAGTGTTTTGTAACTCTTTTGTATTTCTTTATCTCCATAAGGTCGCCCTTTCCTGCCCAATAGAATGAAAGCTTCTTTGAGGACAGGGACTGTTTATTATCCCTGGTGTCCCATGCAGTTCCTAGAGTATAGTAGATTCTTAATGAGTACTTGTTGAGTAACTGCAATACTCTAAATAGAAACACACACACACACATGAAAACTGTATAAGTTTAATGACCCCATATAGCCCTATGGGAAAAACATGAAAAAGCATATCCGTCCCTTTTTTGCAGAAATAGAGGGAAAGAGGGTTCCCCCTGAGAACAAAGGAGGCAGATCAAGGAGATTGTTGGATCTCCTTGCACTGTTATTTGGGATCTTGAATTTGTTAAATTTGCAATGTACATACAGTTCTCTACCAACCTTTAGAATACCCTTCTGCCTTCTTCAACGATATCAAGATCTGACTCAGGGTCACGCTTTATTCTCTGTCTTTTGCCATCCATTCATTTCAACTTCAGAAACTATTGTTCAGAGTTTACTGTGTGCTAGGCCCTGTGCAAAGTCAGAGACCCAAGCATAAGAAACAATCCACTCCCTTCCCTTAGGACTATAATCTAATAGGACTGGGGCAATGGGGAGGTGTGATATGTGCATAAATAAGTGTGATACAAGCCGGCATTCATAAGGACAGAGAGAGAACCAGATGAAGACACTAGGAGAATTTTAGTTGGGAGAAGATATTTTCAGTTGAGGAGATAAGGGAAGGCTTCATGGAGGTGGCAACTGAACTGAGCCTTGCAGAGAAAGGATTTCAGCACACAGATGAAAATGTATCATCATACAAGCATGGAGTCTGGCCCGTGGAAATGTGTGGAGGTGAGAGAGGATGAGAGGATGAGATCAGGAGACAGTAAGCAATCCAGTCTGAGTAGAACATCAAGAGCATGAAGTGATATGAAATACAACCGGGAAGGTAGGTTTGATCTAGATTGTAGGGGACCTTGAATTTCATTCCAATGTAATCTAATAAGCATTTATTAAACTTCTATGATGTGCCTGGCATTGAGCTAAGCTCTGGGGATATAATTAATAAAAGTAAACACAGTCCCTGCCCTCAAGGAGTTTATAATCTAGATGGAGATACAATGCACAAAAGAAGGCAGGGAAGTAATAGGGGTGGTGGGAGGAGATCATGTTCAGTGGAGTTGAAACCAGGCAGCACAACAGATACAAAGTAGAATGAACTCAGAGTCCATTTTCTGCCAACTATAAAGGACGGTATTGGGGAAAATTTGGCACTTCGCCCTCCAGTCCCCCAAGCAGCGGGGAGACTGAGGGAAGTAGAGGTAATCGAGGCTTTAGTTAGCTACGTGGTGGTGAGTTTAGAAGTCAAGTTTTCCTGGAAGGAAGGAGCATTGAAACCATAAAAGGCAGCAGATACAAAGTGGAATCCGTGACCATGTTGTGAAAACTAACTTTCAACTTGTTGCTGATCTTGAGCCATGTAAATTTGGAGAAAAGAGGTGGGAGAAAAGCAGAGAAATTCTGGAACCAGTTCTAATGGGCCTGTGAGAGCTCAATTTTTTAATGTTCAGGGGAGCATTTATATCGCGAAAACAATGTCAGTAACTACAAATCAAAGTTTGATTTATGAGGTTGATTAGGGCTTTGATTTTGTGAATTTTCTAGATTTAGGAAAGTGTTAATAATGAAGATTAAACTTAAAAGTGTATCCATTTTTCTTTCCAGAGAGCTTGGTTGTTAAACATTTACCGGTACAAGCCCGTATTTCTTTATAAGCATTACTTGAGTTCAGAAAGAATGTTCATTACCAAACTAGTGGTCTGGTGTCTATAGGCATAACAGCCACTGCCACCACAACAGTAATAAATAACTCATATGCATACAGCACTTTAAGGTTTGTAAAGAGGTCTGTGTCCATTTTCTCATTGAGCCTCCCCAAAGGAAGCCTACTACAACTACAGTGTACGGTTGTCCCTGGGTATTTTTCTGTTTGTCCATATACACACTTCCCCTGTATTATGTGTGTTCCTACCTAAGAGGTAGGAATTGGGGGGAAAGAGTCTCATGTACTGTACTGGCAAGCTGGTTGGAGTCTCACAAAAAGGCTTCTTGGTGATGAATGTGCCACAAGGACAGTAGCAGTTCTTACCTTTATAGCAGCATTTTAGGCATGCCTTCTTTAATAACAGCTGCCTGGGTCAGAGATCGAGGGACGCTGATAGAGACTGTGGACTCCCGACAAGCAGCTAAATTCATCTAGAACCCCAATATTGGATTAAAATATCTGACTTTATGCAATACTATTGGTATATCTCTTAGCACAGAGTTATGTGAAATCGGGTAGTTAATGATGATGAAAGTATATTCAAATTTAAAGTAAGACAAGTTTTTGTTGCAGTTCTTTCTCTCCATTTTCAAGATCATTTGTGTCTTCCTCTGCATAAAATGTCCTTGTATAACTATACACAAAATACTATTTAAATGGAGGTTTGAGAATTCTAACACTAATGTTATTATAAAAGCAGTTTAGGAATCAATGATTAATATTTTTGAAAGGCATTTCAACATAAATTTTGAGTTTCATGGCAACATCTTTTTAATAAATAACAATTACTTACATACCACTTTGGAACTACAAAGTGATTTGTAAACATTTTCATTTGGTACTCAAGAACCCTATGAGGTAAGTAGGGCAAGTATTACTAACCTCAATATCTATGTGGGGAAACTAAGTCTCAGTGAGATTAAATATAAAGTCATGCTAAGGCACCAAACATTCATTAAGTGCTTACTATGTGACAGACACTGTTTTAAGCAGTGAGAATACAAATACAAAAAAAAAAAAGGAAAACAGTTCTTGTCCTAAAGTTTAATATTCTAATGTAAGGGAACTTGGGAAAACTAGATAGAGAAGTGAATATAGCACAGGTCCTAGAATCAGGAGGACCTAAGTTCAAATTCATCCTCAGACACACTTAATAGTTGTGTGACCCTGGACTAGTCACTTAACCTGGATTTCCTCAAAAAAGAAGGGAAGAGCTAAAGTGAAGGGAGGGAGGAGATGAAGGTACCTGAGTGGAAGCGTGATGCTGAGTCCAAGAAGTCAGAAATTCAGAAGCCCAACTAGGAGAGGTATGAAAGTTGGCTGACCTAATCCATTTCCCAAATGGAGTCTCTGAGAAGCTCTCACCAATAGGAGAAGGAGACTGGCATGACAGATTCCAGGACAAATAAACCCCAGAATCAAAGGCAGATTCCAAGGTGAAACTACAGCAGAGGCATACTTGAAGTTCACGAAGTTAGAACCATGTTTAGGAGGGAAATAAAGAGACCCACCACTTACATTGTCTATCAGTAAACTACGTGGGAAAGGCTTCATAACACAGTGGATAGAGTGTTGCACTTGGGAGTCAGGAAAGTCAGGGTTCAAGTCCTGGATCTGATGCTCACTAGTTAAAAGACCTGCTCAAGTCACTGAATCTCACAGAGCCTTGCTTTCCTTATATGCAAAATGCAAATAATAAATAGCTGTGCCTTCCCTCACCAAGTTGTGAACATCAAATGAGATAATATATGTTAAGTGCCTTGCCTACTTTAAAGTCTATATAAATGTCAGTTATTATTGATATGATGATGAGGTTTATGATTATGCATGCTGATAGGATCAATTTGCAATGACTTATGGAACATTTATTATCCACCACTCTTGGGCTGGTCATTGTGGAAGATGGAAAAGAAGTCTTAAGTCATGATCTCTGCTCCGAAGTCTAGTGGAAGAAACAAAGTACTAAATTTTGTGGGAGAAAGAGAGACAGAGACAAGAGACTGTTGAAATTTGGAGTAAAGAGAAAAAGATTTTACAAACTGGATTTTAAAGTATGGGTAGGATTCCCATAAGTGTAGGAGGTAAGAAAAGATGTCTGAGAAGGGAAGCCCCAGCATGAACCGAAACAAAAAGGCGAGAATGAAGTGGGACATGTAAGGTAGGGGAGGAAGAGATGTTGAGGACACTTAGTAATATAGTTTCTTCCTCCTAAAATTATTTTCTCATGATTATTAAAAATAATAATATTAATTAACATAGGATGACCGGGTAGTAAAAGTGTAAGTATTTAAAGGGATGCATTTGACATTGATGCTGAGTTCAGGGCAAACCACATTTATTTAAAACTGGAAGGAAAAAGAAGGAAAATGCTTACAAGAAAATGAGGCATATAATTATTCCCTAGGTTACAGAATATTCTATATCAGGGAATTGTGATGCCATGAATGCTAAATTCTGGGCTCCTTTCAGTAGTATAACTGTAAAGAGAAGCTGTTACCCTAGAGAGGGCTCCTCGGCAGGCTGTTTCTCTTCTAATAACGACGCTGGGATTCTTAATCAGGATCCTGATATGTGAACTAATCCCTTTGACTATAAAAATACACGTCCAGACCAGCTGATATCTCTGATAGAAGTCACAGGTTTGCCCTGAAATAGATCTTAGCACTGTGATCTCAGTGGGGATTATTTCTTTTTTAGAAAGAAATTTGATGCGCCTAGAAGAAGCTTCAGTTAAAACGAGATCCCTGAATTGCAAAAGAATAGCAATTTTGGAAATTGTGTGTTAATTCAGGAAATTGGGAGGGAAAAGTCTAAGCGATTTTCGATGGTAAATGAACTTGAAGCAAACTGAAAGTGTTTCAAATTCTAGTTCTTCCCATCTTCTTATTTTCAGTTTAAGGGATTTTTTTAGGTTCATTGTTTCTTGTAGAGGACAGTAACAACAAAACATAGAATTTATTTTTCATGATCTTTGGATATTTTTTTAGGGTTTTATCAAGAAATCAGAAATACTGTCCTGGAATAAAGACATAGTCTGACTAATCCAGCATCATTATCCTGCCCATATATTGGCTTTGAGACTGTATGTGGAACTCTTCCAGTGGAAGAGTTAGATAGTTGCCTTCTGAGGCATTTTCACCAAAGGAAAGTGGTATATAGTGAAAAGAGGTATGGTAAAAACATGGAATAAGACATAGGCTTAAATTCCAGCTTTGCACTTACTTTCTGAACTCATGAAAGTTATTTAACATTGGTGTGTTTAATTTTCCTCCTCTGTAAAATGGGATAACAGTTATACTACTTTTTTCGTAAGGACATAGTGAGAATCTATTGGGAAGTTATTGTTGTGAGTTTTTTTTTTATTTCACTAAGTTTATACTAAAAATCATCCCTAGCTTTCCTTTACAGAAATTGCTGAAGGGCTCGTTGCATCTTTGAGTTTATCTAACCCATTCAGCCTAAATGAGCACTGGTTATACAATGTATTGATGATAACAGTGGTAGAAAACCTTATATAGAACACTTAGATTGATCTCACTTGAACCATACAATAAGTGCCATGAGCTAGGCACTAAGGAATAGTCATCCAATATTTTCTTCAGTATCTTTTCTGACTAGTACTAATATCCCCATTTTACAGATGAAGAAACTGAGGTTTGGAGGGATTAAGAGATTTACCCAATGTCACATGACTAGTAAGTATAAGAAGGGGAAATTAAAACCTCTATCTTCCTAACTCCAAATCTTCAAATGCCTTTACAAAGCTGCCCCTATGCTATTGTTCACGGCTCTACAGTTTTGATTTCTGCTCTCTCCCCTCTTTCTGTCTCTCCTGCAATTTCATTAGTGAAGTTTATTTTTTTTTCCCCAAACAATGACCTGACAGGGAATTTGGGGCAAGAAAGTATCTGAACCTGTTTCTGGAAAATTAGCAAATCGTCATGATCTATTGGGTATTTACTGTTAGCTTCTTAATTGGTTAGAATTAATTGGTTTAAGTGAAGTTTTCCTTTCTCACTAGAGATCAACAGGCACAGTAAATATAGAGTGTGATATCATCAGAAGAACATTAGCCTCAGAGTTGGGCAGCCTGGATTCTAAACCTGAGTCTGCCATGAACTTGCTGTGTGATCTTGGGAAAGTCACTTTTCCATTCTAGATCTCCTTTTCCCCAAGTGTAAGATGGGGAACAGAACAGTAGGGAAGCTGCCAACGGGTAGATTTAGACCCAAGGTCAGGAAAAATTTCCTAACAGATTTATTCTGAAATGAAATATGTGGAAGCAGTATGTTCCCCCTCATGAGAGGTCTTCAGGCAAAACTTGCATGAACACTTGTCAGGTACATGCTTAACGAATGCTTGTTGAGTTAGTTCGACCCTTCCAACTCTAAAATTCTGGGATTTAAGTCAAGTAAAAGTCAACAAGTATTTATGAAGCAACAAGTAGCTGTCACTATGTTAAGAACTGAGAATACAAAGGAAAACCAAACCAAAAAAGGACCTCAAGGACCTCAGTCTAATGAGGGAGACAACATGAAAACGAGATGATCTAAACTGTTTTCCAAGATCCTTTCCAGTTGAAATAACTCTATGGTCCCTATACCACACCCGACAGGGACTGAACCCTGTGACTTGGACTTTCCTGGTTTTCATAGCATTAGTCTTAGAGGAGCAGTAACCTCACTTCTCTTGAATAAATTAAACTGATATAACTTTAATGCCAAGCAAATAGCACCAGCTGTTTCTGTGTCATGTTCACCATGTCAGTAGTGGCCCCTTAGGGGGCAATATCAAGTTGGTCAAAAATGACTCATACAGCTTCCCTTTCATATAAGTTAGTCCCTCACCCACGCTGTCCCTGCGGAAGCAATGCACGCGTTTCTCAGCATGCCTCCTGCTATATGAGAGAAGCAATATGGCATATTGGAAAAATGTACTAGCTATGTAACTAGAGGCATGGCCTCCTTTCTGTTCCTTGGACAAGACCTTCCAGCTCCCTACTCTGGGCATTTTCACAGGCTGTTGATGCCTGGGATGCATCTTCTTCTTCTCTACATCCTGGTTTCCTTCCTTTAAATATCAGGAAAAAATATCAATTTCTGCAAGAAACCTTGTCCAGTCCCCTTATTGCTATTGCCTTCTCTTCAATTTTGTCCTCAATTTGTCCTATATATATCCATGTGTGTACATGTATGTATTGTTGATACATTTTTTAAAATAAATTGTGTCTTCATTAGAATGTGAGCTCCTTAAGAGGAGAAACCATTTCTTTTTTTCCCCCCAGGAAATAACAGTAGCTGGCAAATAGTTGATATTTAATCAATGCTTGTTGATTTGAGGTGGCTTTTGAATCAGAGGGTCTGCGTTCAGATCCTTCCTCTACTATTCCCTAGGGCTGCTATATGACCTTGCCCACTTATTTCTCTAAGTTTTAATCCCTCCTTTGTAAAATGAGGAGTGGACTAAATAGTCACTGTAGTCCTTCCCAGATCTATCTCTATGATTCTGTGGTTTTGTTTTTCTTTTTTTTATTCAAGGATAGAATAAGAAACGTCAATATTCTCCAAGAGAAGAATGAGCCCACCTTCATTGTGATGAAACAAAGTCATCAGGTTAGGACTCTGGAGACTTGGGTGTCAAACTCATCTTAGTCAATGACTGGTACTCATGGCATTTTTGGATTTAAGTCTCTTTGTGCCTCAGCTTCCCCATCTATGAAATTCGGATATAAAACCTCCTTTCCCTATCTCAAGTCCAAGATTTTTGTGAAAGATTAGTGAATAAAGAAATAGGGTTTTAAAGTGCTATAAAACGTTTTTAAGTTACTATAACATACAAATATTGTCATTATTGGTATCAATAAAGAAAATAATTCCCTCTGTCGTATGACTTTTGAGGTAATGGAAAAAGTCAATTGTGACCCCAAGTAATTTCTCTCATCCACCCACTGATATCTGAAACCCTACTGTTAGCAATTCATTCCTTTAGGGTAGTGTTTCTATGAGCCTGGGATGTGTGACCTCCAAAAACCAGCCTTGCTTAGTTTGCAGAATTGTTGCCCATAAGATAGTACTTTTTATGGGGGGCAGAGGAAGTTGGAGGAATATAAGAAATCATGAAAACTTCAAAATCATGGAGGTCTGGAAATCTACATCAAAACAGATTTCATTGGACTCCACCCACACCAATAAAATCTCAGATCTTTGGATCATGGAAGAGTGATAGAGTGCAGATTCCCTTTGGAAGATAATACTTTAAGGCTTATAAATCATTTATGCTTCAGTGTGAATGATTTTCAGATTCCCTTATCTGAGAGCAAGTTTTAATGGAAAAGAGGGGGGAAAATCAAAACAGCTATGAGACATGGAGTATTTTTTAAAGCCCAAAATAGTGAGGTAGTTGACTCCTAAAAGGAACTTATTCCGTTTTTCTGAGGATCTGCAAGCCTGAACAGAGGTGTCCCTCTTTCTTTTGGCTCATGATTCATTACTGAGTACAGCACCACCTGCTTGGGATGTCTATGAGACCACTACAAGCAGTGACTCAGGAGTCAGGGGAACTAAGATGCAGGCAAGCTGGTCCCAGAATCACTGGAGGAAAGGTTTTTTCTTTTGTTTTCCCTTCCTATGTCTCCATGGTTGGACTAGAACATCTGGCTTCTAATAAGATGCAAAGCTGGGAAAAACAGGATGGTTGCCAAGACGACAACTTCAGTCCTTTAGCCAACACAGAATCTAAGGGATTGGAAGTTTTGTATTTGTGCTTCTTTGGCCTAAAGGTCATACAAGGTCATTGTAGTCAAAGTGTTCATGGCATTTATCTCACTGAAAACTGCAGAATTAAAAACCTAGAAAGGCATGTGATGGGGCTTCAAAACAGATTTTGTCCTAGACTATGCAAGTAGATTTAGGCTAAATCAGTGTTTAACTCTGAATCATCAAACAGAAGATCTGGGTAGGAAGTTTGATTAAGAATACTTAGCAATTAATCAATCAGTAAGTATTTATGAAGGGGTTATTATGTGCCAAATCCTGTGCTGAGAACTGAGGATACAAATGAAAAAGTAAAAACAACTCCTGACCTCATGGAGCTTGTATTATTCTCAGACTTTCTTTATGAGAGGAGGCTTACATAATAAACAATAAGTCCAGCTTTGGAGTCAGGAAGAATGAGGTTCCTTTCCTAACTGTGCAATGAGGGGTCAGCCACATCACCTTTCTGTGTCCCCAGGGATCTCTCTAAGATCACGTCAGTCAGTCAATCAATAAGCATTTACTGACCTAGCTGCATCTCTAGAGAACATTTCCACATGAATGAAATTATAAGACCAAACACCCTTTTCTTTCTCTAATAATCCTTTTTATATGTATAAATAGCAACTACAGACTCAACAGCATCATCTGATCCTGAACTTAATTTTCCTTCCAGCAAAAGGAATGGATTTACACTGGTTTCATACACTTTCCATCTTGGTTCCCTTTGAAACATGCATTACAAGAGGGTTGACGAGGGCTGAGTATGCTTTGTTGTCAATGGGGGATTGAAGTGATGATTTTTAGAAAGAGGTGCAATTTCCAGTGAAATGAATGAATATAGACAACACAGAATGACATACTGCACTATTTTCTGACCAATTACATTGCTTTAAATTCTAAATACCTGTTAGAGCTGAGCAGTGATCCCATCTGTTTGGGTATCATCCAGTCCCACACCTCCCATCCTGATCTCTCATCTGGCTTGCTTTCCTATTTCCCCAGTGTCAACTAAGCCTTAGGTTTCCAATTGTGCCTTTAAATTTAGTGTCAAAAGCACATCTTCTTATTGTTTTCCCCAAAGAATTTCCCATCAGGAGTTCCCATTTTATGCAAATAATAATCATTCTCCATATGTGAATCCTTCATTTTCCTCTCCCCTCATACCCAATTAGCTGAGTCCTCTATATCCCACCTTTCTAACATATCTCCTGATCAATCAATCAATCAGCATTTAATAACCACTTGTTACATGCTAGGCACTAAGCCAAATGTCTAAGATATTTTTAAAAAGATTAAAAAAACAGTCCTTATCTTCAAGTAGCTTATATTCTAAAGAGGAAAACAACATGTACCTAAATAGGAATGTACAAGATACATACACATTTGTTGGAAAGTAACCTTAAGGGAAAGGCTTTAAGGAACTGAAGAAACTGGAAAAGAAAAAGAACAGCAATAAAAGCTAGTCTTGGAGGAAACCAGGGACTCTAAGACATGGAGTTGAGTAGGAAGAGTATTCCAAGCATAGGAAACAGCTTATAAAAAGCACAGAGACAGGAGAGATGCGTGGTCATGTAGAAATAAAAGTAATATAGGCCATGATGACAAGGTCATAGAGACATACCAGGTTGATTTGTACTTCTAAATCCTGAATCAGCATTCTCCTTCCTCCCTGTCCATTTTGAAATCTTCAAGAGACTGAGCAGGGATTTGTGAATGGCCTTTTGCTGCTTTAACATTTTTATCATTGACTTGGACAAAGGCAAAGTTGGCGTAATTACAAAATATGTGGGTGGCACAAAGCTGGGGACCAGGGAAATCACAATCATATAGGAACATAGATAAGTTTCAAAAAAGATCTTTGCAAATTAAAACATTGGCATGAATTGAAGATGAAATATAATAGAGATAAACATAAAGTCTTATGCTTAGGTTCCAAATGTCAGACAACATTGTTAGCTATGAACCCTTTTTGAAAAAGATCTGGAGATTTTAGGAGACTGCAAACTTAATATAATACAAAAATATAAAATAGACTAGGATGCTGATGTACTCTTTGGCAGCAGTAAGAGATGAGAGTCTGACTGAGTGCTGCCTTCATCAGACCATCCCTAAAATATTTGTTTTTTTGCAAATTTTGAGTACCACATTTTAGGAATGCCATTGATAAACTACAGATTTTTCAACAAAAGGCCAGCAGGATGGTGAAGGGTCTTAGCTTCATGTCACATGTGAATCAGTGAAAGAAAATTAGAAGGTTCATCCTGTGGGAAAAATTGCTTAGAGTGATTATCAAAACTAGATTCAAATTTTTGAACACCTGTCACCAAGAAGGATTTGGCTTCTTTTTAGCCCCAGCAGGCAGAACTAGGGCCAATGTAAGTTGCAAAGAAAAAAGTTTAACTTTGATACAAGGAAAACTTCCTAACCATTAGAAATATCTAAAAATGGAATGAGTTGCCTTGGAAGGTAGTGGACTGCCCTTCATTGAAGGTCTTGGTTGACTATGCCACATTCATTGTAGAGGGGATTCAAGATGAGCAAGATAGCCTAGGAGGTCTTTTCAACTTCAGACATGCCATGATTCTCTTTAATTCTCCTCGTTCTTCAAGACTTAGCGCGAATCCTGGATCCTTCAAAGCTTCCCTGCTTTCCAGGAGCATGTGTTGTCACTTAGCAGTCTTGGAGAGTAATTAATTTATCTTATGCATTTTACCTATGTGCCCAGCTACTGTATGAGAACCTCAAAGGCAGGGAATTGTTTTATACCTTTCTGTATTCCCCACACCTGGCACAGGGCCTGAACTATTGAGGGTGGTCAAACATAAATGTGATTGCTAGTCATCATTATCTATCTACTAATAAGAAAAGCAGTACACAACTTTATTATGTGTTTAACATGTTTAAACACACATATCAACTCTTCAAAAATTAAGTTTTATGGATGCTTTTTATTTTTATAATACAGTGTTTTCCAGACACACTAGCCACCTAGAGCCTGCTCTTGTAACAAGAGGGAAAATCTTTTAAGGGACATCAACTGACACAACGATTTCATCTAGCGTTGTATGTGACATTCCATATCACAGTCCCTTACCGCTATACCAAAAGGAGAAAGATTTACTTAATTGTTTATTCTCTAGGATAAAAGTCATTCCCATTACTCAATATTCAGCATTACTTTATTTTTCTTTACATTGACATCGTGATATTATGTGTGCATTTTCTCCTGGTTCTAGTTGTTTATATCAGTTAGCGTATCTTTCCATGTTTCTATGAATTCTTCATGTTCGTCAATTCTTAGCATGCAGTAATTTCTCATTGCATTCATATACTATAATTTGTTTAGCACTTTCCCAGTAGGCACCCACTTTATTTTCCTATCACAAAAGTTCTATTAATAAACATACACATATATACAAATATACAAGCATATAACACACATACAGAGACAGAGACACACACACGCAGAGACAGAGGGAGGGAGAGAGAGATAGAGAGAGAGAGATATGGAGGGAGTTTTCCATTCTGTCCTTGCACTTTTGGGGGTATACATTGAATTAAAGTATATAGACAATTTAGTGACTCTCACTGCGTAATTTCAGATTATTTTCCAAACCGGTTGGACCAATTCACAGCCTTATCACCATTTTATTAGAGATCTGCTTTTCTACATCCCCTCCAACATTTGGTATTTCTATTTTTTATCATCTTTGTCAATTTTATGACTAGGAGGTGAAACATCAGAATTGTTTTCATTGACATTTCTGTAACTATTTTAGTGGTTGAAGCATTTTCCCCCATAGTTATAGATAGTTCATGGTTTTTTTTTCTTTTGAAAACTATTTATATCCTTTGGCCATTTATTGGGAAATATCTCTTGGTCTTATACATGTTTGATTCATATCTTAGAGAGCAGACCTTTATCAGGGATATTAGATACAAAAAGGTTTTTTTTCCCCATTTTTTAGCTGCACTGACTTTTTTGCAAAAAAAATTCATGTCATCAAAATTATGTTTTCTCTTTTATAATCTTTCCTAGTTTGCTCAATAATTTCTCCTTATGCATAGTTGTAAAGTATTTCCTTAAGTCCTTCTCATTCTCTAATTTAAAAAAAACTTGTGACTTTATATATTTAAATGATAGATCATGATTCCTGTCCAATCTTATTTCACAATCATTTTCTACATGTACTTGCTGTTCCAGTCAAACTGACCTGTAAGTTGTTTGTTCTACATAGCATTCCATCTCCTGCCCCTGGGACTCAAGTGGTTCTTCTGTGTCTGGAATGCACTGACGCCTCTACGTTATATGATCCCTAGCCTTCCTTAAGGCCCAGCTCAAGTGGTACCTTTTAAGGGATGCTTTGCCTATCCACCTCAATTATTAACAATCCTTCTCTCTTGAAATTGCCTGGAATGAGTTGGTTTATACTCAATATATGTTTGTGGAATTGAAATGAAGTTTAAATGAGAGACAGTGGGATGTAGTGAATAGAGAGCCAACTGCGGAGCCAAGAAGGCCTTGATTTAAGTGTCGCCTCTGACATATGCTTAGAAGCAAATATCTCAACCACTAAGTGCCTCAGAAAACTTTATAGGCCTGGAAATTACAAAATAATTGCAAATCTGCTTTGTTAAAGGAAGTATCTACACTAGAATTTTCCTATTCCCATGAAATCACAGGTATAGTCTTCCCTCTCAGTTGATAGAGAGACAGAGATGAGTATCATGTACATATATATATGTCTCTCTCTATATAGAGAGAGACATATATATAGAGAATACACATGCATATATATATGCATATACTTATATGTGCATAAGTACTACATATAATGTATATATAGTTTAAAATGTCATTTTCAACCTTAAAGTTGGTTATTTATAACTGATAATAAAGTGAGTGTTCTTTGATGCAGTTACCTTACAAATAAACAAAATATTACTGATGATAAAATCTTGGTCCCCACTTAGCCGCTGTCATCATCACTGTGGAAGTAGCCATGTTTGATGCATGACCTGTAGCATTAATGCCAACTAGTTTCTGCTTTACCCTTGCCCTAGGGCAAAATCCAGCAAATTGCCCAAAGTTATCCTATAATGTGATGGCCCAATTCTGGCCTTTTCCAACTTCCCTTCTCCATTCATTTTTTTTCCTAGTCTGAAACTTCACAATAGTAGCCATGAAAAGTAACTTTATAAATAATTCTAACAATAGAAACCCTAGAAGCCAGATCTGCCTAAGAATCTGAGAAAATCATAACCAGCTCCAAAGCATCAATTCCACAGAAAGGAAATATTTTTCTTCTGGCCTCAAACTGGATTTTCTGAAGGACTCATGCTCCTATGTACAAAGACATTATCTGTAGGGGCAAAAAATGTAAAACAAAACTATCAAAGAAGCTCTATCTTTTAAAAAAATTAATTAATTTATTTGTTTTTAGTTTTCAACAATCACATAAGTTTTACATTTTCTCTTCCTTTCCCTCCCCTTCCTCCCTGAGATGGCAGTCAATCATGAGTTCTACACATATATGCTTGTTAAACACATTTTTACGTCGGTCATGTTTCATAGAAGAATTAAAATAAATAGGAGAAATGATAAGAAAAAAACCAAAACAAAACATAATACAAAAGAAAATAGTCTGCTTCATTCTGCATTCTGATTCCATAGTTCTTTCTCCGGATGTGGATGGCATTTTGTCTCCAGAATCCTTAGGAATATTTTAAGTCCTTGCATTTCTGTAAAGGGCTAAGTCTATCAGAAACAATCCTCTCACATTGTGGTTATTACTGTGTATAATGTTCTCCTAGTTCTGTTTCAGCATCAGTTCATATAAGTCTTTCTAGGCCCCTCTGAAGTCTTCATTTCTTATAGCACAATAGTATTCCATTACATTCATATACACATTCATATACCACAACTTGTTCAGCCATTCCCCAATTGATGGTCATCTCGTCTATTTCCAGTTCTTGGCCACCACAAAAAAATCTTCTGTAAATATTTTTGTACATGTGGGATATTTTCCCATTTTAGAGATCTCTTTGGGATACAGCTCTAGTAGTGATATTGCTGGATCAAAGACGATACACATTTTTGTAGCCCTTTGGGCATAGTTCCAAATTGCTCTCCAGAATGGTTGGATCAACTCACAGCTCCACCAACAATGAATTAGTGTTCCAACTATCCCACATCTTCTCCAACATTTATCATCTTCCTGTTTTGTCATGTTAGCCAATCCGATAGGTATGATGTGGTACCTCATAGTTGTTTTGATTTGCATCTCTCTAATCAATAGTGATTTAGAGCATTTTTTCATATGATTAGATGGCTTTAATTTCTTCCTCTCAAAACTGCCTGTTTATATCCTTTGACCATTTATCAGTTGGGGAATAACTGGTATTCCTGTAAATTTGACTCAATTCTCACTATATTTTAGAAATGAGGTCTTTATCAGAGACACTAGTAGAAATTCTTTCCCAGTTTTCTGCTTCCCTCCTAATCTTGGTTGCATTGAGTTTCTATGTGCAAAAACTTTTCAGTTTAATGTAATCATAAATGTCCATTTTGCACTTCATAATGTTTTCTTTCTCTTGTTTAGTCATAAACTAGAGAAGCTTTATCTTTAAAAGAAATGGAAAACTGCTCCAAAACTGATGGATCATTTTGAGAACAAAGCTGACCATGCCTTGCAAGGGAGATTTCTGCTTTGATGGTGGTTTGAATTCAAAGAGCTCTGAGCTTACTCCCAATCTTTAGATTCTATAATTCTATAAAACATGAAGTTCTGGAAGAAATCAGATTGAGCCTTCCTTCTCCTGACAGCCTCACTTTTTATTAGCTAGAAAGAATGCTCAGTTTAACAAGCAATTACAGTCCCTTCTCATTCAGACACACTGAAATGATACTGTGGTAATTCTGGATTTTACCATCCTACCCTCATCCTCACGGTGATCTGTGACAGCACATAAATTTTTAATGTCTGTCTATTACAAGGCATTGTGTGATGTGAAAGATGGTTTAAATGGTAAAAACATTATTGATAAGTTTGCCCAACAACCTTCTAGGGAGACTAACTTAGGATGAGAGACCTTGAAGATTTCTTTTCACTTTGCTTACTCATTTCCAACAGTTAACTGTGTTGAATTCAGTTTTGCTTTAGATATTTCATAATCATCATATGTATATGATGAGAAATATACAACAGTAATAGTGTAAGGCAAAATAAGAAGTACATTATAAAAGATTTTTATTTTCAGTGATTTTAGTGATATTTTTCAATGGTTTTTTCCTAGGAGACTAGATGTAAAGCTGGAAGAGACTTTGGAGATTGTGTATTTTAATAGCCACATTTACCAAAAGAAAAGTAAAGTCCAGAGAGCAAAAATGACTTGTCAAAAGGTCATACAGCTACTTTTAGAACTGAGACTTGAATCCCAGGTCTTTTGACTGCCTGTCCTTTCCCTAATTAAAAAATGGGAGTGCTACCCAAATTAAAGGTCTAGTAAAATACTAGAAATGTCTGTGTTTATTTTTTTTCCTCTTCTGAGCCCCTGGGCTTTCCAAGACTGAAAATAGATGCTGGAGGGGAAATAGCTGCTATCAAATAAACTGCATATGAGAGATGAAAATCCTGTATGAAAAATTATAAAGTAGCAATGCAACCAAGATTAGAAGGAAAGCACAAAACTGAGAAATAATTTTTACAGTCAGCATTTCTGATAAAGGCCTCATTTCTAAAATATATAGAGAAGTGAATCACATTTATGAGAATATAAGTCATTCCCCAATTGATAAATGGTCAAAGGATATGAACACATAGTTTTCAGATGAAGAAATAAAAGTGATCAATACTCCTATAAAAAATGCTCTAAATCACTATTGATTAGAAAATGCAAATTAAAAAAATTAAAACAACTCTGAGGTCCCACATTACACTTATCAAGATTCGTTAATAACAGAAAAGGAAAATGATAGATGTTAGAGATGTGGGAATATTAGAGCAATAATTCATTGTTGGTGGAGTCATGAGCTGATCCAACCATCCTGAAGAGCAATTTGGAACTATGTCTAAAAAGCAACCAAATTGTGCCTTCCCTTCAATCCGGCAATACCACTACTAGGTAGATATCTCAAATAAGTCATGAAAAGTGAAAAATGACCCACATGTACAAAAATATTTATAGCAGCTCTTTTTGTAGTGGCAGAGAAGTGGAAATTGAGGGGATGCCCATCAATTGGGGCATGGCTGAACAAGTGTTGGTGTATGAATATAAAGGGGTACTATTATACTATAAGACATGATAAGCAGGCAGATTTCAGAAAAACCTGAAAATACACGAACGTATCCTGAGTGAAGTGAGCAGAGCCAGCACAATATTGCACATAGTGACAGAAAATACTAACCTCATCAAGAGATATAACTATGGAGGATGAATGCAGATCAAAGCATACTATTTTCACTTTGTTTTTTCTCATGACTTTTCCCTTTTATTCTGATTCTTCTTTCAAAATATGACTAATGTGGAAATATGTTTATCATGGTTTTGTATGTGTTACCTGTATCAGATTGTTTTCTGGCCTGGCGTGGGGTAGAAGAAGGAAGGAGGGAGAGAAATTTGGTACTCAACATTTTACAAAAAATGAATGTTGAAAACTATCTTTAAATGTAATTGAGGAAAATACTATTAAAAGTATTAGGGGTTAAAAATGAAAGGATAAGTCACTATAACAGTCTCTGAAACCATCAGAGAATGATGTTACTTTTCTGGATAACTGAAGCTTACTTTACTCCTTCAAGTATTGAAGTAGTGAGTGACTCTAGTCATTTGGTAAAAAAAAAAAATATGTTCTTTGCCCTCTTAAGCAATGTGCTAAATATTATTAACTTCTTTTTATAGAATCAAGGTCATATTGAGGTTTGAAGTGCTATTTGGTCCATGGTGGGTCCATGCTACTATAAGCCTGTTTTTCCTTCCTTTAAAATCATACCATTTCTATAAAACTGTGTATACTCTTTGACCAAACAAAACCTCTACTATGTGTATACTCTAAGGTGATCAATGAAAATGAAAAATATGTATATGCATGAAAATATATGCAGTTCTTTTTGTGATGGCAAAGAATTGGAAATTTATGGGATGCCTAACAGTTGGGGAATGGCTAAACAAGTTACAGAATATGAGCGTGATAGGATGCTATTGTGATGTAGGAAATGATGGAGATAGTTTCAGAAGAAAAAAAACTGGGAAGACTTATAGGAACTGATACAATGTGAAATAAGTAGAACCAAGAGAATAATGTACATAGTAACAGTAATTACTATATTATCAATATAGATAATTGATCAAGATAATCAATCAACTGTGAAGGACTTAGTAAGTCTGGTCAACACAATGATCTACCACAACTCCAAAGAACTCATGATGAAAAACCAGATAAGGAATTGATGGACTCAGAGTGCAGATTGAAGCATATTTTTTCCTTTCTTCTTCTTGCCCCTGCAACATGTCTAATGCAGAAATGTTTTACATGACTTCATTTGTATAATGGGTGTCATAACTTTGAAAGATGGAGGCAGGGAATTTGGAACTGAATATACATTTTTAAAAACTCGTGCCACTTGAAGCTTCTAACATGTCATTATTTGCAAGTGATTGGGTAACCAGATATCTAGTCCTTTTAAATCAATAATCTTTGTGGACATATAATTAAATCAAGGAACCTGGAGTATAGAAGACCTAAATTCAAAACTGTCCTTTAATACAGACTAGCTATATGACCCAAAATAATTCACTTAACTTCTGCCTGACTTAGTTTCTTAATCTGTACAATTGGACTAATATTAATATTCCTTCTCCTCCTACCTCTGATTATTTTAAAGACAAAGTAAAGTAATTTTTGTAAAGTACTTGGCAAACTTGAAAGTATTACATATGAATGCTATTGTTGTATTACATATTAGGTGTTACTCATTTTATAAAATTGTTGTGAGAAAAGTTGTTTGTAAACTGTAAAGTAGGAGCCACCATCATTGTGACTATTGTTCATAAGTATTCTAAAGACTTACGATGATGCAGTAGGAAAAGTGTAGGTTTGGAGGGAAAGGAAATGGGTCAATATTTGTGCCCTTCAATTTACAGCGTGACTTTGGCAAAGTTACTTGATCTCTCTGGGACTCGGTTCCCCTGTAAAAAGTGTGGGTTGATCCTGCTAATTTCTAATGTCTTTTCCCTATCCTAGCTCTAGTCTCCTAGCATCCCTTAGGATTTCTAAACAGTGGAGGAGTTGCGTTTTCTGGAAATCTGACACTTGAATAAATGGGGTGCTGGGGAATTAACATTAACCTTGTTATTATGTCTTTTCTTGCTAAGTCTTAGCTCCAAAGACTTGGATATTTCAATCTTGTGGTGCTTAACTTGATTAGGAATTTTCCAGACTGTGCTCTTAACACAACTAATTCTTTCAAAATGTGTGTGGGTCCTCACAGAAGTGTGTTAATATTAATGAGGAGGAGACTGTAGCTTGCCAAGTTTCACAAATTAGAAAGTAATAGTTGATTTAAAAGTAAAAACAGAACTTCCATTGCAGATTATATTTTGTTCATTTATTTACAGGGAAGGTAGTTAAGTTTTAATTATCTATGACAACTATTTGCTAAAGTCCTATAGTAAGTATTGCATATTTGGTTTAAAAAAAAAGTTTCTTGGAATTTACTTTCTAAATTTCCCTTCAGCTATTTTCTTGATAATTGGGATTGAGAAGTGCGGTAGAAAATATGCTTCTTGGAGGTCAATAATGGTATCCAGATGTAATGATATAATGTGCTGCCCTAAATATAGTGTTATGGATAAAGCCTGCTACCTTAGTAAAGAATAATATTTGGAACATTTCTTAGAGTCTTACTTACGCTTCTATTGCCAACCCAAGTCATATGTGTACATAAAGATCTCCTGGCTTCATAGGTGTAACTATCCCTTAGTCAATGACAAAATTTAATTTCTATAACTGACTTAAATCCACAGCATGGATCTAAGTTAAAATAATATTTTCACATACTGACACTTTTAATCAGTGCCTAGGGTCTTGCATAATTGAAAAATATTACCCTTTAAATGATATAAAGTTGTTCAAAAATTCAATATCTTGTGATTTTTCTTCTAATAATATTCTCTCCTGATGCCTCATAATAGTGTGGAGGTAACCTGGGGTTATCAAAGGCTGTTCTTGGAGAGTATATGTTCTAGTATGTCCTATGAAGCTGGAAAGGATCTGAATATAGACAAGGTGATGGACTGGTTTGTCCATAAAAACACAAACTACTTAAGGGCAGAGACTATTTCCCTTTCGTCTTTGTATCCCCAGTACTTAATGCAGTGTCTGGCACATAGTAAATGATTAATAAATACTGACTGACTGATTGTTATTTGAGCATGAATAAAGCTAAGCTTGGAGAGAATCACAACAGGTTGGCTATGGGATGAAGAATTGTTTCATTACAGTAACCTTTTAAAATGCCGTTAGTAAGTTGTAGAGGTTGAGGTCATATTGACAAGGGGAGAATGCACTCTAAGGAAAATACAGATGCTTAAGGCATGATTTATTATTTTTATTAGAGCTCAAACCAGGACCCCAATTAATTAAGAAATTTACTGTATTTCCTGTTTAGGAACATTAGAGGACAAAGACATTTTGACCCATCACTGACAAACCTCATACCTTAATTTATTGTTACAGCAGTAAAGATGGATTCGTACTGATTGAGTACTCATCCAGTTTTCCTTAGGACCAAACATTTACAAGAAAACTGACCAGAATTAGAAGTGCAGTTTCCACCACAATATAAAGTTGATCTACATGGATGGAATTTGTAACTTTGAATCATAGGACAGGATCATCAAACTAGATCTGGAAGAGACTTCAAGTGCCATCTATTGTAACTTTCTCATTTTATGGAAAGGGAAGCTGAGGGCTTGGACGATAAATGATTTTTCCAAGATCGCAAAGGCATTAAGCTTCAGAAGTCAAGAATGAACCCAGCTCTTCTGACTACATGGTCAGTGTTTTGTTTGGTTTGGGTTTTTTTCTAATGTACAGGCTATTTCCTATTGACCCTCTCCTTTCATCATTTAAGGTAGTTGAATACAATTAATTGTGTAAAATAGTAGTCAGGTGTGAATTTGCTAGAATGTTTTAGTTGCTGTTTATAATACTAGGGAAGAAATACTTCATGTGTATTACAAATAGAACAGAAGGTAAAATCCACCAAATCTCATCAATCTGCTTTCAAGATCTGTTAATGGAAATAGGGACATTTAGACTAGAAATGAGGCTCCAAACAACATGGTCAGTATTTTTAAAAATATATATTTGCAGAATTTTCACTTGGAGAAGGACAGACCTACTACCAATAGGAATCAGTTTTGGTTCCACACTTTCTAGCAATTATACCCTTCCAACCATGGGAATGCAAGGAATGATCAATTCTCCAAGGATGAAATGCCCCTTCCCCTTGCCAACATTAACTGCTTTATTTGTGTCCTTAATCCATTCTCTCTAATCACCTCTGGAAGCTGTCCTTTTGGATCAATTTTTCTCTCTCACTCATTTTCAACCTGTCCTTATCCGCTGTCTCTTTCCCTGCTGGCTTGAAACCTATCCAGATTTCTACCATCTTAAGGAAACAAAAACAAACGAAAAAAACAAAAACTACTCTTTGCTGGTCCTTACCATCCTCTCAAGGTATTTCATAGTCTCTCCTTCCTTTCCCAGCCAAACTCCTACCAAAGAAAAATATCTCACACCCCATTTCCTCTTCAATCTCTTGCAATCTAGCTTCTTTCCAACTACTTGACTTAAGTTTATTGTTGTTCAATAGTTTTCAGTCACATCTGACTTTTTGTGACCCCATTTGAGGTTTTCTTGGCAAAGATACTAGAATCATTTGCCATTTAATTATCCAGCTCACTGTTCTGTCTGTTTGTCTGTGTCTCTACATATATATGTATATATACGTGTTTCTATAAATACATATATGCACATATACACATGTGTATATATGTATACATATATATACACATATATGTAAGGTGATTGTTCTAATTTCTACAAACTACTTTCAAACTTTTCCAACAATTTTTTCAAAAACAAAAGTTCTTCCACAAGTAATTTGTCTTCTCAAGTTTATTAAATACTGTGTTATTAAGTTCAGATATGTCTATTTCCTCCTTATTAAATTTGTTTCACTGATTTCATTTTCTATTTTTAACATGTATGCAATAGTTTTGATGTTTAGAACTTTATAGTACAATTGAAGGTCGGCATGTACAATTTCCCTTTCATTTCGACTTTTCTTCATTATTTCCCTTCATATTCCAGATTTTTTTCTGCCAAATGAATTTTATTTCCTCTACCTCTATAAATATCATCTTGATATTTTGATTGGTATAATATTATATCTATTAATTTTAGTAGCATCATCCTTTTATTTGATTGGTTTAATCCAAGAATGAGCAAGGAACAACCCCCTAGTTGTTTAGATTATTCTTTATTTCTCTAAGGTGTGTTTTCTATTTGTATCTATACAGGTCTTGAATGGACCTTCAGAGGTTGGCTCCTAGATATTTTTTTTAAGTTCCCCCTGCCCCCAAGTGGGACTCTCTTTTATAGTATATCATCCTAGATCTTATCTGTGCTTTATGGAAATGATGTTGGTTTTTATACTTACTTTGCATCTTCTTACAGTGCTAAAACTATTGGTTGCCTAAATGAGTTTTCTTGTTGATTCTCTAGGATTTTTTAAGTAAACCTCGTATTTCCAGTAAATGGGGATACTTTTGTCTCCTTTTTGCTTATATTTACTCCTTTAATTTCTTTCTCTAGATTTACAGTTCTTTTCGCATGTTTAGAACCATGTCAATATACAACAAAAACAGGGCACATTCTAACCTTATTCATTTAAATCTACTTATTGGGAGAGAATTTGGGTGGCACAATAGATATCAAATCGGGCCTGGCATTAAGAAGACTCGCCTTTGTGAGTTCAAACCTGGCCTCAGACACTTACTAGTTGTGTGACCCTGAGCAAGTCCCTGAATCTTGTTTGCTTCAGTTTCCTCATCTGTGAATTAAGCTGGAGAAAGAAATGGCAGACCACTCCAGTGTCTTTGCCAAGAAAATCCCAAATCAGGTCACAACGAGCTGGGCACTACTGAAACAACTGAGCAGCTAAATTTATTGGGAAATATTCTAATTTTTCCCCTTTACACATTATTCTTGCTTTTGGTTTAACATATATACTTTTTATTATATGTTTTGTTAAAAGTTTGAAAATGTTTACTCTTTGTAGGAGTTTTAGCATAAATGAATATTGTATTTTTCGGACTATTTTTCTATGTCTTTTGTTGTAATCATATACATTTGGATGGTTTTGTATTTAATATAATTATTTTCATAATGTTGAACTGTCCTTGCCTCCCTGGGAAAAACCAACTTATTAAAAAACATTATTTATAGGTTATTAGAGTCTTTCTGCCAAAATTTAATTTAAAAGTTTTGAGATGATATTCATTAATGTGTATCTTCAATGCTTAGGACAATGTGTGACACATTCTAAACATTTGTTGAGTGATTGATGAGTATTAAGATATTGTATTCAATAAATCATTTTAAATTAATTGATTAATTAGCACAAAAGTTATCCAACCAGAAACTAGTCACTTTTCTGAGATTTGGGGGAGAGCATTCATGTTTCACATAGCAATTAATCCAGATAATTTCTAAAGTTCCTAAGATTCTAGAAGTAATGTGATTTTCTGTAGCATTTTTTAAAGTTTCAGAGATGACTTCTGCCAGATAAAATTCTGGTTCTGTTTATCTCACTTTTCATCAGTTCCCATACTTATCTATATTCATTGTGAGTTATGGTACAATAATATAATATCACATTTCATGTAACATCGTATTTTTTTAGCCATTACCCAATAGATGAGCTTTTGTTTCTTTGTTTCAGGTTCTTTGCTACAACAGAAAGTGTTATTGTATTTTGGGGCATGTGAAATATTGTGTTTCCTTCCTTGATCTCCTTGGTGTATATGCCTAGCAGTGGGATATCTGGATCAAAGATTATGGATGTTTTAATCTCTTTCTTAACATAATCTTGGATGACTTTTTATGAAATTCTTATACCAAGATACATTTAAAAGATTCAGTTACGATGAGATATAAGATTTCATGTGTCACTAATTAATTTAGATGGAAAATGGGAGGGTGGGAAAAGAGTTTATTAAAATTCATAAGCACTGTAGTAGCATATTAGTGAATATAGCTGAGTCCATGACCAATGACTCCAATCAAGAAATTTTCAGTGAAGTTGACAGCATCATGACCAACATTCAAGAGATGACATCAGATATCATCTTTATTGACATGTATTTAACAATTTAAGTTTTATGAATATTTGGACATTATCTTGTTTGACCCACCTAACAACCTCATGAGATAGACTATACAGATACTATTATGTTATAAATGATGAAACTGAGGCTCACAGAGGTTGAATGAACTGTTCATACTCACTCAAATACTAAGTGTTAGAGGATTTGAGATTTTCTGATGCCAAATTCAGTACTCTGACAATTGTACCATGATGTCAACACACCTTCTATGTTCCTGTTGAGAAACTAAAGAAAGAACCCATGTTGCTTAAGTATATTTACCCTCAGCCTAGGAAAAACCTTGTCCATTTCTCAAAGAATTGTTTCCAGGAGAGGCTGTCAGTTCCTTCCCTTGAGACATTCTCCAAAGAGTAACTAGAAAATCCGTTAATCCTTTCCAGATTACATACACCACCCACATGCATCAGCCACCTCTCTCTGCTCCATTTTCTTCACCAGGTCTAGTGTGTTTGATTGACTGGAAGAGAAGCAAAGTCTGAGAGCCTCACTTTCTGTTGGGAATTCTAAGAATCTACAATCCCTTATCACTGTCAACCTAAGGGAAAACTGACACCCAGCTGGTTCTGATGGTAAAAAAAAAAAAAAACCTAATTCCAGGACAATTACCTGCCTAGAAGCGCAGGGCCCCTAGCTCTAATGAATATATTCTGCTTTCTCTTCATCATATCATAATCTTTCAGTATTATTTTCTCTGATTTTTATAGAAGAAATATTACCAGGGATGTGTAAGCCTACACAAGTCACTCAATTCTATTTGCCTCAATTTCTTTATCTGTAAAGTGAGCTAGAGGAGGAAATGGCAAATCACTCCAATATTTTGTGCCAAGAAAACTTTAAATGAGGTCACAAAGAGTCAGGCATGCCTGAAAAACAACTCAACTATTGTCAGGGCAGAGTGGATAGGCTGGGAGGTAAGGGGTGGTGCCAGATTAAGAAGACCTGGTTTCTAGGATCTAGTCTGCCTGCCTCTACTATCAATTGATTATTGTAACCCTAGTCATATGACCCATATGAGCCCAATTTTCTTACCTTACAGGATTATTATGGGGGGGGGCGGGAGGGAAGCAAGCACGCAGCCCTGTTTCACTCCATTGGTGACTGGGAAGGCTACAAGCCAAGACCAAAGTGGAAGGAGTGTTGGTGCATGATTTTCTGTTTGCAGATGATTGTGTACTCAATGCAGCCTCTGAAGCTGAGATACAATAAAGTATGAATCAATTCTCTGTTGCCGGTACTAATTTTGACCTAATGACTAACACCAAAAAAACAAAGGTGCTCCATCAGTCACAACCACACCATCCATATGTGGAACCATCAGTTACAACAAATGGAGAAGTTTTGAATGCTGTGGATAAGTTCACTTACCTTGGTAGTGTACTTTCCAGGGATGTACATACTGACAATGAGGTTGATACATGCATTGCCAGAGCTAGCTCAGTGTTTGGGAGGCTCTGAAGAAAGGTTTGGGAGAGAAGAGGTAGTAGACTGACTACCAAATTGAAGGTCTATAGAGCTGTTGTGCTGACCTCATTGTTATATGCTTGTGAAAAATGGGCAGCCTACCAGCACCATGCCAGGAAACTTAATCGCTTCCATTTGAACTGTCTTAGGAAAATTCTGAGGATCACCTGGCAGAATAAGATACAGACACTGAAGTCCTTGCTCAAGCTGAACTGCCAAGTATTCAAACTATGCTTCAGAGATTGCAACTCCAATGGGCTGGCCACGTTGTTTGAATGCAAAATGTATGCTTGCCAAAAAGACTCTTTTATGGAGAACTCAAATGGGGCAGGTGATCACATGGTGGCCAGAAGAAACGATACAAGGACACTCTCAAGGTCTCTCACAAGAACTTTGGATTTGACTGTGTAACATGGGAGACACTGGCACAGGATCGTTCAGCATGGCATGCCCACATAAGAAAAGGTGCTGTGCTCTTGGAGCAAAGCAGAATTGAGATAGCACAAAGTAAATGCAGGATGCGCAAATTTGAAATCCACCCCAAATATTCATACAGACTATCTGTGCCCAACCTGTGGTAGAGCACTCCAAACTTGTATTGGTCTGATGAACCACAGTCAGATACACTGAAATTTCACTTTACAATGGTGATGTCATTTTGGTCCTCTTCGAAGACAAAGGAAAAATAACCTTTACAGGAGAAGGGAAATCATTAGGGAATTGAACAAAGCATACATCTTAGTGGATAAAATACTAGATTCGGAGTCAGGGGACCTAGGTTCAAATCTTGGCTTGGCCTTTGTGAGATTTTGTGAAGTTCATGTAAATCAGTAAGCATTCATTAACCACCTACTGTGTGCTGACCTCTGGAGAGACAAAGGCAAAAGACAGTACCTACACTCAAGGAGATCATAATGTAATGTGCACATATTGGCAGGGGATAAGAGATGGGAGGGAGATAGAGATAACATGAAAAAAAACTGTGTATAAACAAGATATATCTAGGGTAATTAGGAGATAATTAATAAAGAGAAGGTAATATTAAGGAATATGGGAACAGGATTTTCATATTGGATAGGATTTTACTTGTGACTTGAAGAAAGTCTAGGAAAACATGAGGCAGAGATGAGGGAGAGTATGCCAAGCACAGAGATATAAGGAAAATGCTCAGAGTCCAGAGATGGATTTCCCTGTTTGAGGAAAAGCAAAAAGACAAGTGATAAATTGTTTGCTGCGGATTACAATCATCATAGTGATATTTGTAGAGTACTTTGTCTTTTTTTAATTAATTAATTTGGATATTTTTTCAAATTTTGAGTTCTAAATTCTCTCCCACTTACTTGCCCCCACCAACTCATTTGAGAAAGCAATGATATCAATGATACATGTGAAATCATGCAAAATATTTTCATGTTAGCCATGTTGCAAAAAAAAAAAGCAAGAAAAATAAAGTGAAAAAATGTATACTTCACTCTGCACTCAGGCTCCATCAGTTCTTTCTTTGAAGATGGAGAGCATTTTTTGTGATAAGTCCTTCAAAATTTTCTTGAGTAGTTTTATTGATTAAAATATCTAACACATTCATAGTTGATCATCACATAATATTGCTGTTACTATGTAACATTCTCCTGGTTCTGCTCACTTCATTCACTTTGGATCAGTTCATGTAAGTCTTCTCAGGTTTTTCTGAAATCATCCTGCTTGTCATTTCTTATAGCATAGTAAAATTTCATTACAATTACGTATCACAACTTGTTTAGCCAGTTGAAGTGTAGCCCCTTGTGGGGGTCATGTGGGCTCAAAATTACTTTATGTACAAAAACAAACAAATTGAGGCAGAACTTTGAGCCAATAACACTTTATTAAAGGGTCTGTAACTCTCTTTAATGACATGGGCCTCAGATCTTTCTCATGACCAGAGATACCCTTTTCCCTTATAAACTTAGTTTTATAGTTCTTGATACCCAGGTGATATAGAAGTAAAATATAACACATTGATTGATAGATCTTGACCTTGATCCTCCAGAAAGGTTTGTACAAAATACAGAATTCCATTGGTTGACAAATGAGTTGATGAGCAGACCTTGACAGACCTTTCTTGATCCATGGGCTGGGCTGATAAACAGATGTCAAAACATCCACATGGGCCAATGGGCTAGTAGAAAGGCAGACCAGCAACCAGGGTTACTTAGGGCCAGATGCTCATAGCCATCTCCCCACACTAGGCAAGATAGGGATGACAAGGGATGAAGGGGCAACAAAAATAGCTGGGGGACTTCCCATGTTATTGAATCACCTCTGCCACATTAGGTTTCATCACCATAACAAGGCAAAAACAAGTGTGGAAATCCTCTAGTTAGTTCAATTGCTACTAAATTTAGTGAAAATGGAATTGGAACCCATATCTTTTTCCAAGTCCAGAGTTCTTTGTATCATACAACCCTACTTTCTCAAAGTAATAGGAATTCAGAGAAGAGAGACAACAATTCAATATGACTTCAGAGAAGAGAGATCAATGAGATCTAGAGAAGATAGGGAAAGACTCATGGAGGAAGTAGGACTTGAGCTGGACCTCCAAGGATGGGTAGAATTTAAAAAATCAAAGGAGATAGGGAGGATATCCTAAGCAAGATGCAAAAAAAAAAAATCAGTCTTCAATCTTACCAGTCAGAATTACTTCTCTTTTGGTTCTACCATTCTGCTCATATTGAGTTTAGCCATTTGCATAGCAATCTGGTTTCCTATTTAATTATTTACCCTAACAGTATAGGCGATTGAGTTCGAGGAATTACTTTGGAGACCAATAAGCAAGTTCATGCCACCATTTCCTTGATAGATGACAATATTCAGTTGAATTTGTAGTGATTGATTTTATTTTTCAAACAAGATTTGTCTTCTAACTATTACAAAGCTTTGAGGAAAAGGACACAAATCATATACATATCACTGTAGAAGGGGTGAATAGGTTACAAACAAAAAGAAGGACCCTTTCCTGCATAGAAGTTTTTTTTTATTTTTGTATTTTATGATCATATTACTTGGGAGTTAAGATTTAATCTATGAACATATGAAATTAACAAAAGCAGGTATTTATTAAACATCCAATTTGCTAGTGCATTGAATTCATAGGCACGTATCATAGGTGCCTGCTTTCAAGAAACTTAAAATATAATTAGAAATACAGAACCTAGTATTTATGTATGTGAAAGAGCTATAGGGAAGAAGTATCAAAAGAAGACTCAATGAAATACATGATGGATTAGGAGTAAGAGTACCAGGATTCGGTAATGGCTCTGCCACTTACTACCCATGTGACCTTAGGTAAGTCACCCAACCTCAAATGAAACTGAGTTTATTCATCTGTAAAATGAGGAGACTTGATTTTGTATCTCCAGTGCTTAACCCAGTGCCTAGAATATAGCAAGTGCTTAGTAAATGTTTGTTGATTGATTGATTCTAATAGAGCTCTCTAAAACTCTCTAGCTCTAAACAAATTATTGTAAGCTCTAAACAAAAGGTTGTAAGAGGAGAAGATGGCCAAGGTGAAGGATGCTGGATATGGCAACAGAGAACCTGGCATCAAATTCTAGTTCTACTTCTTTCTCCTTTCTTGATCTTGCAAGAAATCATTTAAACTGTTTGAGCCTCAGTATCCTGTTATTTTAAAAGAAGAAGAAGCGATGAACTAGGTACGCTCCAAGGTCCTACCAAACCACAAATCTATGGCACTAGTGAGAGAATGAAGAAGTCATTTAGTTAAGAAAAATCTAGGGATTTTGATAATTAAGACACACAAACACACAAAACAAAAAGGACAGGAAGGTTTATATTTCTGATGAAGGACAAAATGCAAACATGAGTCCCTCCCCACTTTTCCCTTTGAAAAGCCAGTCTAGGCATCAAAAAAAGTGCAATAAAGAACAAGATTGTTAGCTAAGACTCAACTTAGATCTAACTAAATTGAATGATAGATCCCACCTTCAAATTTCTGAACAAACCCTGGAAACTATTTTCAGAAGTAGCATTAGGCACTGTTTTCTTTGAAGCTCTAACATGAAGTCTCCTAAAAGACACTGACTTGTACAACTTACAACTTTTCCTAATGAAAACAGAGAGAAGACAAGCATGTAAGCTCCCCCGAGGCATCTACCCTTGCAAAAGAATCTATTTGGAAAGGTATGCTCAGTGCATTTTTAACATCACAAAGCCCACAATCTTAATCGTACTTGAACTAGCTGGAGGATTTACCAAATAGCAATGTCTGCCACCCTCAGAATTTAATCTTAACTGCATGGTGCTGCCTTAATCATATTTCACTTATTTTCTTTTATATGTCTGCTTAAGATAAATGAGCCGCTCCTGCATCAACAATAGTTCAGAATTCATAAGCTAACATTTTTCACCTGGGACAGCAAATATAGCAACTTGTACTTTATTATCCATCCCTCATTTTCTTCCCTTCAAACAATCAATAAATTTTCAACAAATGTCTCTTTTTAAAGGTTGCTTACAGGTTTCTGTTTCAGTACAATGGGACTGCATTCATTTTCATACCAAACACCAAAATCTTAGATGCATTTTTAAAGAAATTGCCTGAGTTGTATTTTCAAAGAATTTCTTTGCAAACAAGAAGGTACTTCAGGGCACTCTAATTGCAGCTTCTCTGAAGTATAGAAACCTTTTCCAAATGATATGTATGATTTCTATTCATCAAAATGTCATTCCAGTATTATTTGCATGCATTTATTCTCTCAGAATCATAGAGTGAAAGCAGAAGCAAAGTGTAAACACTAACTTCTCTAATCCCTTCATTTATTTATTTTTATTTTTTGTAAATACTATTTTATTTTTTCTAATTCTAAAGATAGTTTTTAATATTCATTTTTACAAAATTTTGAGTTCCAAATTTTTCTACCTCTCTCCCTTCCCTCCCCCATCCCCAGGACATCAAGCAATCTGATATAGATAATATGTATCCAATCATGGAAACACATGTATATATTAGTTACTCTGTAAAAGAAGAAACAGAAAAAGGGAAAAGTCATAAGAAAAAAAGTGAAAATAATATGCTTCAATCTGCATTCAGATTTCATAGTGCTTTTTCTGAATGTGGCTAGCATTTTCTGTCATGAGTCATTTGGAATTATCTTGGATCATTGTATTGCTGAGAAAAGCTAAGTCAGTCACAGTTGATCATCATACAACATTACTGTTATTGTGTACAATGTTCTCCTGGTTCTGCTCACATCATTCAGCATCAATTCACATAAGTCTTTCCGGGTTTTCTGAAATCCACCTGCTCAGCATTTTTTATAGCACCATTACATTCATATACCACAACTTGTTCAGTCATCCCCTAATTGGCAGGTATTCCCTCAATTTCCAATTCTTTGCCATCACAAAAAGATCTACTATAAATACTGTTTGTACATGTAGGTCCTTTTTCCTTTTTTTATGATCTCTTTGCAAAGTCCCTCATTGAAAAAAGGAATTTTAATGTTTTTTTTCACAAACACATATTTGTTTGTAAACTATTGCTATTTTCCCTTAAATTCTGACTCCATTAAATTCTTCCTTATAACAGTAAAGCGCATTAAACAAAAGCAAACTACTTAGTACCTCCAACTGACAGCATGAAACATTTTCTTCATCCATAGTCTCCATCTCTAGGCTGAGAGAAGGAAGGTATATTTCTCTTTTAGATCTACAAGATCAATACTGAAATTTTGTTTTTTATTGAACATCTCCCCTGTAATTTGTCTCCTTGGAATGTATTCCCAGTAGGGAGATCACTAGCTCAAAGGATATAGTCATTTTATGACTTCATTTGACTAATTCCAAATTAATTTCTAAAATACTTCGACCAGTCCACACCTGTGGCACTATATTAGTCATGTCTGTCTTCATGCAGACCCTTTAACATTATCTATTTCTCATCCTCATCTAGATTTGATGCCTCATTTTAAAGATGAGGAAGATGAGGTCTAGAGATGTGACCGAAGTCATAGAGGTAGTGAGGAAAGGAGCTGGTAATAGAACCCAGATCTCTTAACTTGTTCAATTTTTTTTCCCTAGATGACACTGACTCAGATTTATTTCTAACTGTTTTCTGCAAACATTCATTAAGTCCTTGGAATCACAAGAATTTAGTTATAAATACATTAAAAGTTATGCAAACCAACCTCTACAACTGAACTCCCATGTGGAGTACAAAGAAAGAATATTCAATTGCAATAGTCAGGAGACTCTAGTTTCTCTCAAATCTGAATTATCTCATATCCTTCCCACTTTAACCTTTTATGAGCCTTCTGTAAAACCATGAAACTTTTAGAATACTTCAGTGATGTCTCTATTACTGTTTTGTGAATAACTCTCTTTGTTAGAAAATTGTTCTTTATAGTGAGCCAAAATCTGCCTCTTTACAACATTGACTCACTTTTCCTAATGCTGCCCTCTAAAAACATGTAGACTGAATTGAGTCCCCCTTATTCATGCAGCTCTTCAAATATTTAAAGATAGGCATTATGTGCCCCCAAGTTTTCTCTTCTCCAGGAAAAAACATACTTAATGTATCCCATATGCCTTCACCCTTCTAATTGTACCTGTTCTCTATGTTCTAATCAATCAGCAAGCATTTATTAAGCACCTACCACATTCTAGGCACCATGATGGACCCCCTCAGAAAATATAAGGATAAAAATTAAATAGTCTGACCTTAAGAAGATACCATTTTATTGGAGAATACAACACTGCTATGTTTAGAGATTTTAGTAAGGCAATAATAGCTGGGGGGCATTACTAGGGGATAAAGCCACATGTAAGAAATGACATATGAACTGAGCTTTAAAAAAAGCTAGAAATTCTGAGAGGTAGAAGTGTGGATACAATACATTCCAAGCATGAGGAAGAGCTCCTGAAAAATCTGGAAAAAGCAGATGGAGTGTGATGTATAAGGAACAAAAAAGAAGTAAATTTGATTGCGTATATTTTAGTGATATATAATAAGCCTGAAAAAGTAAACAGGAGGCAGACTGTGATGACCTTTAAATGACAGAGAAGTTTATAGTTAAACTGCAGGCAACAGAGACTCAGCTGTACCTTACTGACATAGTCAGACAGATGCTCTTGCAATATCAGTAGACAGTTCTGGCAAAAAAATGGGTAGGGGTGGAGGGCAAGATTTGAGCAAAGGCCAATTAGGAGAGTACTGCAGGTGAGGGGATGAATGCCTGAATTAGGATGGTGGCCATGGAAGTAAGAGAGAACAGATGCCAAAAGATGTAGGAACCTGACCACCACCTCCAAGGCTGCAAATTAAGGCAAGTTAATATTCATTATTAAAATTGCTATGTGCCAGGCACGGTGCTAAGTGAAAACAATCCCTGCCCTGAAGGAGCTCACATTCAATGAGGAAATGAATATGTAAACAGCTACGTATGCTTAAGATATCTACAGGGTAAATAATGACTGTCTCAAGGACCGTTGTAACCCAGATCTTCCTGTCAACAAAGCTGAAAGAAAAGAATCGAGATGCCTGAGAAGCACAGGTCCTGCAGTGGATAGAGTACTGGCTGGGGGGTCAGGAAGACAATCAACCTTAGACATTTACTGACTGTGTGACCGTGGCAAGTCATTTAATTTCTGTCTGCCTCAGTTTCCTCAAATATAAAATAGTGATGATAACAGTGCCTACCTCTCAGGGTTGTTATAAAGATCAAATGAGATAACATTTATATAGCACTTAGGGTACCTGGCACAGACTTCTTCCATTCTTTATACTAGTGTTAGAAGTATAATATTTTATCCAGGTTCATTCCCGCCTATAGCCTGTTTAGTTTCTTTAGGGCAGATGTTTTTATTAGATCTTCAGCAATGGCCCCTCATCAAAAGGTGTTGTCCAGATGATGGCCATGTTGGGGGTAGCTGGGCAGCACAGTGGATAGAGCACCAGACCTGGAGTTAGGAAGACTCATCCTCCTCAGTTCAAAATCCTACCTCAGACACTTACTGGCTGTGTGATCCTGGGCAAGTCATTTAACTCTGTTTGCCTTAGTTTCCTTATCGATAAAATGAACTGGAAAACCCATCTAGTATCTTTGCCAGGAAAACCCCAAATGAGATCACAAAGAGTCAGACACAATCAAAAATAACTAAACAACAAGAGAATAAACTGCACTCACTTCCCAAGATCGGAGAGCCCCTCTTGCCTGTATTCTCCCAGCTCCAAAAGCCATTTGTACTCCCTGAGAAGCACAAAGCAAGGCCACCCATAAATTATTATTGGCTACCAGGAAAAAATCAAATGCTTCCTCTACCACAGCCCAAGACAGGTAAATCATTAAGAACAACTTTATGAGAGGTTATAAAACATAAATGAGAAATCATGGTTTAAACGTTCCCAGGTGCATAAGAAATTTGAGAGTTGTATGTCATCATGTCAGATGTGCACACATATAATTGGCCGACTAGGATGTCAGCAATAAGCTCACCAGGAATTTTGAAAGAGAAATAAAAATACCTATTGAATATGAAAAACAAAACAAAATGAAGATCCATAGGAAGCATACTTTAATTTTTTTCATTAAAATAAATATTGGCATCTTATGTTTTCGCATTACCTAAATTTTCACCACATTCCTTCCCTTTCTCCAAAAAGTCATACATAAAATAGAAACTGTTTTAAAATGGAAAAGAAAAGAATAAGAAAAGATCATCAAAATTAATCAAAGATATGAATATAGCCCCACCTCCAAAAGATATAGGGAAAAAAGTATCTTTTCATATCTCTTTTTTGGGACTGTATTTGTTCTTTATAATTTTACAATATCAATGAAGCTGTGATTTAATTGAAGTGGTTACTCCTTCCTCTGACAAAGATCACAAACATTTTAGTCCATCATTTTCTTTATGCCTTTTCACAAATACTCCACAGAGGATCTACCTAACTGGCTATAGATGTTTCTCTTGTTCTATTAGTCTAGTTATCATTGTACCATTTGGACCTGCTCTCTTTTGTGTCTCATGCTCATTTTGTGGCTGGTCCATTTTGATTTCTGGGCATGCATATTCTTGGTAATATCTTTTGTGTGACCAATCACAATTCTAGAAGAACAGTGACAAAGAGCTAATGGACTCAGGCTACGTAATAGGACAAATTCCAAGGTGAGAATTTGTTTTGCTGGACTTCTATGCATATTTTTACAAGGGTTTTGTTTTTCTGGGGTTTTTTGAGTGGATCCAAAACTAGAGAGTACCTCAAACCTCATGTAGCCTGGTGTTGGGACTCATGTTGTGAGTTGGAGTGGTACCTCCAGGTGAACAGCATATAGATTATGATCCACCCCTCCAACATGTTTGACTTTGTCAGGTCAAAATGAGGAGAAAGATAGGTAAAAGAAAAGATGGGTAAAAGAAAAGAAAAGAAGCTGACTTTTGTTAGAAAAATTTTAATATTCAAAATCTTTTGTGTAACTTCTCCCATACAAGTTATCTTTATTAACATGATACAGTCTTTTTATGTCCATCCTGGGGTCTTTCCATTCTCCTTTGTAACTTTAATTTTGTTAATTAATAGAAATCAAATTAATTTTGATTCATTTAAATTCTTATGAGATCATGATTCATAACCATATAACATCACCAGGACAATACTGGTATAAAATGGATAAGTATTTGCAGAAGTGAACAATTTGAATTCACTGAAAACCTTATGCAGTTCAAACTGCTAGTCAATTGCAGGTACATTTTTCCTAATGTATATGAATGAAAGATGAAAAAGTAATACGTAAGTCTAGATCAAGAAATGTTGATTCACTCTCTTAGCTCTAACTCATCTTAAGGATTTTGCTGCCAGGTCCAGAATACTGGACCTAAAGTCAGAATGACCTGGGTTCAAAACCCTCCTCAGACACTTACTAGTTGTGAGACTTGGGGCAAATCTCAAGTTCTTTGTGCTTCAGTTTTATCATCTGTAAAAGTAGGATGTTGGATTCAATTACCTCTAAGCTCCCCTCTAACTTTCCTTCTATGATGCCAATAATTCCTCACACTGAAAATTCCTAACTTTTCTCAGGAGACTTTTCTAGTCAGTTAATCATTTTATGGAATTGCTCCTAATGTCTAAACTAATCATGGCTTCAATTTAAGTATGCTTCTTAACTTTTTTTTTTCCTCTTCAGACTGGGCTTCCCTATCTTTCCCAGTCTGGAAATGTAGTGGCCACGCACAGGTCCGATCCTAATATTGATTAGCATGTAAGCTTTGATATGCTCTGCTTGTCTGATCCAGGTTGGTTTTCCCTTCCTTAGACATCTTTATATTCCTTCCCTCTGAAAGGATGCCCCATATTGGTGCCAGACTTTGTGAGGATGCCCAATAAGCTTTAGTCCTACTGTAGCTAACAACTAGAAATCAAGCAAGCACCAGTCCCATTCTCCCCAGCAGTAGGGATTATGTGTGCCATTAGCTCAGACTATTTCCTCACATTTCAAAGATTACAAAGCACTTTCCTCAAGACTCTGAGAGGTGCTATTTTCCCCCTTTTCACAAAAAAAAAGAAACTGAGTTCTTAAGAAGTTAAGGGAATTTTTCATGAAGCTCTCTTTTAAAATGTTAATTAATTATTTTTAGTTTTCAACATTCATTTCCACAAAATTTTGAGTTCCAAATTTTCTCCCCATCTCTCCTCTCCCTCCACCCCATAATACCTTGCATTCAGATTACCCCTTCTCTCAATCTGCTCTCCCTTCTATCATACCCCTCCCTTCCCTTATCCCCATCTTCTCTCTTTTCTTATAGGGCAAGATAGATTTCTATACCCCATTACCTGTATTTCTTATTTCCAAGTTGTATGCAAAAACAATTCTCAACATTCATCTCTAATACTTTGAGTTCCAACTTCTCTCTCTTCCTCCCTTCCCATCCAGCCCCATTGAGAATACAAGCAATTCAATATAGGCTATATATGTGTAGTTTTGCAAAAGACTTCCACAATAGTCATGTTGTGTAAGACTAACTATATTTCCCTCCATCCTATCCTGCCCCTCATTTATTCTATTCTCTCATTTGATCTTGTCTCTCCCCAAGTGTTTACTTCTGATTACTCCCTTCTCCCATTTACCCTCCTTTCTTTTGTCCACCTCATCCCACTTTTCCCCTTCTCCCCTACTTTCTTGCAGTGTAAGATGGATTTTCACACCAAATTGAGTGAGCATATTATTACCTCCTTAAGCCAGATGTGAAGAGGATAAGCTTCACTTTTTCCATTTTACCTCCTCCCTTTTCTCCTCCATTGAAGCAGCTTTTTCCTGCCTCTTTTATGAGTGATAATTTGCCCCATTCCATTTCTCCCTTTTGCTTCCCAATATATTCTTCTCTCACCCCTTAATTTTATTTTTTTAGATATCATCCCTTCTTATTCAACTCAACCTGTGCTCGCTCTCTCTCTCTCTCTCTCTCTCTCTCTCTCTCTCTCTCTCTCTTTCTGTGTGTGTGTGTGTGTGTGTGTGTGTGTGTATGTAATTCCTCTAACTACCCAAATATTGAGAAAAGTCTCAAGAGTTGCAAATATTATCTTTCCATGTAGGAATGTAAACAGTTCAAATTTAGAAAGTACTTTATGATTTCTCTTTGCTGTTTACTTTTTCATGCTTCTCTTGATTCTTGTGTTTGAAAGTCAAATTTTTTTCTTCATTTCTGGTCTTTTCATCAAGAATGCTTGAAAGTCCTCTATTTCATTGAAATGCCATTTTTCCCCTGAAGTATTATACTCAATTTTGCTGGGTAGGTGATTCTAGATTTTAATCCCAGTTCCTTTGACTTCTTGAATATCATATTCCAAGCCCTTCAATCCCTTAATGTAGAAGCTGTCAGATCCTGTGTTATCCTTATTGTATTTCCACAACACTCAAATTGTTTCTTTCTACCTACTTGCAATATTTTCTCCTTGATCTGGGAACTCTGGAATTTGACTATAATATTCCTAAGAGTTTTTCTTTTCCCATCTCTTTCAGGAGGTGATCGGTGGATTCTTTCAATATTTATTTTGCCCTCTGGTTCTAGAATATCAGGACAGTTTTCCTTGATAATTTCATGAAAGATGATGTCAAGGCTCTTTTGTTGATCATGGCTTTCAGGTAGTCCAATAATTTTTAAATTGTCTCTCCTGGAACTATTTTCCAGGTCAGTTGTTTTTCCAGTGACATATTTCACATTATCTTTCATTTTTTTATTCTTTTGGTTTGGTTTGCAATTTCTTGGTTTCTCATAAAGTCATTAGTTTCCATCTGCTTCATTCTTATTTTTAAAGAACTATTTTCTTCAGTGAGTTTTTGAACCTCCTTTTCCATTTGGCTAATTCTACTTTTTAAAGTATTCTCCTCATTGACTTTTTGGACTTCTTTTGCCAATTGAGTTAGCCTATTTTTAAAGGTGTTGATTTCTTCCACATTTTTTGGGTCTCCTTTAGCAAATTGTTGACTCATTTTTCATGCTTTTCTTGCATCTCTCTCATTTCTCTTCCCAATTTTTCCTCCACCTCTCTTACTTGATTCTCAAAATTCTTTTTGGGATCTTCCATGGCCTAATACCATTGCAAATTTATTTTAGAGGCCTCTGATGGTAAACATTTTTCTTCCTCATCTGAAAGGATGGAAAAAGATACCTGTTTATAACCTTCTATAGTTTTATTTTTTTTCCTTTTTTTGGACAATTTCCCAGTCAGTTATTTGACTTTTCAGTCCTTTATCAAGAGGAGGGTATACTCTGGGGACCTGTAAGTTCTCAATTCCTCCAAGGTGGCACAATCAAGGGATGTACTCCTCTCCTGGCCTGTGCACTGGTCTGGGAGCAACCAAAAACATTTCTGCCTGGAATCTGGGAGTAGTAGAATTCCCTCTCCACAACCACCTCCAGCTCTGTCAAGCCCCAGGGTCATGCTCAGCGTTGAGGTTCAGATCAGCTGCTCAGTTCCCCCAGGGTCTTTAGGCAGAGGGCAGGGCTGCCACTCAGGGTTGAGGCCCAGATCAGAGGCTCAATTCCCCCAGGAACTTTAGGCAGAGGGCTGTACAAATGGACACTGCTGCTGCCACTGCTGGTGCAGCTGCCTCTCTGCTTCTGCCTGGGGCCAGGACTAGGGGAGGACCCTGTTCCCTTCTCACCTAGTTGAAAAAGTCCTCTCCCTGACCTTTGAAGTTGTCTTTGGCATTTGTGGGTTGAGGGATCTGAGAACTGCCACTTCTGGGGATTCCACCTTCAAGGACCATTCTGATTCTATTCCTCCCAGTGCCACATGGCCAAGGCTGGGCTATGCTGTGCTCCATGCCCCATGCAATAGAACTTTCCTATAGACTTTCCAGGTTACCTTGGCTGGAATTCTCTTTCACTCTGTCATTCTGTGACTTCTACTACTCTAGAATTTGTTGAGAGTCATTTTTTATATGTATTTTGTGGGCTATGGGGGAAGAGCTAAAGTATGTGTGTCTTTCTACTCCACCATCCTGGCTCCCTCAGGAAGCTCTTGAACTAAGAGTTTGGGGTAGAATTGGAACCATAGTCTTCTAATGCTGTCTATTGTCACACTGGCCAAAGGACCATAGAGTAATAGAGTTAGAAGCAATATTAGGGCATGGAACACAAAATATTTGTATTACCAAGGCAACATTTACAGCACCACCAACAACTATGAATATGCTGGCATACTTCTGAATCACAAAATATAACAGGCTTTCCATATAAAAAGCAGAAGAAAAACATTTATTCAGACACCAGAAAGTCAAATCCCCACACCATAAAACCAAAGCCAAATCCATCAAAGTAACCAAGAAGTCAATACACATTTACGCTGCAAGGGACAATGCCATTTCCAAGTCTCTCCCCCAAACCCCTCTCAGACCTTCCCACTAGCAAACACTCACAATCTTAGCTGTCTGCCTGCCTATATCTTCTCTCTCCTCTGTTCTAACTCATTTCATCAACTTCCTCCCAGCTCTGCTCCATCTTTTCTGTTCTTTTTTTAGAGTTTGTTTTGTTTTTTTTTTAAATTAAATTTATTTATTTATTTTTAGTTTTCAACATTTATTTCCGCAAGATTTTGAGTTCCATATTTTCTTCCCATCTCTCCCCTCCTCCTACCCCAAGACGCTATGCATTCTGATTACCCCTCCCTCAATCTGCCCTCCCTTCTAAAATGTCCCTCCCTTCCCTTATCCCCATTTTCTCTTTTCTTGTAGAGCAAGATAGATTTCTATAGCCCATTACCTTATTTCTTTTTTCCCAGTTGCATGCAAAAGTAATTCTCAACATTAATTCCTAAAAACTTGAGTTCCAACTTCTCTCCCTTATTCCCTCCCCACTCATACCCACTATGAAGACAAACAATTCAATATAGGCTATACATATATAGTTATGCAAAAGACTTCCAGAATAGTGAGTTTGTGTAAGACTAACTATATTTCCCTCCATCCTATCCTAACCCCCATTTATTCTATTCTCTCATTTGACCTTGTCCCAAGTGTTTATTTCTAATTACTCCCTTTTCCCATTTGCCCTCCCTTCTATCATCCACCTCATCCCACTTTTCCCCTTCTCCCCTACTTTCTTGTAGCGTAAAATAGATTTTCATAGCAAATTGAGCGTGCATGTTATTACTTCCTTAAGTCAAATATGATGGGAATAAGTTTCACTTTTTTCCTCTCACCTCCACCTTTTTCCCTCCATTGAAAAAACTTTTTTTTACCTTCTTTATGAGAGATAATTTGCCCCATTCCATTTCTCCCTTTCTCCTCCTAATATATCCCTCTCCTACCCCTTCATTTTATTTTTTTAGATATCACCACTTCCTATTCAACTCACCTGGTGTCCTCTATCTATACATGTGTGTATAATCCCTCCAAATACCCTCATACTGAGAAAAGTCTCAAGAATTACAAATATTATCTTTTCATGTAGGAACAGTTCACCTTTAGTAAGTCCCTTATGATTTTTCTTTCCTGTTTACCTTTTCATGCTTCTCTTGATTCTTGTGTTTGAAAGTCAAATTTTCTATTCAGCTCTGGTCTTTTCATCAAGAATACTTGAAAGACCTCTATTTCATTGAATGACCACTTTTTCCCCTGAAGTATTATACTCAGTTTTGATGGGTAGGTGATTCTTGGTTTTAATCCCAGTTCCTTTGACTTCTTGAATATCATATTCCAAGCCCTTCAGTCCCTTAATGTAGGAGCTGCTAGACCTTGTGCCATCCTGATTGTATTGCCACAATACTTAATGTTTCTAGCTGCTTGCAATATTTTCTCCTTGATCTGGGAACTCTAGAATTTGCTACAATATTCCTAGGAGATTTTATTTTCCATCCCTTTCAGGAGATGATCAATGGATTCTTTCAATATTTATTTTAACCTCTGGTTTTAGAATATCAGGGCAGTTTTCCTTGATAATTTCATGAAAGATGACGTCTAGGCTCTTTTTTTGATCATGGCTTTCAGGTAGTCCAATAATTTTTAAATTATCTCTCTTGGATCTATTTTTCCAGTTCATTTGATTTTTCTAATAAGATCTTTTACATTGTCTTCCATTTTTTCATTCTTTTGGTTTTGTTTTGTAATTTCTTGGTTTCTCATAAAGTCATTAGCCTCCATCTGCTCCATTCTAATTTTTAAAGAACTGTTTTCTTCAGTGAATCTCCTTTTGAACCTCCTTTTCCATTTGGATGACTCTGCTTTTTAAAACATTCTTTCCATCATTGACTTTTTGAACCTCTTTTGCCATTTGGGTTAGTCTATTTTTAAAGTTATTATTTCCTTCAGTATTTTTGGGTCTCCTTAGCAAGCTATTGACTTCATTTTTCATGATTTTCTTGCATTGCTCTCATTTCTCTTCCCAATTTTTCCTCCACCTCTTTTATTTGATTTTCACAATCTTTTTTGAGTTCTTCCATGGCCAGAAACCATTGTATATATATTTTGGAGGTTTGGATGTAGAAGCCTTGACTTCTATGTCTTCCTCTGATGGTATGCCTTGTTCTTTCTTATCTGAAAGGATGAAAAAAATACCTTTTAACCAAGAAAGTAATGTTCTGTGATCTTAGTTTTTCCCTTTTGGGGGCAGTTACTTGACTTTTGAGTCCTTTGTCAAGTGGAGGGTATATTCTGGGGAACTGTCACTTCTCAGTTCCTCCAAAGTGGCACAATCAAGGGAGAGGAGTTTACTCCTCTCCTTGCCTGCATTCTGGCACTCTTTCTATTCTATCCATTCAGCAAGCTCTTTCCACCACATGTGATTTAAGAAGGATACATGGGCCTATTAATAAATTAAAAGATCTTCAAATTAAGCAAAAATGCATTCACAATACAACACTTGAATGAGAAATTATTTTAGAGGTAATTATTTGATTTACTCATCTTACATATGAGAAAATTATAGTCAAGAGAGATGCTTAGTTTTCAAAGGTGATCAATTATATGTATGGTCTTGAGCAAATTATTTACCCTCTCTAGGCTTCAATTTCCAGCTCTAAATCTACGATCTGATAAATTCTCAATCACTTAAGTACTTCCTACTATTATACTTTTCCATTTTATGGATAAATTTGCACCATTCAAATTCAGTTATTGTTGGTGATCTTGGCTTTTCTGCCATCATATGCTTTTTTTCTTATGCTTTTTCCTTTCTTTGTCCAACTTACCACCACCTTTACAAAGAAGTAAAGGAAGTAAAAAGAATGATATCAACACTAAAAATCTATCATTGAAATTTTCTGATTTTACTTTTTTCTCCTTCTCTCTTCACCTAGCACAGACACCAATTATTGGTTCTTGTAACTTCTTTACATCCTTTTATCAAAACCCTTTGTGATTTCCCTTCCAAAGTTGAAATTTATTTTTTCTTTCTTATGTTTATTACCTCCCCAACTCTCTCCTCTATCGTAACACCCTGACATAACCTCTCCTTGTCTCCACCTGTTTATTATTGACTTTAATGTATTTGAATACCAAACCTTCTTTTGACTGATTCATAAAGAAGTGAAATTCATGAGATGGCCACTTCCCTACTCCTTTCTCCATATTTGTATACTTATTTCTGATACATCTCACATAGATGGAATAGTAATGTTCTTCCCCTTTTTTCTCATTTTCTCCTAGTGCCAATTTTTTTTGACTTTCTTTTCTTTCCTCTCTTAAAGTCAAGAAAATAAAACAAAATTGCTCATAAACCTTACATTTGTCTTTCTTTACTTTCTCTAAGACAGTTGAAAATTCTGAAGGAACATTTGTATCTCCTGTCCTTATTGAAATGCAAACACTTGTTTATAATTTGTCACTGTTCATTTTCAGTCATGTCTGACTCTTTATGGCTGCATTTGGAGTTTTCTTGGTAAAGTTACTGGAGTGGTTTGCATTTCCTTCTCCAACTCATTTTATAGATTAGGAAACTGAGCCCAAACAGTATTAAATGACTTAATCAGTTCTGAGGCCAGATTTGAACTCAGCAAAATAGACTTCCTGACTCCAGATCCAGCACTCTGTCCTTTCCCCCATTTCTATCCCCTAACTACCCTGGATCACAATTTAGCTCCTTGGAATTGATAAAATTTATTTACTATTATCTCCTGTATTTGTGTTTCAAAGAGTCTACCCTGTCCTAGTCTTTTGATCAGGAATGCTTAGAATTTCTCTAATAGTCTAATCAGGTCTGGAGAGGACTGGCTATCAAATGATAACTTATTTTTTGTCCAGGAGAAATTCACAAAGATCATTTTTCTAAGCAGTGAAGGACTGGGGAGGATTGATGCTCCCTAATGAAATCATGAATCTTTTGAAATATTGAATCATGCAAGGACAGGGATAAAGTTGCCTTCTCTTTTCAAAGCTCAATAATTCTCTCTTCTCAAGACCTCTTAAAAGTATCCGATTCTTTGCATCACATTTATTGCTCCCCTTTGCACCATTAATTAACTCAACATTCAGCAATCATCATTAAATGCCTTCTGGGCATAGAACTCTGTGCTAGGTGTCTGTGGGGAATACAAAGTTTATTTAAGGCACAGACCTTTTTTTCCCTCACAGAATTTATAGACTGATAGAGAGATCAGTTGCAAATAGTTAATTATAATATATAATTTTAAAACTATAGGAATTAGTGTTTAAATGACCATGTAATGCAACCCTTTCATTTTACTTTTGAGTAAGATAAGACCAAGAAAAGTTAAGTGACTTGCCCAAAGTCACACTGGTAATAAGCAGCTCAACTTGGATTTGAGTGCAGTTTTGAACTCTGACCAAACACAATACTTATCCCTATGACATACTGCTTCTCCTTTCCTTTAAGTACTTTGGAGATTATGAAATGAAGTGTTACAGGAAATTCAAGAGGATTGTTGAAGACACCTTAGAGGAGAAGTCATTTGAGTTACCTTTAAAGGATTAGCAGTAATTTAAAAGGAAAAAAAGGAGGAAAGAAGACATTTCAGTCACAAGCAATAGCATGGATACAAAAACAGAGAACAAAGGAAAAGTTGAAGGGTAGAGAGCAGATGACTCTAACTGCAGTATAGAACTTGTTGAAGAAAATCAAAGAAAATGAAGTTGGAAAAGTCAGATGGCATAAGATGGCAGAAAGCCTTGAATGCCAAGCCACAAACAATATTTTGCAGACTATAAAAATTAAAGATTTTTAAGCAAAGCAATGACATCTCTACATTTATGAATAATAAAGATTATTCTGCCAGTCAAATATAGGAGATGGGTTAGAGGAGAAAGAAACTGGGCTCTTGGGAAAATGCTTGGGTGGTAGTAGTGAGATTAGAAAAGTGAATGTGAAGATGGAATGTAAACAGCTTGGAGGGGAGGGCTAGGTAGTGAGGTGGATAGAGCACTGACCCTGAAGTCAGAAGGACTTGAGTTCAAATCTATCTTAGACACTTACTAGTTGGGTGACCCTAGACAAGATACTTAACCCCGATTGCCTCCCAAAGGAAAAAATAAAACAACAAAATAGCTTGGTTATCTCTGATTAAGAAAGGGCAGGAATAGGAAAGAGTACCATAACCCCAGAGTTCCAAATTCTTAATGGTACAATAGTGAAATTGAAAGGAGAAACTTACAGGTGATCATGTTAAATTTGATAGATTAAACAGCATAGGTTGAATTTGAGGTGACAAGTAGCATATTGATTTGGAAATCATAGGATCATAGATTTCAAACTGTCAGGGACCAGAGAGATCATCTGTTCCAATCCACTCATTCTTCGGATGATGTTTAGGCAAGTGAAGGTGTGGCCATTGAGTTGAAAAGAAGGTTCAGATCTATTAATAAAGAAGCAGGAGTCTTGATGGAAATAATAGTTGAAACTATGGGAATGGATATGATTGCAAAAGGAAATGTATAAAGAAAAAGAGGACGGAGTTAGATACTTTTGAAATATTCACATTCAGGAGTGAGAGAGAAGATGAGGAGCTATCAAAGGAGATAGATATTGTGTGTGTGTGTGTGTGTGTGTGTGTGCATGTATATCTCTAAATAGGCAAAGGCACATTTATTTACACCTGGGCAAAAATAATATGCATACAATTTTATTTAAAATTAAAAAGTATATTTCAGAAAAATATATGAGGTCTAAAATTCTTCATGAGGACCCCATCCAAGGAATATCTCTTAGATAAAATACATGTATGGAAAAACAGAATAATACTATGTAAATACCAATCAGAGAATCTTAACCCTTTCTGTGTGTCATAGACCATTTGGGGCAGTCTAGTGATCCTTTGGAATCATTCTCAAAATAATCATATTGAAATGCAAAAAAATAAAATATATGAGTGTAAAAGAAACCAATTATATTGAAATATGCATTTTTAAAAAGTTCACAGACCTCACCATAAGACTTTTTGATTCTGTTAGGGTCTGTGCCAGCCTTTTCTTCCGTTACTGATCCTATGATTCTGATTCAGAATGAATCAAAGATTACAAATCACGATTAGCTATTATTCTCTACTGCCTCTTACCCATTTTGATTACTGGTTGACCCAGCTAGGGTGTTACAAGATTATAGAAGAGGTTCAATTGGTTTAACTTGCAGGCAGGAAGAAATTAGATGGGAGAAATCACTTGCTTCCTTTCTCCATCTCTCCTTCCCTTGGACCCCCTAAGAATATGGGTTAAATCCACCATCAACAAATAGTCCTCAGGTTTGACCATGGCAGGAAGGCAGTGAAAGTTCCATTGGGCAAGGAAGAAATTTTATATATTAGTAATTGTATTAAAAATGAAATGAACTTGTTCTCTGGAATGATAGATCTTAATTCTGTATCCTTTAACTTCAAATCCAACCCTCTTTCCACTATACCACTCAGTCAACCAGTATTTATGAAATACCTACTATATGCCAGGCACTATACTACAACCTGAAGGTACAAAAGAGAAAAAAATATGTTCTTGTACCCAAGCAGCTTGCATTCTCATGGGGAAGAACATGCAAACATCCAGGTACATATAAGATGCGGACAGGGCAGATGGAAGGTAATCTCAGAGAGAGGGCACTAACGTTAACAGATACTAGGAAAATCTTCTTGCAGAAGGTTCTTCAGTCTCCCTTTTAAAAGATCATTGGGGATATTGATCAAGAAGCAGTTAGAATGTAGAAGAAGAAAGTGTGATGTCTTTGAAAGCTAGGGAAAAAAGATTATCTAACATTGGGTAGCAGTCATGGCAGATGGGAGGTAAGGAATGGGGAGATAATTCAACAAACATTTTAAAGCATCTTAAAGTTAGGCATCATGCTAGGTTCTGAGGATTAAAAGAAACAAGAAAATCTAGTCCCTGCCTGAAGGAGCTTAAGTTTTGCTCATTAACAGTGTGTCAGAAGCTACAAATGAGTCAAGGAGGATGAGATTTTAAAATAGTCATTGCATTTGAAAATTAGGAAATCATTAATAAATTTTGAGAGAACAGATTTAGTAGAGAGATGGAAAGAGAAGCCCAGTTGCAAAGAACTGAGGTGAAATTTGAAGCTTAGGCATGGAATGTGGATGCCTTTTCCAAAATAGTTTAGCACAGAAGGAGAAAAGAGAGTTCAGATGTGGTTGAAAGTAATACGAAGATTAATAGAATATTCAAAATGTTAGAGAAGATGATGTACTAGACTTTAAGTTAGAACATATGAGTTTAAATCCTATCTCAGATGTTTACCAGTTGTGTAGACGTAAGTAAGTCCCTTATCCTCTCTGGACCTTAACTCTCCATCAGTAAAATGAGAGAATTGGATTAGATGGCCTTTAAGGTACCATTTCTACATTTAGGTGGCACACAGAATAGAATTTGGGACATAGGGTCAGGAAGACTCATCTTCCTGTGTTCAAATCTGCTCTCAGATACTTATTAACTGTGTGACCCTGGGCAAGTCACTTAAACCTATTTGCCTTACTTCCTTATCTCTAAAATGAACTGGAAAAAGAAATGGCAAATCACTCCAGGAGCTTTACCAAGAAAACCTCAAATGGGGTCTTGAAGAGTTGGAAATGACTGAACAACAAAAAAAGATAGCATTAAATGTACAAAACTAAATGTACAAACTTTTTTTTTTTAATTTTCTTTTAAAGAAAATTGAAAAGACCTGAATACGTTTGTAGGCAGATGAAAGGAGGCAGGTCAACTGAGAATAAATTAGCAGGGCCTCTACCTCTTTTGTCTGGTGAAGCCTATGAGTTCCTTCTCAAGACAATGTTTTTAAATGTGTAAAATAAAATACATAGGGTTAAATATGTGTAATAAAGAAATGATTATGTTGAAACATAGTCATCAAATTATTTTTTTCAAAGTTCACATACCCCAGGTTATGAACCCTCACATTAGAGAGTATGAGTGTTTGAGTAAGGTCCTAGATGAGGCAAGAGAAAATCATAATAATTAATGACATTTACCTACTGCTTTAAGGTTCACAAAGGACTTTAAACATCTCATTTGATTCTAAGAACAATGCTCCTAACTGTGATCAAGAGCACAGATGAAGAGATTAATTGTGGTGAGGAGGAAAAATATCTCTTTTTCTGTGACTAGAGGGAAAGAGAAAAGGGTAGGCAATAATATTTAAGACTTTTGAGGACTCGATGTTCTCAGGTTTAACAGTGGAGCAGGAGGTAGGAAATCAGAGGCTACACAATCTGCTTTTTCTGTAAAATTTAAGGCTGGCTGTGGGACTGAGAGAGGTCAAAAAAGATTTATAATTTTTATTTTAGGAAATGAGCAACATCAAGGATCTACTCAGGCACCATAGTTTGATTACACTTTGTTGTAGTGGTTGGCTAGTTGTTTTTGTAATTTTTATCTCATTTTTAAATTCCTTTTTGTATTTTTTCTCAGACTAAAAACTACTTGAGGGCAAGAACATTTCTGTAACTTCTATTATTTTCCAATATAGGGATCGTATGAGGGACTCAGTAACTAAAACTTAATCAGTTGCTCTTTTCTGCATCTTTTGCAGCTTGATTTGGTTAAAACTATTACTTCTCTGTTATCTGACGGTGATGGATAATTTAGTATTGGTTATTGAATTTGAATAATGGATCTACCATTAAGGCATTAGGGTATTTGGAAATTTCCTGCTTCCTTTCACACAAGTTTTCATTTCTCATTGCCAATCAACAATTATTTATTAAGAACCTACTATAAGCCAATCTCTGTACTAATCCATGGATATACAAAGACAAAATTAGAGCAAACTCAAAGAGTTTACACTCTCACAGTCTCTCAGAGAGACAATGTATAAATTTATAAGTGTTTACAAGTCAAGCCTACAAGCAATCCTTATGTGCCAGGCACTGTGTTAAATTCTGAGAAAAAGGAAAACAAGGCAAAAACAGCTTCTACCCTCAAGGAGCTCAAAATAGTGTCAGAGAGATAGCATGCAAACAACTCTGCATAAATAGGATATATACGGGGTTATTTAGAGATGATCTCAAAGGGAAGGCACCAGCCTTAAGGAGAACCAGGGAACACTTCTTAATGGAAATTTATCTAAGATTTGAAGCAAGACAGTGAAACCAGTAAGTTCAGGAAGAAGAAGGAAAAGATGAGGAAGAAGAAGAAGACAAAGACGAAGAAGATGATGAAGAAAAAGAAGATGAAGGAGATGAAGATGAAGAAAAAGAAGAAGAAAGAGAAGGAGGAGAATTCCAGGCAAGGGAACAACCAGTCAAAATGCACAGTCAGGAGAGAGAGTGTCTTATACAAGAAACAGTAAGAAGGTGAATGTCATTGAATTGTAAAGTATCTGGAGAAGAGAGTAAGATGTGACAAAACTGGAAAACTAAGAGGACACTAGGCTATGAAGAACTTGGAAAACCAAAAAGAGATTTTTATATTCGATCCTGGAGCTAATAGAGAGTTACTAGAATTTGTCAAAATGGGAGAATCCAAGGGAGGGGAAGAGAAAGTGACTTAGTCAGATCTTCAGTTTTATAAACACATATAGAACAAGTAATGTTGGAAAGACATTAACAGCTGGTGGGACAAAGAAAGCCTTACTGCAGAAGGTGAGTCTTGAAGGAAAATAGGAGTTCCTGTAAAATGAAGGGGAATGGAAAATATATATGACCTCTGAGTTCACTTGCAAGTTTCAAGCTAGGATACTATAAGTGTTAAACCTTAGAGGTTAAGGCCAAGGACTTTAAATGAGGTGTAGAGAATTTGGTGAAGCCCCAAAGAAAGCTTTTTAGGGTCATTATAGACATTTGGTTAGAGAAATTGATTTTATAAAATTAAGAGATGAGAAAGCCAATGAAAAAGCATACCAAAATAGTTTTTAAAGTATATGCAGGACAAGTGTACTGCAAGTGATCTCTGATTTCTTTGTAAAGACAATGGGCCAGAGCTGTAAAAGGAAGGATTCAGACTATTTATCTTGATTATATCCTGTCTCTCCCTTGACCACTAGGTTTACCCATGTCCAGACTATCTCCTCTCCTGTTCTCTATCCATACTAGTTCCACTGTCATCTAATGATGCAGAAAAAATTCTACTTTCTCCAGAGGACAGCACAACCAATGACTAGAAGCAGAGATAGCAAAACGAACAGATGGGCAGTGCTTGAGGGAAGCTGATTTATACTTTTATACACAAGATCAAGTGATGTAGTTAATCCTGAGACAGCAAGTCAATAGGGTCAATGGGGACATTTAAAGCTTGTGCTAAAAGGTTGTGGTCAGTTCTGCTCACTGGGAAGTAGGCTTGTGTAATAAGGGATTGGATGAATATTGAAATTCCAGAATTCTGTATACTAATGCACCTCATTTGATACTTAGGTTAATGTGTGCTGAATGTATGTTGGACTAGACTACCCCCAAGGGGAGACTGGCAGGGGAGATAATTGGTCATGAGAAGAACACTCAAAAAATGAGATGAAAAATACTTGGATGCCTAGCCCCTCCCCCCCCATTCCACCATGTAATATACTTAACAATGCCAAGTATCAAGCATACCTTGGCCAGTTGTAGAATAAGATGATTAGGTGGGACTCACTCAAATCTGACTGACTACTTTAATTTTCCTGTCTCCTTTTGAGGGAATAAAAATGTCCTTTCTTGAAGGTTTGAAAAAAAGGAAAAAAAAGAAAATCTTTTTGTTTCTTTCTCATTAATTCAAGGATGATTCCGAATCTTCAAAGTGCCATTTGTGTCTCACTCAGAGGGAAATTACAGCTTTAAAAGTAACCTGAAATGCCTGTCTTAATAATAACTGTGACTTTTTTTATTAGGTAATTAAAGGTGACATATTTTTAACTGAGACTGGTCTCACAGTTTTTGATGCTGCTTCATACTAATTTCAATGTCCTGGAACTCTAAGAAAAATTCACTCTGAACTTTGACATACTTTAGCTTAGCTATTATAGCCTGGGTCCTATTTTATTGCCTCAAGGAAACTGACCAAAGACTTTTATAAAGAGAATGGGTCATTTGGTCATTGGCTGGAGGGTGGCAACATTCCATGTAGTCTGGGAAAAAGACTTTGCCATTGATGGGCCACTGAGAACTGGTGGGCACACTGGGTCTCGGAGGGAGGTCCTAAAGCATGAAATAAGACCAAACAAATCATTCAAGGAAGCAAGATGAATACGAGATCAGTATATGAGAAAAAAGAAGTTCATTCTTAGATGTTTGATGATCATCGACGGAAAGCTAGTGACAACATCAGGGAATACCTCATTTTAAGGATGAGTAAACTGAGGCTGGTAAAATAAAGGAATTTGCCCCAAGGTCATAGAGATAGAAAATGTCAGAGCCAGAAATCGGTTTTATCTTTAACTGAAGATGAGGAGTGAGGGAACATGCAAATCAGTTATTAATAATAGTACTTCTTTCATCATAATAGTTCTTTAATTTGTTCTTTCATTTCCAATCTCAGTACTATTATCCTAAAATTACTAACTCCATACAAAATGCTTTCCATTTGTTGTCTCATTCAGTCCTCACAACAACTGTGAAAGGAAGGTAGAGGGATTATTTTTCATATTATGTGAAAGAAATAAGAAAATTTTGGCTCAATTTAATGACTTCTCACTTACTCTATTTAGTAAAAAGGCTGAGTTTAGGACCTAGATCGCCCAGCTCCAAGTCCATCTGCTTTCTGCCTTGTCTTTATGCCTTCTCTTATTCAGGGGAGCACCCAATCTTTAAGGAATTATTAAGTGCCTACTTGCTGCCAGGTACTGTACTAGCCACTAGAAACCCCAAAATAAAAATGAAATAATCCCTGCCCTCAAGGAGTGTCCAATCTATTGGAAGAGACAATATGTAGGCAGCCTCATAATTCATGAAGACAATTCCACTCCTGGATTATTGTTCCAGACTCTTCACTAAACTCCATCCCTCTTGTCTTTCCCACACCAACTCAACCTCCTCACTCTTGCCAGGCTGTGTCTGAAATAACTACTTTCATAGAAGGGGCAGCTAGGTGGTGCAATGGATAGAGCACCAGTGCAGGAGTCAGGAGGTTCTGAGTTCAAATTTCACCTCAGACACTTGACACTCACCAGCTGTGTGACCTTGGGCAAGTCATTTAACCCCAATTGCCTCATCCTGGGTCATCTCCACTCATCCTGATGAGTATATGGTCACTGGATTCAGACAGATCTAGAGGAGAAGTGAGGCTGGTGACCTGCACAGCCCTCCCTCACTTGAAACAAAGTCCAGTGCAAGTCATGTCATTATTTCTCCAATGGCGTGGTCTTCTTCAGCAGCAAAGGATGAACACACATTTTTATAACTTCTTGAATTTTTAAAGGCTTCCCTTGACTTTTAGGATCAAGTCTAAACTCTGTCATTTAAGGTCTTTTACTAACTTGTCCAATTATATATCTCACTATTCCTAAATATGGACTCTCCACCCAAATAAATCCAGCATCTTTTCTGTCCCTGTTAAGTCTGAGTTCATTTTCTGCCAATATGATGATTCTGTCGAGTTGAAATGTCTGCCATGGTATGTTAACTTTCCCATGTCTACCATTCCAAATTCTATATTTCCTTCCAGAACAAGCTGAAATTCTCCCTCTTCCATAAAGCCTTTCCTACCAATTCCCATCATTATCACTTGTTACTTGCCATCATGCTGCTTAGGATTTATTTTTAGAAAGCCTTAAATTCTTATGTATTGTTTTATGAATATATTCCCAGCATCCCTCAATTGATTATAAACTCTTCAGGACAATAAACGTGTCCTCTTTTTTTGTATGTCCCAAAATACATGACAAAGGTTGGGTTCACAGAAAGCACTTTATTAAAAGCAACTTCCTAGCAATGGAAATGGCCAGGATTGAAGAGACCAACAATAGTCATAGGAAACTATTGAGAAGTCCATAACACAATGATAAAAGGTTCTGGCTGAGTTTGTAAAGAAATATAGAAGTAATTTATTATACTGAAACGGTCTTTAGTCTAAAAGTCATAATATATAACATCCTGTGTGTTTTAACCAAACAAACTGAAATTAAAATTTAACTAATAGATGAGTCTGTTCTGGTTAGTTATCCTAAAGTTAAGCAGATGCATTTTATATGGCTTTTTTTTTTAAAAATGGCAACTAGGAGGAGGGTGTCAGAGCTTTACTTCATGGTGCAGCAAATAGCCAGTATCCCAGAAGTATGTTCTCTCCCTTCAGTGGACTGTTACCATGGACTCTCAGGGGCTTTCATGGCTATCTGCTGACAGCACCAACATTCCCTTACTTGCCATGGGCTGCAATTCCCAATAAAAGTCCCATCCCTATGATACCTACAGCTCTTTAGAAATCTGCCTCTCCCTCCGAAATCTTTTATGCTTTGCCTATCATCTCTTCCTCTTCAGTTCCCCATAGCCAGTTTGCTCCCAAGGGGGTTATAGGATTAACCGTAAAAACTGAAGTTAGACTTACTGTCCTTGTGTGACCCCACATAAGGGGGCAGGCAGATGTTTTTCCCTGCCCACTTCAAATCAGTTTGTTCCAGTTCATCACCAGGATTCCTAATTAAGATAGTTTTTGTTTTTCCATTATGTTTAGTGGCTATCAGCTTTAGTCATTTGATCAGTGTGCCATATGTGTTTATATGAAAATGCATTATCCAAACTAAGATAAGGAAAGATGACTATGACCAAACAGCAAGCAATCCCAAATTCCTTTCTTTTAACCTTTGAAGTGTATCATCTGATATTTTGATTTGATCTCACCATCTTGCTCCTTCTTACAGAACCCATATAAGAAAACAAGAGATCACTTGGGTTACTCAGTGGGAATGCTAGGCTGTCATGAAGCCAGGCGACAGACCAGACCTTCAGTTGTTTTCTTTGCTGTCAGGTTTACCTGCAGTTTTCTGGTTGAAGCCTACAGCAAAGAAAAGAAGGACAGTGTCCTTACAACATCCCATTCCTCTCTCTTTAAATGCATAAACAATGATCCCTTTTGCACTCCCAAGACATGAGCTTGGGCTTGCCAGAGAGAGAAATGCACATTCACATACTGTCTGCCAAGCTAGTGGGTCTACTCTGATATTCAGAATGTCACCAAATCCTGTTTTTGAAACAGTATCCAGTGACGATGGATCAAAACTTCCTTTTCCAATCTGATGATTTAAATCTATTGATTGTACTGTTCCCATAAGGAACATGTACAGGGAAATGTGTGACACAGTGGGACAGATACTCACTGATTTTTTTAAAAGAGCATATCTCAGATGGTCAACTTCATTTTAACATAGGAAGTCATCCCCTCATCTCTTTCCCCTCCCCTTTCCTAATCCCTCTGCCTAGGCTCTTTTAAATGGGCATCTTTCGTATGTAGAAATGGTTTACTAGGAGTTAATATAGATTACTTGAACTAGAATATTCTTAATGAAAGTAAACTCCAAGGATAATATGAATAACTGTTTTGAAAAATGTCTCCCAGTATTTTACTTGTTTTCCTGGACTAGAAAAAAAAATGCAATAACTTTGTTTCAATTTCTGACAGCCTGGAGTATTAGAAACCTTGGCTAATAGCTTTTTTCTTTGTATGTGTCTTTGTGTGTCTGTGTGTGCATTTCAGGATGGAATGGGAAACTTGAGAATCACAGAAAAAGGTCTAAGGTTAGAAGGAGACTCAGAATTCTTGCAACCTCTCTACGCCAAAGAAATCCAGTCCAGACCAGTAAGTTTCTGATCAGAGAAGAGAGAATGATTTTACATCTGTAGTTTGAGTCTGAGAAATGATGTACGTTGCTATGGCATCTGCAAACTTGGAACAGCAGGAGGGTCCTGCGGAGAGAGAATGGGGCTGGGTAGTAGGAAACATGGGTTCTGCCATGGACACAAAGTGACTGTGAGTCCCTTGGGAAGGTCATTTAAATTCTTTGGGACTCTGTTTTATCATTGTCAAAAGAAAATAATACTACCTGCCTGCCTTTTCAGCAATAGATTGAAAATAAAATGAGATAATAGAGATGGAAATGCCAGAAGTACTATTCAATTATAAGTTGATGTTAGAAAAGTAGCAAGATACAATGGAAAAGGAAAATGGATTTGGAGTTGGAGGATCTACATTCAAATCTTGTCTCTGCCAGCGACAACTAACTGTGTGACTTTGGGAAAGTCATAGCCTCCCTCCACCTTAGTTTGCTCAAGAGTTGGACTAAATAACCTCTAATATCCTTTCTAGTTTGAAATATTTGAGCCAATAAATTTCTTATTCTTACTGATTACCATTAGCAAGAGAGAGCAAAAGTAAGTTTAGAAATGAAGAGTTAGAATTTTTTACTATATGATTTGGATTTCAAATGTTATAATAGGTCATTTAGAAAGCAGTTATCATGCTACCAACTAATATTTAAATTTCAAGTGGAACCTACACACACACACACACACACACACACAAGTACACTTTCATATAAATTTAACATATTCACCCAATCTTCTTATCACTCTTTCATGTGGGTAGTGAATTTTGTGGCCCTTTTGTCTTTATTACTGGATAATATCGCCAATAGACAGTAAAGGAGAAAAAAAATATTATTATTTTTTCATTTCGCAAATATCCAGGTCTCCTTACATGTCCCGAATAAATAAAAGCTTCTTCTAAATGTCATGATCACAGTATACTTAGTCCCCAGTGGGGAAAAACCAAGACGAGCAAGTAGGACTTATAGAGGAATGGATTTGTGCTCAATATAAGGAATTCTTCCTAATAATGTGTGGTGACTATGAAATCATGGGCTCCCCCATTCACTGAAACATGTTCAGATGTGAGGAATATTTGTAGGAAGGATTTTTGCATTAAGTGGAAAGCTGGGCTAGGTGACCCCTGAAGCCCTTTCCAATTATATAATGCTATGAGTCTAAAACAAAGAAATTGACATAAAAAATGAAATTCAGCAACCCAATATAGTATGCAGTTTTTTCCTAGTAGCCTTCCAGATAATGAGTTGCATTTTAACTGTGAAACTTTGTGATTGCCAAGAAATGTTAGTTCAGATCTATCTGAACATATTTTTAATTATACATATATACATATATATATATATATATATATATATATATATATATATAAACAGCAAATCAGATCACTGTATAAGAATGTAATGAGTACCTTCATACTTCAGAAGGCTGGTCTCTGCAATAATATGCTAGTAAACTAGTATTAGGTATCTAGTATAAACCTCCCTGCAAAACTTGGGGAGAGGTGGCATTGTGCAAGATAATCAGTAAGATTTCTTCCAGGAGAATAGTTTATTAACTTACTCTGTACTCTTAAGGAGTTTATATTTTGGAAGAGTCATGGCAAAGCAAAACTTGGAGTTATGAGACCTAAATTTGATGACTTGTTCTGCTGTTAGGTAGCCACTTGACCTAGGAAAAGTCATTTAACCTTCCAGAGCTCATTTTCTTTATGTAGAAAGAGGAGATTGGACTGGATGACCTTGAAGGCCCTTTCCAACTCTTCTATGATTAAATCACAATAGGAGGCATGAAATAGGCAAAAAATGAATTTTCATTATATTCATTTAATCTGGGTTCCATGCTATGTAAATCCTGTAAATGGGGCCTAGCCCAGACCGCTTAAAATTCTTGAAGAAGGAACTTTTCAAGTATAGTTTTCAAGTATTTTCAAGCGTTGGGGCATAAGCACTTCCAAATACTGAGCAATAACCTGTTTGTGTCCTTCTACCAATTAATGACTAAATTACAAATGATCCTTAGGTATTTCTTCCTAGTCTAATAAGGACACTGGGCAACACATTGTTAAGCCTTCAGTTGCAATTACTCTACTTAAAAGTAGTAGCTCTGCAAGTATTTTTTTATTTCTGATTCCAGCTTTCAATAGTACAGGCTGGTCTTTTTCTTATTAGTTCAAATTAGAAAATTCTATGCAAATAAACAAGAGTATGTTAGGAATCTGTGACCAGAGTTTGTTCTGATAAGAACTGGAGTTAATTGTAGGAAGTTTTCTGGAAGAGGGGATCTGGACTTAAATTCAAAGTAAAACAGAGATATTGGTTTGGCCACAGGAGGAAGAAAACTGTTGCATGTATTGAGGCCTTTGAATAAAACATGATTCATTTACAAATTGGCTTGTCCTTTTTAAAATTAAGCAGCTGAGCCACAGCCAGCTCAAATAATTGCTTGATTAGGGATATATCAAAAAGAAAACTTTTAATTCAAAAAAGGAGAAAAAGACATTAAGTTCAAAAGCAATGAACAGTTTTTGAGCTAAAGGATTTATTTCTTATCATTTCATGGTTTTCTGTAATTCATTTCTAAATCAATAAAACACATTTCCTATTTAATATCATTTTTGAGTTTCCAATTAAGTTTTTTTCTATACCTGGGAAGAAGGAAACAAGCCTTATTAAGTGCCTACTATGTGTCAGGCAGTATGTTAAGCACTTTACAAATATTATTTCATTTGATTCTCACAGAAATAAAAAAAATACTTGCTACTATTTTTAAGTAGTCAGAGTAGTTGCAACTGAAGGCTTAACAAAGTGAGGTAGGTGCTATTATGACTCAACTTTTACATTTGAAGAAACTGAAGGAAACTGAGACTAAGAGACTTGCCCAGGGTTACGCAGAATTCTAACTCAGATCTTCCTGACTCCAGGTCCAGTGATCTGTCTACTGCATTACTTAGATGCCTCTAAGAATATGTTGCCTGTCCATTTTCAAATGGGTCATACCATTTACAAATGTGCCACTTGAGTACTATACCTTAACATCAGTATTTTTGGTGCTATTCTGAGGACTGAGTATAGAGGAGGGATGCTATTTCAAACTTTAATACAATGATGAAGACTAAATTTATACAGGAGATAAAAGAATATGACTATTAAAGAATTACAAATAGTTTGGTCCTGATTCTATCCTCTAACTTGCAAAATGAAAATTTTCCTTTCCCTTGAAATTCACAAAGAACTTTCAATCTCCCCATGTTGTGTGCATGCAACAGTTCTCTCAGATTGTCAGCTCCTTCAGGACAGGAAGGGAATATTGTATTTATCTCTATATATCTCTCAGTATCTAATATAGCATCATTCTCATTGTTCTTAGTAATTGTGTGTTGGATATTGATTATTTAAAGCCATTGTTAGTAGTTGCTATTTGGATGCATGACAACATAAATAGTCACACCATAAAAAAAATTAAAAGAGTAAGGAAGCAAATACCATTTGTATCTATGAATAGGGAAGAATTTATGACCAAACAAGGAATAGAGAAGATCACAAAAGGTATGATGGACAATTTTGATTAAATAAAATTAAGAAGATTATTTGCACAAACACATCCAATGCAGCTAAATTTAGAAGAGAAATAGTTAACGAGGAAAAAATTTTGCAGCAAATTTCTTTGATAAAGGTTTCATTTCCAAGCTGTATAAGGAAATATTCATATTTACAAAAATAAAGACCATTCCTTAATTGAGAAATAGTCACAGAATATGAATAGGCAGTTTCAAAGGAAGAATTTTGGACTATTAATAACTGCATAAGAAAAATACTCCCAATCACTAATTATTAGAGAAATTCAAATTAAAGAAAATCCGATATGCCATCTCACCCCATAAGTTTGATAGAGACGACCAAAAAAAAAAAAAGGAAAGGAAACTAACAGGAATTGGCATTTAATCTGGAGCCAAAGTGGCAGTAAATATACTAGATTTTTGGCAACAAAATAATTTAGAATAGATAGGGAATTGTATTTAGGGGGCCTAGAAATAGGATGTTCTGTCTAGGTCCAAGTGCACTGAATCCTTGTCAAAGGTGACAGAAAGAGCACAAAAAATAAATGAATTCTAACAGTAAGGCAGTGGGGAAAAAAGAAACTGATTCTCCTGAGGTTTAAGATCAGTGCAAAACCTCTGCAATTTCTATTTCAACTTTTCCCTTGCCATAACTTCCTCATTACAGCAGTTCTAGCCTCTCTGGATTGATGAGAGACCTTGTTTTCCATTGCTTTTTAGAAGGAAGGCACCTCTTATCTCACTTCCTTCTGTAGAGAAGCAGTGTCCATTTACATTAGCATATATCCCCCTTCCCTTTGATGATGGGTAAATAATTAAACAACATTTAATGTCACTTTAACTTTATGTTTCAGTAGTCCTCCTGGAATTGGACCAGTAGAGTAATCAAAAGAAAGTTCAGGAAGATATCCAATTTCATTATTGAAGGTTGTAACCCTAGTAAAGCCACTACAAATTGATTTGTGTGATAGCAATCACTTAGGAAGAAAAGTTAATGAGAAAATGTTCATATCTATAAACGTTTTCATCTAGGAATTAAATGAAAGCCTCAGGACCTTCTAGCTTCAGCTGCACTGAAGTGCAGAACATGTGTGTGGAATAGCCCGAAATGATGCTGTTCAGGAAATAGCATGGGAGAAGGAAAACTCAATAAACCATCTTACCATGATCTGTTCCTAGAGATACCACTGGAATATAGTTGCACCATAGTTTGCATATTTAAGCAATTTACTGCTATTGCTTACTTGTTTTAATCCACATTTCACTGGAAGGAAGAAGGGGCAGGAAGCATATTTCTCCTTCAGGTAGGGAGGCCATTTTTGCAAAGCACCATAGGTAAATGGAGTGAGTTTGGCCAACCTATGCAGATCTTCCTATGGCTTTGCGAAGGTTGTCAGTCTGGTTTCTTATATTTAGTTACTGTCCAGATTATATTTGTGAATAGACCAACTTAAAAGGCATAAGGCTGATAAAGAGGGAAATAGGTTGAAAAGATGGAGTGGAAATATTCACCTCAAGCATGATCATAATAGGGCAACTAGGAGGCACGGAAGATAAAGATTGACCTTGGAAGCAGGAACACGTATCTTCCTGAGTTCAAGTCTGGCCGCAGACACTTCCTAATTGTGTGACCCTGGGCAAGTCACTTAACTTCGCCTCAGCTTTCTCTTCTGTAAAATGAACTGAAGAAAGTAATGGCAAACCACTCCAGGATCTCTGCCAAGAAAACCCCAGATGGGATCAAAAAGACTTAGATATGACTGAAATAACTGAACAATGACACCTGCTTCCTCCATGTTATTAAAAGCAGTGCTTTTCTTAAACTCTGTACATGTAATCTTTGTCAGACTTACTAAAGCCACTATTTTACAGAAGGCTTAGAGGTACAACTGAGCTACTAAATTAGGATCTCAGGATCTTTAGGGCAGAGGAAATTAGGGTATTGGGGCTGGTAGTGATGCTAGAGGGTGCATGGTCATAGCAGTGCATTAGGAAGATTTGGATCATAGGGTCAAAGATGTGTGTGTGTTTGTCCTTGGTTACCAAAGAAGACCATGCCATCAGAGAAATGATGACGTGACTTTCACT